>JAVGWX010000020.1:2499114-2679114 GCA_036924085.1 Ariolimax columbianus | reverse complement strand
AGAAGAAGAAGAAGAAGAAGCAGAAGAAGAAGAAGAAGAAGAAGACGAAGAAGAAGAAGGAAAGGCGTATTCTCGCCTCGGAAGTTTTCCTTTTTCCTGACACCTGCGCCAAAGTACATTCCTGCCTCTGGGACAAGCCTTTCTATATAGAGCAACGCTTTGCACAAGGACGGTTCCAGGGCCATGCACACACCACCGCTTCCTCGCTTCAGTCGTTTTGTGAGAGTTAGATATGAGGATTAACCGTGGTTAAACGCTCATTCCTCCGGGCAAAGAGTCTGGATATCATACCAGACCTCAGGGGAGGAAGCGAACCAAACTTGCACGTGTTCAGATTCACGGGCCAGCAAGGCTGCACAGCTATGGGAAGTGAAACCATAACAAATATTGCCGGTGTCGGATGTACTGGACCGTAAGGCGCAAAAAAACAGTACAAGGAAACAAGACGAACGAGAGTCTGTCCACCTATAAATGGGCAAGACTACGAGAAAGACCATATGATAAAAAAAATTTGACAGTTATATAAAAAACGGTTTCTAACACTCCATCACCGATGGCATCGATATTGTCCACCCGGCTGTAAATTCAGCTCAAAAATTACATTGTCACATTACAATATATTTATAATGTCATCAAATGTCATTCTGTTAATTACTGGTGACATTGATGGGATCTACTTAGGCCTGTCAGATGACACATCATTTTCTTGTCTTGTGACTGGGAGTGGGGGCAAGCAGGAGAGAATTCGAGGGAGGGGCGCATGGGAGGGCGGGGGCATGGGAGGGGCGCATGAGAGGAAGAGGAGGGGGCATGGAAGGATGGAGAAGGGGGCATGGGAGGAAGGGGGAGGGGGCATGGGAGGATGGGAAGGGGGCATGGGAGGGGAGCATGGGAGGGGCGCATGGGAGGAAGGGGAGGGGCATGGAAGGATGGGAAGGGGGCATGGGAGGAAGGGGGAGGGGCATGGGAGGAAAGGGGAGGGGGCATGGCTGGAAGGGGGAGGGAGCATGGGAGAAAGGGGGATGGGGCATGGGAGGAAGGAGGAGGGGGCATGGGAGGAAGGGGGAGGGGGCATGGGAGGAAGGAGGAGGGGGCATGGGAGGAAGGGGGAGGGGGCATGGGAGGGGTGCATGGGAAGATGGGGCGGGGCGCATGGGAGGATGGGGAAGGGGCATGGGAGGGGCGCATGGAAGGAAGGGGGGAGGGGCATGGGAGGGGTGCATGGTAGGAAGGGGGAGGGGGCATGGGAGGGGCGCATGGGAGGATTGGGGGGGGGTGAAGACTCGGATCTGTGTAAGGACAGAGATAAGACGACTTCCTCTTCTTCTTCTTCCCTTCGTTCGTTCTCTCACTCCCCCTACCAAGCCCTGAACATTCTCAATCTCCCGCTACCAAGCCCTGAACGTTCTCAATCTCCCGCTACCAAGCCCTGAACGTTCTCAATCTCCCGCTACCAAGCCCTGAACGTTCTCAATCTCCCGCTACCAAGCCCTGAACGTTCTCAATCTCCCGCTACCAAACCCTGCCCGTTCTCAATCTCCCGCTACCAAGCCCTAACGTTCTCAATCTCCCCCTACCAAGCCCTGAACGTTCTCAATCTCCCGCTACCAAGCCCTGAACGTTCTCAATCTCCCGCTACCAAGACCTGAACGTTGTCAATCTCCCGCTACCAAGCCCTGAACGTTCCCAATCTCCCGCTACCAAGCCCTGAACGTTCTCAATCTCCCGCTACCAAGCCCTGAACGTTGTCAATCTCCCGCTACCAAGCCCTGAACGTTGTCAATCTCCCGCTACCAAGCCCTGAACGTTCTCAATCTCCCGCTACCAAGCCCTGAACGTTCTCAATCTCCCGCTACCAAGCCCTGAAACAGCACCCACCCATCTCCTCCCCCATCTCCACACCCATCTCTGCACCCATCTCCACACCCACCCATCTCCACACCCATCTCCACAGCCATCCATCTCCGCACCCACCCATCTCCGCCCCCATCTCCCCACCCACCCATCTCCACACCCATCTCCGCCCCCATCTCCACACCAACCCATCTCCACACCCATCTCCACACCCATCTCTGCACCCATCTCCACACCCATCTCCGCACCCATCTCCACACCCATCTCTGCACCCATCTCCACACCCATCTCCACACCCATCTCTGCACCCATCTCCACACCCATCTCCGCACCCATCTCCACACCCATCTCTACACCCATCTCCACACCCATCTCCACACCCACCCATCTCCGCACCCATCTCCACACCCATCTCTGCACCCATCTCCACACCCATCTCCACACCCATTTCCGTTCCCATCTCCACACCCACCCATCTCCAAACCCATCTCCACACCCATCTCCACACCCATCTCTGCACCCATCTCCACACCCATCTCTGCACCCATCTCCACACCCATCTCCACACCCATCTCTGCACCCATCTCCACACCCATCTCCACACCCATCTCCGCCCCCATCTCCGCCCCCATCTCCACACCCATCTCTGCACCCATCTCCGCACCCATCTCCGCCCCCATTTCCGCCCCCATCTCCGCCCCCATCCACAACCTGGATTTACAGAATACTCGATTGGAAGTACTGGCTGGATGAAACAAGTAAAGGTCCTCATCACGAGTGATGGACGAACAACAACATGTGTGTGTGGGTATGTGTGTGTTTGTGGTTATGTATGTGTATGTATGTGTGTACGCGTATGTGTGTGTATGCCTGAATGTGCGGTTTTTCGATGCCCTGAAGTCGGTCTATGGTTCCAGGACCTATCCATCATGAGAGATGCCACCCTTGTCCACATGTGCAAGCACAAGTGCAATCGGTAATCTTGCGATAAGCACAAAGAGATCATAGTCTGCAGTGTCCAGTTCTCAGGTGAAATAAGGTAACCAGTTCTCAGGTGAAATAAGGTAACCAGTTCTCAGGTGAAATAAGGTAACCAGTTCTCAGGCGAAATAAGGTAACCAGTTCTCAGGTGAAATAAGGTAACCAGTTCTCAGGCGAAATAAGGTAACCAGTTCTCATGCGAAATAAGGTAACCAGTTCTCAGGTGAAATAAGGTAACCAGTTCTCAGGTGAAATAAGGTAACCAGTTCTCATGCGAAATAAGGTAACCAGTTCTCAGGTGAAATAAGGTAACCAGTTCTCAGGTGAAATAAGGTAACCAGTTTTCAGGTGAAATAAGGTAACCAGTTCTCAGGTGAAATAAGGTAACCAGTTCTCAGGCGAAATAAGGTAACCAGTTCTCAGGTGAAATAAGGTAACCAGTTCTCAGGTGAAATAAGGTAACCAGTTCTCAGGTGAAATAAGGTAACCAGTTCTCAGGTGAAATAAGGTAACCAGTTCTCAGGCGAAATAAGGTAACCAGTTCTCAGGTGAAATAAGGTAACCAGTTCTCAGGCGAAATAAGGTAACCAGTTCTCAGGTGAAATAAGGTAACCAGTTCTCAGGTGAAATAAGGTAACCAGTTCTCAGGTAAAATAAGGTAACCAGTTCTCAGGTGAAATAAGGTAACCAGTTTTCAGGTGAAATAAGGTAACCAGTTCTCAGGCGAAATAAGGTAACCAGTTCTCAGGCGAAATAAGGTAACCAGTTCTCAGGTAAAATAAGGTAACCAGTTCTCATGCAAAATAAGGTAACCAGTTCTCATGCGAAATAAGGTAACCAGTTCTCAGGTGAAATAAGGTAACCAGTTCTCATGCGAAATAAGGTAACCAGTTCTCAGGTGAAATAAGGTAACCAGTTCTCAAGTGAAATAAGGTAACCAGTTCTCAGGCGAAATAAGGTAACCAGTTCTCAGGTGAAATAAGGTAACCAGTTCTCAGGCGAAATAAGGTAACCAGTTCTCAGGTGAAATAAGGTAACCAGTTTTCAGGTGAAATAAGGTAACCAGTTCTCAGGTGAAATAAGGTAACCAGTTCTCAGGTGAAATAAGGTAACCAGTTCTCATTCGAAATAAGGTAACCAGTTCTCAGGTGAAATAAGGTAACCAGTTCTCAGGTGAAATAAGGTAACCAGTTCTCAAGTGAAATAAGGTAACCAGTTCTCAGGTGAAATAAGGTAACCAGTTCTCAGGCGAAATAAGGTAGTTTGTTGGTTTCTTTTGAGTTGGTGAATTGGGTCTGCTGTACTGCTTATGTTTCTGTCTTCTCTCCATTTGGTGTATTTACTGATTTCTGACGATATTCTTGATTTTTCTGTGTGGTACTCGGTGATTAAATTGTGCCTTTTTGCCGTCATCTTTTACCAGAGCGTCAACTCTCTCGTTTCCCGTGATTCCGCAATGGGAGGGTAGCCACTGGAGCGCTATTGTTGAGGATCTCTGGAGTTTTCTTAATTCCGCTCAGATTTCTGATAACAGCGGTTCGTTGTTTGTTTGCTGTATTGATCCTATTAGATATCTGCTGTCTGTTAAGACAAATATTTTTGGTGGTTGCTTTTCTGTCTCAAGTATTCTCAGTGCTCGCAGGATGGCTATAGGTTCTACTCTGAGGTTTGTGGACGACTTTCCTGTTGGGATAGCCTCTTCTGTTATATTTCGACTTTTTTTTTATGAATATGCCGCCTCTGCTCCTCCACCCCCAACCCCTGCTGAACCATTTGCATACACCTGTGTCAATTCCTTGAACTCACACTTGGCTATTCGTAGTAATTTTGTTGGTCATTTCCTTCATGTTGCTTACAAGGCTTGGGGATGATGCAGTTCTGAGATGTCCAGACATTTTTCTGTTGACATTTATCCAACCCAGTAGTACAGAACCTGCACTCCGCCTCTGACTGGACTGCTACCCGCTGAGCTGTCATTATATAAGGTCATGTTACAAGGCGTTTCCCAACATAACCGCTAGGGGGTAGACCAACATCCAGAGTAATTGTTGTACGTATTACTGTAATGTCTCGTGAACCTGGTATGCAGCTGACCTTCAGTTTGAAGATTTATTTACGGAATACAAAATAAAATAAACAAATGAGGCGAAGCTGCGGCGATATTGTGGATTCAAATTGTAAAATACAAGTATATATATTGTTTAGATACAGCGCCGGGACTGGACCATGAACCTTCTTCACAGACAACCCAAAAAACACATGTGATCTAACACATGATGGAAACAGAAGGCATAATCGAGACATGTGGGCGGGATGTGAGAAAGGAATGTGCAGTGGAATACAGGCCGCAATCTATACCGGAACACCGAAACATTGGTTTGGAAAAACGACAAACGACAAACAATACTATGGTAAGTCAGTAAGTATGTCACAGTTTGAAAGTGAAAGTTTCTAAAGGTGTCATTAGGTGGCAGAAACTTTCGCGTCTGTTATTAAGTGAAGGTAGCAGATGCACGTGCGCAGCTCAAATACAAAATGCCGCCCGTGCTTACAGAGTGTGCAATCAAAGAACAGAATGCTGTTGTGCTGTCTGGGGAGGGTGGTGGGGGGGGGGGGGAGAGAGGACTTTCTTCAAATGATATTCATAATGAGTAAATGCTTTGTGTTTAGTGAGGTATGTCTGTCGTGTAAAGTGGAGCATAACTGAGTCTATACGTTGCTGTAGAAACCAGGCCTGACATACACAGAGTAAGCCTCTGTACGACACCGGCTACAATTGTGGCCCGATGCTTTGTTAGGAGCACAGTACAGTCCATAATGTCAGGGATTAGGGTATGTATCTTCCATGCCATGTGCCCTTGAGGAAGTTTATTAATCGTTGCATCTATATCCTCCAGTGACATGTTCACCTGGAGCAGCGCCAACGGCCAGACTCAGTGTTCAGAGATCTAAATCTTGATAGCCCGTTCCTCAGCGTAGCTGTGAGTCCCAACTTCGTCTCCAGCGGGCCCTGTCTTGGGCCATGGAAGTCCAGTGGATGGCAAGCCCTCCTCCAGAGGAGTCTAGAATGTTATTGTTTACAGCAAGGAAGTCTGGCCAACGCATTAGAGGTCTTCGCTGCGGTCTTTTTTTTACCTCGGGGGGTACCAGACTACTGTCGCCGTGCTCCATCGACCATCTTTTCGTGGCTACATGTGAGCTGCCCTGCTTTGTTTTGCCTTGTCTGCACAGATATCCGCATTATCCATCAATCAATAACAATCCTTGAATGTCGAAATAATTGAGCTTTTGTAAACGTTGGTTCCAGAGAGCGATTCCGACCAAGCGTCTCCCAAGAGACTGAAGATCTTTGTCTGCCCATCTCTGTAGAGCTTGTCTGCCCATCACTGTCAAGTTTGTCTGCCCATATCTGTCAAGTTTGTCTGCTTATCTCTGTCAAGTTTGTCTGCTCATCTCTGTCAAGTTTGTCTGCTCATCCCTGTCAAGTTTGTCTGCTCATCTCTGACAAGCTTGTCTGCTCCTCTCTGTCAAGTTTGTCTATTATCTCTGTCAAGTGTGTCTGCTCATCTCTGTCAAGTTTGTCTATTATCTCTGTCAAGTGTGTCTGCTCATCTCTTTCAAGTTTGTCTGCTCATCTCTGTCAAATTTGTTCATCTCTGTCAAGTTTGTTCATCTCTGTCAAGTTTGTCTGCTCATATCTGTCAAGTTTGTCTGCTCATCTCTGTCAAGTCTGTCTGCTCATCCCTGTCAAGTTTGCTCATCTCTGTCTGCCCATCTCTGTCAAGTTTGTCTGCCCATCTCTGTCAAGTTTGCTCATCTGTCAAGTTGGTCTGCCCATCACTGTCAAGTTTGTCTGTGCCATCCTTTTCTGACTTGTATTCTATGTGCTGGTCTTTCCATCCTCATGGATCGTTTTGAGTGTCTTTGCTTCTTTATAACTCTGTAGATGGCAAGTCTGTGTGTCATCAAATCATCAATTCATTGACTGTAGAGATCTGAAATCAACGGAAGAAAAGAACGGAGCAAGAGTGTGTGCAACCAGTGACCTACAGAAACCATTAGTTTCCACACTGAGTAGCTATGGATATATGCAAAGTGCAATGAGCTGAGTGCTTAGGAACAGAGCAGCAAAGAGCAGGAGAGCGCAGGACAGAGCAGAGAAGGTCAGCAGGACAGCAGGACAGAACAGAGCAGGACACGGCAGAACAGAGCAGGACAGCAGGACAGAGCAGACCGAGTAGTACAGAGCAGACAGAGCAGGACAGAGCAGGACAGAGCAGGACAGAACAAACAAAATAATTTTTTTAGGCAAGAACAAGACAAGGACAGGTAAACCAGGAAATCTTTGCTTGAAGGGGGCGGTGGATAGTCCACGACTTGCACATCTTTCAAGACGGTATGACCAGGCAACCTCTGTCGTGGAACCCACAGGGGAAATGAGAGAGCGGTGACCTTGAGGACGAGAAAAGTAGGAGTGTTAGAGGTTCGAGGGAGATGGAGAAGTAGCATGGGACGGGACTTGCAGAGGATTGGCTGATGGCATGTGCATCGACAAAGTGGTAACAGCGAAGAAGATGGAGTAAAAAATATGAAGTAGTAAAAGAAGGAGAAGAAATAGAAGAAGAAGAAGGAAAATATGAAGAAGAAAATGAAGAGGAAGGAAAGAAGTAATAATAATATTAATGAAAAGAAGAAGAAGAAGAAGAAGAAGAAGGAAGAAGAAGAAGGGAGAAGGGAGAAGGGAGAAGGGAGAAGCGAGAAAGAGAAAGAAGGAAGGAGGAAGAAGGAAGAAGGAATAAGAAGGAAGAAGAAGGAAGAAGAAGGAAGAAGAAGGAAGAAGAAGGAAGAAGGAAGAAGGAAGAAGGAAGAAGGAAGAAGAAGAAGAAGAAGAAAGAGGAGAAAAATAAGAAAGAGAAGAAGGAGAGCAAGAGAAAGAATAACAAAAGAAGGAAGAAAAAGAAAAAGAAAAGAAGAAAGAAGAGAAGAAGAGGAAGAAGAAAAAGGAAAGAAAGAAGAAAAGGAAACAAAAATAAAAAGATCAAGAAGAAGAAAAAGAAGAAGAAGAGGAAGAGGAAAGAAAAAAGACGAATAATAATAAGAAAATATTGTGCCTCCAGGTCGTCTGTTGGAGGCTGATGGAAGAGTCGATGTTTGCGAGGAATGTTCGATGACTGACTGATCGATAGCAGCCAGGTGTGCAGTCATCGATCTGACTTGTCTCACCTGCATGACTGCAGCTGTTTGTCGAAACACGAGTCCTGTCAAGCGTGGCGTGTCAATGTGCTGGCATTGGTACGGACCGACATACTCGGCAGCACGGACAGAGGGAGGGAGAGGAGGAAGGAGGCTACGTGAGAATGGGTCGATTCGGTAGTATTTGAGAGTGAGTTGAGGAAGCTGGGAGTGTGTGCAGTTTGTGTGTGAAACGTAAGGGAGGGAAGTCAGATGTGTGATATCGATTGAGAGGGTGGTACAGAGGAGTGAAGGATGGGGGAGGGGGGAGGTGAGAGAAAAGGGAGGGGTGAGAGAAGGTGGGGGAGGAAGGGTAGTACAGGTAGGAGGGGAGTACAGGTAGGAGTTAAGTGCAGGAGGATGGGAGAAAATAGGGAGGGGGAATGAGAGAAGACGGCGGGAGGCAGTGGATTATAGGAGGGCGGGAAGTACAGGAGGGAGCGAGAGAATAGGGTGGGAGGGATGAGAAAAGACGGAGGGATTAAGGAGAAAAGACGGAGGGAGGGAGGAGAGAAGACGGAAGGAGGGAGAAGATGGAGCGAGGATGAGAGAAGACGGATGGAGGGAGATGACGGAGGGAGGAGGGAAACCCAGGGAGGGAGAAGACGGAGGGAAGATGAGATCAGATATAACGGTTTAAGAAAACGTGCATTCATCTCATGCCAAATAACTCAACATTTCAAAAAGATAACATCTCAATCAATTAATTAGTCACTTAAATCAATGAATCAATCGAACTTTTAAATCAACATGGGACAGAGCACGAATAATCTAGGACATCCTTTAAAAGATGACACGAGTTCCCTGGGCGACGTGACGGCATCCTTTGGAATGTACGCAGTGGGCACAATTAATTAAGATGCCAGTTCAATTTTTTGGTTTGGTGTCCCGTTGGATCTGAGCATCTTTGGTGTCGGTTCACAACACATGGGCACTTGCTGCATACCTGCCAAATGGTCACTGGGGACAGGTGAGAAACGAGGCTTAAATAGTGTCCTTGCGTGAGAAGTGGGCCTTGAGGGTAAACAGATGAAAATAAAAGCGATAAGGAAGGTATCATCTATACCGGTAGATGAGGAGGTGGACTAACCTCTGGTCAGGCAAAGTATACTGATCAGACATGTCAGGGTCAGGCAAAGTATACTGATCAGACATGTTAGTCAGGGTCAGGCAAAATATACTGATCAGACATGTTAGGGTCAGGCAAAGTATACTGATCAGACATGTTAGTCAGGGTCAGGCAAAGTATACTGATCATACATGTTAGTCAGGGTCAGGCAAATTATACTGATCAGACATGTTAGGGTCAGGCAAAGTATACTGATCAGACATGTTAGTCAGAGTCAGGCACAACATACTGATCAGACATGTTAGTCAGAGTCAGGCACAACATACTGGTCAGACAGGTTAGTCAGGGTCAGGCACAACATACTGGTCAGACAGGTTAGTCAGGGTGAGGAACAACATACTGATCAGATTTATTAGTCAGGGTCAGGCACAACATACTGGTCAGACATGTTAGTCAGGGTCAGGCACAACATTCTGATCAGGCATGTTAGTCAGAGTCAGGCACAACATACTGATCAGACATGTTAGTCAGAGTCAGGCACAACATACTGGTCAGACAGGTTAGTCAGGGTCAGGCACAACATACTGGTCAGACAGGTTAGTCAGGGTCAGGCACAACATACTGGTCAGACAGGTTAGTCAGGGTGAGGAACAACATACTGATCAGATTTGTTAGTCAGGGTCAGGCACAACATACTGGTCAGACATGTTAGTCAGGGTCAGGCACAACATTCTGATCAGGCATGTTAGTCAGGGTCAGGCACAACATACTGGTCAGACATGTTAGTCAGGGTCAGGCACAACATACTGGTCAGACATGTTAGTCATGGTTTGGCACAACATTCTGGTCAGATATGTTAGTCATGGTTTGGCACAACATACTGGTCAGATATGTTAGTCAGGGTCAGGCACAACATACAGGTCAAGACCCTCACCTCTGCTTCATGGTAGCCTCCCATGGCAGCCTGGCTAACGAGCTGAGAGATCGACAAGATCCCTCTAGTAGTGAGTGACACGCAGATGAAGTCAAGCATATCAGAACCGCCTGGAGGACCCCGTCCCCCTCCATTAGCACACTCGTGATGTGAACGAAGCTACTGCAACCTGCAACTTAACGGTCTTTCGAGGGCGCACACAAGAGTAACAACAACAAAACCAATGAATCTGCGCTCTCTGGGAGAAGATATCACCGTGAGATTGCAGTGCTTAAGTGAGAGGCAGGGTCGTTGCCGAATCAACAGGTTAGGCACAACAACGAACTCCAGTTTCAGAACGTAGATTCCAGCTCTGAGACGGTTGCCAGAGACCTCACTAATCAGGTTTGTCGTCGTGTCTGACTCTCAATCCATGCCTCTGAAGATACAGAAGAGATAGCTGCATCATGAGTAGATGACGACCATAGAAACAGCACACCTTCATGGTCGTGCGAGGATTTGCTGTGCTGGTTCTGAAGTGGTTACCAAGATTGAAGGCGCCGATGTCCTGTCTCAGAAAGGGGCAGAGAGGACATTAATTATGGATTTGGAGGTCGATCTCAATATGAACCATATTGAAGGTCAAGGTAGTTCCAGAACAGACACTGCGGTTGGGGATGAAGTGTTCCAGACTTCATTGCATGAAGTAACAGCTTGTGTAAAAGGATTTCGGGAGGGGGTGGGTGGGGGCAGTTCCTTTTCGTTGCCTTTCATTTCCTAACATTAAGCCAACTACCATTTTACGGCTGTGTATACTTTGACTTTTCCTAGTCTCACCTGTCAGAGTTACTTTTCCTAGTCTCACCTGTCAGAGTTACTTTTCCTAGTCTCACCTGTCAGAGTTACTTTTCCTAGTCTCACCTGTCAGAGTTACTTTTCCTAGTCTCACCTGTCAGAGTTACTTTTCCTAGTCTCACCTGTCAGAGTTACTTTTCCTAGTCTCACCTGTCAGAGTTACTTTTCCTAGTCTCACCTGTCAGAGTTACTTTTCCTAGTCTCACCTGTCAGAGTTACTTTTCCTAGTCTCACCTGTCAGAGTTACTTTTCCTAGTCTCACCTGTCAGAGTTACTTTTCCTAGTCTCACCTGTCAGCGTTACTTTTCCTAGTCTCACCTGTCAGAGTTACTTTTCCTAGTCTCATATGTCAGAGTTACTTTCCATAGTTATTTGAGAGTCAGTTGAATATTGCTAGAGAGTTAAATATTATTTGAGAGTCAGTTGAATATTGCTAGAGAGTTAAATATTATTTGAGAGTCAGTTGAATATTGCTAGAGAGTTAAATATTATTTGAGAGTCAGTTGAATAATGCTAGAGTGTCAGTTAAATATTTTTTGACACTTAGTTGAATGTTATTTGAGCCAGTGGAGACGGCGTGGGCTAGCGGTTAAGTAACACGGCTCACAGCTTGAAGGTTAAGGGTTTGATCCCCATCACAGCCCCGGCCGTTACCCCGGGGAAGCAAACCGTTAGAAAATGCAGGAGGAAGCAGTCCCTTACAAAATGAATGCTGAAGTCGGATGTACTGGGCGGACAGGTTCAAAATAAAAACCATAGTGCAACGCATACCGCCTTGGGGATTAGAGAAATAAGGCAAACGCATAAAGAAAAAAAAGGAAAAAAAAAAAATTTTGTCAGTTGGATATTATTTGAGAGTCAGTTGAAAATTTGTTGTTGCTTGAAGTCAGTCGAGTATATACATTTGTTTTGTGAATTGTTTGTGATTTCGTTTGACTTTTCTGTGTCACTGACGGTGTTCTCTAGCTTCAGCCATGATCTCTAGACAGATGTTGATGGGCGGTGTCTACTAGCTTCAGCCATGATCTCTAGACAGATTTTGGGGCGGTGTCTACATGTGCCGTTCACAATTGATATTAATTCTACGTGTTATGATATAGAAGCCGCAGAAGATGGATGTGTTCGACCGAAAGGTGCAAATGTGGCAGTCAAGCTGTAAACTAGCGACACAACGCATTCCGTTCTCTGGACTACATCCTGCTACTTCCAAAATCTGTTCAGGGCTTAGTAGCAAGAGTTTGAGAACGAACGAAGAAGAAAAAGAAGATAAATACACTTTTTTGTATGGTCTGTTCTCCGTCATAACTGGCATACCGTGACACGCGCATTTCTCGTCACTTCCTGGAGATGGCTGTCAACTCAAGCCGTATTGTATATCCACCATTTAGTTTTTAGTTCGACCCGTTCTTTGCTAAGTAGCGGTCGTCCTTGTGTGGGTCCCAACTAAGATCCAGTCGTTTCTGTCGCGGGTGTGGTTCGTCCAGTGGAATAGTAGTCTGTCTGTTGTGGGGTCGTGTGTGTTGTGCTTGTCTAGTGAATCTCGCCAGCAAGTTGGGGGCCGTCCCGGTGATCTCTTTTTGTCGCCACATGGTGGTTATGGTACTCCATCTTTCATCTTGTCTTCTGGATATATGACCAGCCCAGCGGTGTTTCGAATGGTTGACGTACTGTAGGACATCCTTGATGTGTGACATTCTCCGGATGTCGCTATTGTGTAGTTCGCTCTGCTGCTGTTGTCTGAGAGTTATGCCCACCAGGCATCTTTCAAGAGACATAATGAATTGTTGTTAAGTTGTGATTTCTTAATTGTTTACTTCGTTTTTTACCCCTGATGAAGGTATTATGTCCGTAACGAGGGTTTACTTCCGAATGTGTCCTGGTGTGGTCAGTAAACAGTTACGTACATTCGCTTTTACCAGACTGATAATGAAATGAAGTCTCTCCCACTTCTTTGCCATGACCAGCCTGAGATGTAACTCCAACTTCCTTGCCATGAACCGCGAGAGATGTAACTCCAACTTCCTTGCCATGACCAGCCTGAGATGTAACTCCCACTTCCTTGCCGTGACCAGCCTGAGATGTAACTTCCACTTTACTCGTCCTCTTGTCAAAGATGTGAGACACTTCGTCGGATTCAACATCGAGACATTCTAGATTTGACAATGGCAGCTGAAAACCATGTTTAATGAGGACAGAGAAGAAATAATAACGTGTTCTTTTTTATATTTCAGGTGAATCAATAAACAATTCGATGTAAGGTTTTATTAAGGAAATATCGATCCACCGAGTTGATGTCATTCTTGGCATGCATAGTTATATCGTTCGGGAAAATTGGAACAAACGAGGCTCACAATGTCCGGATGAGTAGTGGCATGAAAAATATAGATTCTATCGTTGAGATCTGAAGCTAAGAGTAGTGGGCAGGGCTGAGACAAGAGATGGAGCGGATTCAGAAAAGACAATATACAAAGCAAAAATGGTGTCGTCCTGTCAGAACAGAAACATTGAAGCTACGAACATTTCAAGATTCATTTCCGCGGTGGAAAGCTGAGATTTCTAACACTCAAGGAAACTTGTCTCTGACGGACGGGAAAAGATTTGCATTCTTTGTCAGTTTCATAAAAAAGGAGAAGAATAATCTTCACCTTCCTCCTCTTCTTTGTCGTCTTAATTTTCTTCTTCTTCTTTTTCCTGCGTCCGAGTTAGTGATTCTGTTGTGTTACATTCCTGAGCAGGGGGGTAGCTAGTAATGCTGTAACCTCCTAGACACGCTGTAAAAGACGACTCAAGGTCAAGGGCAGTCCCATGGCAACAACTGCCATTGGGGATAAAGCTAACTCTTCGTGGACTAAGCCGCAGCCTCCGTGAGGCGGGGTGGACAGTTCCCTTTCTTGTTGTTTATACCTTCCCCAACTCATACGTCAGGTACTCAATTATAGTTGGGCCGACTGGAGAAGCGGGTGTTCCATTAATGAACCCCGAGCGGATTTGTTTCTGTCCGTCCGTGATTTCGAACCCTGGCGCGCTGTAATCACAACCTTAGCAAGGTTAATGTCGACTTTTTTTTTTTTTTTTTTTTTTGCTTAGATGTTTGCCTCACTAGTTTCTACTGGCGGAGGCGCGCCATTTTCCACCCCAGACCGTAGTCAATTGGGCGATATCAGGACGCATAAACCAGTGCTTGGATGCATGTGTGCATCTGTATGTACCTATGCTAGGTTTGTGCGCCCTCAGAAGCTAGCCCAACCAAAGTGCAATGGAAGGGCTTTACCACGAGGGCGCGTGTGAAAGTTGTGCAAGGGTGTGACTGTAGGACAGAGTCAAATGAAACAGAGTGAGGTGAGAGGAGAGAAGAGTGGCCTCTAATGTCGACTGGTCTATGAGGCTGGCTGCATTATTGTGTAGGGACTTGAAAAGTTGTAGTAAAAGTTGGCAGTCGCAGTGTCATTCCTTTCAAAACAGTAACTAAGTATACATTTGCAGCTGAGTAAACTGAAGCGTGTCGATAACGGGATTCAAATCCGGTATTTCTTCTACATACGGCATATGTGAAACAAATGCTGTCTGGGGATGAAAAATGTGTCCTCGCCATTGCAAGGTCTGTTAGAGTTACTGTCCCTAGGCTGGTCTGTCAGAGTTACTTTCCCTAGCCTGGTCTGTCAGAGTTACTTTCCCTAGCCTGGTCTGTCAGAGTTACTTTCCCTAGCCTGGTCTGTCAGAGTTACTTTCCCTAGCCTGGTCTGTCAGAGTTACTTTCCCTAGCCTGGTCTGTCAGAGTTACTTTCCCTAGCCTGGTCTGTCAGAGTTACTGTCCCTAGTCTGGTCTGTCAGAGTTACTGTCCCTAGTCTAGTCTGTCAGAGTTACTGTCCCTAGTCTGGTCTGTCAGAGTTACTTTCTTTAGTCTCGACTGTCAGAGTTACAATCCCTAGTCTGGTCTGTCAGAGCTACTTCCCTTAGTCTGGTCTGTCAGAGTTACTTTCCCTAGTCTGGTCTGTCAGAGTTACTTTCTCTAGTCTGGTCTGTCAGAGTTACTTTCCCTAGTCTGGTCTGTCAGAGTTACTTTCTCTAGTCTTGTCTGTCAGAGTTACTTTCTTTAGTCTTGTCTGTCAGAGTTACTTTCCCTAGTCTGTCAGAGTTCCTTTCTCTAGTCTCGTCTGCCCTAGTTACTTTCTCTAGCCTGATATGTCAGAGTTACTGTCCCTAGTCTGTTACTTTCTCTAGCCTGGTCTGTTTGGTTTATCTCTCGCAGTCAACAGCCAATGTATCAAAGGTAGCCAATGCAAGGCATGGTCGGTATGCTGTAGCCAGTTGCAGAACCTATCAGCTGTAGGCAGTTGTAGCCACAGCCGATCAGCTGTATCCAGTTCTGGCCACAACATATAGACATGTTTAACATTTAAGCGCAACCTGTAAACACAACATTCTAAACCAACATCTAAACAACTCCAAACACAACCTCCTCCCCTTTTCCCCTCTCCTACCCACACCACCCCAACACAACAATAAACAAAAACCGATCATCAGCTGTGGCCGCCTATCAAAAACAAAACATTTTATTTCAAGCCAGGATCCCAAGCAGAGAAAAACAATAAAATAAGGAAACGAAAGCCAAAATGAAAAGTGCATAAATCGTGGTTCACCGTGGAAGGTTCAGATAGCTGGGTGGAAGTGATCAATAATAGACACCGGTTGGAAAGAGAATGCGCCGGTCTTCCATGATGTAGGGTTCTGGATAACCGACAAACGAGGAAGACTGGACGTATAATATTATGTGCTTGACAGTTAAGTACAAGAGTAACTCTGTTATGGGATCATACGTTTCATTATATGTATTATTTCATTCCTGTATGAGTCGCTAGCTGATATCTTTCTGCTGTTTCTTGTCTCTGATGTTGGTATTTTGGTCGTAACGTTTGTTTTATATTTTTGTGTTGTTTCAGCGCGGTATCTAGCCATGTCTACGTTGTTTTTTTTTACATACAAACAGCCGGTTGGAGAGAGAATATGCCGGTCTTCCATGGTCTAGGGTCCTGGATAGCTGGACCGTTGCTGGTTTAGAGAACCATGCTGATGGATTGGTTTATGGCGGGGACCTCAGTGACAGAGATGACGATATGGCCACTGAAGGACACGCGATTATCCTTGCCAAGGTTTCGAACCCATGTCCTATACGGTATCCTATCAATACGCGCTACTTCGTGAGGTTCGTGTCCTCATGTTCCATCGACTTAAGCTTCTGTTCCAGTCTTGTTGAAGAAGCAAAACTCAACCTGCTCCTCCCGCACCACACACGACACCCGGGTAACCTAGAATGTTCTAGACAAACTGACATGTGTTTCTGATCCAAACTTAACCGGTTTTGTTGGGTAAATATATAATCTATACAGAAGATGAAGTATAACAAAAACATGGACGACCACAAAAACATGAGCCACCAAAAAAACATGAGCCACCACAAAATACATGGACCACCACAAAAACATAGGCACTACAAAAACATGAGCCACTAAAAAAACAGGGGCCACCACAAAAAAACATGGACGAGCACAAAAGCATGGGCCACCACAAAAACATGGGCCCCAACAAAAACATGGGCCACCACAAAAACATGGGCCACAACAAAAACATGGGCCACCACAAAATAATGGACCACCACAAAAACATGG
Organism: Ariolimax columbianus; assembly: GCA_036924085.1. Classification (NCBI taxonomy): domain Eukaryota; kingdom Metazoa; phylum Mollusca; class Gastropoda; order Stylommatophora; family Arionidae; genus Ariolimax; species Ariolimax columbianus. Next base: position 2,662,543 of record JAVGWX010000020.1, on the reverse strand, counting down.
GCCACCACAAAAACATGGGCCACCACAAAATAATGGACCACCACAAAAACATGGGCCACCACAAAAACATGGGCTCACCACAAAAACATGGAGTATCACAAAAAATATGATCCAGCAACACGGAGTGGGGGAATACAAGGGTAAGTGGGGAATGAGATGGTGGAGTGGGGGAATAAGAGGGTGGAGGGGAATGAGAGGGTGGAGGGGAATGAGAGAGTTGAGTGAGGGAATAAGAGGTGGAGTGAGGTAAGGATAGGGTGAAGTGGAATGAGAGGGTGGAGTGAGGGAATGAGAGAGTGGAGTGAGGGAATGAGAGAGTGGAGGGGAATGAGAGGGTGGAGTGAGGGAAGGAGAGGGTGGAGTGAGGGAATGAGACGGTGGAGTGAGGGAATGAGAGAGTGGAGGGGAATGAGAGGGTGGAGTGAGGGAGTGAGAGGGTGGAGTGAGGGAATGAGAGAGTGGAGGGTAATGAGAGGGTGGAGTGAGGGAAGGAGAGGGTGGAGTGAGGGAATGAGACGGTGGAGTGAGGGAATGAGAGAGTGAAGTGAGGGAATGAGAGAGTCGAGTGAGGGAATGAGAGAGTGGAGGGCAATGAGAGGGTGGAGTGAGGGAATGAGAGAGTGGAGTGAGGGAATGAGAGAGTGGAGGGGAATGAGACGGTGGAGGGGAATGAGAGGGTGGAGTGAGGGAATGAGAGAGTGGAGGGGAATGAGAGGGTGGAGTGAGGGAATGAGAGGGTGGAGTGAGGGAATGAGAGGGTGGAGTGAGGGAATGAGAGAGTGGAGGGGAATGAGAGGGTGGAGTGAGGGAATGAGATAGTGGAGTTAGGGAATGAGAGAGTGGAGGGGAATGAGACGGTGGAGGGGAAGGAGAGGGTGGAGTGAGGGAATAAGAGGGTGGAGTGGGGAAATAAAAGAGTGAAGTGGGGAATGAGAGCGTGGAGTGAGGGAATGAGAGAGTGGAGGGGAATGAGAGGGTGGTATGGGGGAACGAGAGGAGAGAGTGGAGACATGAGAGGAGGCAGTGGGGGCATGAGGAGGCAGTGGGGGCATCAGAGGGTTGAGTGAAGGCAAGAGAGGGATGTGTGAAAACAAGAGAGGACGGAGAAGAGACATGAGAGGACGGAGGAAGAGACCATCACTTGACTCTGGATATAAAGCACGAATGCCTAAAGTGGGCTGGACTTGAGCACATCTGAGCACCAGACACGGAAACTTTAAATCTCGTTTGACAAGATCTCGCAATCCCTACCTCTTCTCAAGCGGTCGTGAATATTCATGAGGCAGGAACCGGGTATAAGAGAGAGGTCACGCTGGTTCAAAGTTGGCTGCCCACATCTTCGACTCCGGTTTGACGAGGCCGAAAAGAGGGCAGACGGCCAGGCGAGATATTCAAGATGGGAGAGATATTTTGTGTTTTGCAATGGCGTAGTTAGAATTTTGCCGCCAGGGGCATTTCCCTCTCAATATACAAACATCATCAGGTGCCCTGCTGGTTGCCGTTGGCGATCATGGACCTGCATCCACTTCTATCACGGGTGTCGTTTACCAACTCTGTTGTTGATTGTATCTCTCTCTGGCTGTCCGGCATCTTATCTCTCTCTGCCTTCCTCTCTCTCTGGCTGTCCGGGATCTTCTCTCTCTCTGCCTTCCTCTCCATCTGGCTGTCCGGGATCTTCTCTCTCTCTGCCTTCCTCTCTCTTAGGCTGTCCGGCATCTTCTCTCTCTCTGCCTTCCTCTCTCTCAGGCTGTCCGGCATCTTCTCTCTCTCTGCCTTCCTCTCTCTCAGGCTGTCCGGCATCTTTTCTCTCTCTGCCTTCCTCTCTCTCAGGCTGTCCGGCATCTTTTCTCTCTCTGCCTTCCTCTCTCTCAGGCTGTCCGGCATCTTTTCTCTCTCTGCCTTCCTCTCTCTCAGGCTGTCCGGCATATTTTCTCTCTCTGCCTTCCTCTCTGTCAGGCTGTCCGACATCTTCTCTCTCTCTGCCTTCCTCTCTCTCAGGCTGTCCGGCATCTTTTCTCTCTCTGCCTTCCTCTCTCTCAGGCTGTCCGGCATCTTCTCTCTCTCTCTGCCTTCCCCTCTCTCAGGCTGTCCGGCATCTTCTCTCTCTCTCTCTGCCTTCCTCTCTCTCATGCATTCCGGCATCTTCTCTCTCTCTGCCTTCCTCTCTCCTCTCTCTCAGGCTGTCCGGCATCTTCTCTCTCTCTCTCTGCCTTCCTCTCTCTCAGGCTGTCTAGCATCTTCTCTCTCATCCTTCCTCTGTCTCTCTTTCCTGCTAATTTCCTGGTGTCACAATGTGCCCCAAGCTACCTCTTCTCATAACATGCCCGAAAAATGATGCATGCCTTGTTCTGATCCAAGTTGTCTCCGTGTTTGTATCTCCTCGAGTACTGCATCATTAGTTTCCGTGTTTGTATCTCCTCGAGTACTGCATCATTAGTCTCCGTGTTTGTATCTCCTCGAGTACTGCATCATTAGTCTCCGTGTTTGTATCTCCTCGAGTACTGCATCATTAGTCTCCGTGTTTGTATCTCCTCGAGTACTGCATCATTAGTCTCCGTGTTTGTATCTCCTCGAGTACTGCATCATTAGTCTCCGTGTTTGTATCTCGTCGAGTACTGCATCATTAGTCTCCGTGTTTGTATCTCCTCGAGTACTGCATCATTAGTCTCCGTGTTTGTATCTCCTCGAGTACTGCATCATTAGTCTCCGTGTTTGTATCTCCTCGAGTACTGCATCATTAGTCTTCCTTGCAGACAATTAGATCCGAAACATTCTTCATTAAAACCACATCTCCATTTCTTCCAAAGATCTATGCGATTGCTTGCTGATTGTCCACGATTCACTGTCACTTGCCAGTACTGGTTAACGGAGACAAAACGTTAAAACGTCGTAAAAGGGAGAGAAAAAAACCATACCTTGACACAATTTTTTTCCTGAAGTGACAAATTTGATTTCAACATTCCGCAATATAAGTTTTCTTGCTTTTATGTGAGCAGTATTGTAGATGATGATATTGAAGTCTCCGTAGACTATGATTTGTTGATCTAAGGCCAAGGAGGGGGTGGGGTGGTGAGGGGTGGGGGGTGGATTTCTTAACCTCATGGTACTCATTGTTGATCTAAAGGAATTCTTGATCAATTATAATTGAGGAAATCTCCAATAACAGCTGTCTTGAGAAGTCCGAAAGGGCCGTTGTGGATTACAAGGTCAAGAATAGCACCACTGCCCCACTGGGATCCTGTCGTAAGAGGCGACTAACTGTGTGACATGGCATAACACCGTCTATGGTTAGGTGGTTTGTTAAGAGCAGTATAAGTTATTGCCCATTGCGAAGCGATGGGGACCACAACATCAGACGGTTTTGTCTTAATAATGTGATGCGTGCTGTATTTCGATTATAGTAAGGGAGTGACTGCGTTGGTCATCAACCTCACTCTCTTGTCCCGAGCTACCTTGGATCAGTGGCAAGACTAGTGGTCGAGACGACTGGAGGTAACTCGGGATGCAGACACTTTGTTCTTACCTCCCGTGAGATCAGGGGTCACTTGAAACTTGCAGGATTCGATCGCCCACCGTTTCCGTTCATCACTGTGAGAGGCGAGTGCCTTAACCTCTTGACTACAGCGACACCTTAAGTGCAGCATAGATGGTGCCTAACCGGATGCGGGTCTAATTTGATATAGTGTTTGAGTATAAAGATGGACTCGCGGAACTTATCAAATTGGATTAATGATAGAGTGGCAGAATTAGATGTCGGACGACTGTTGGTTGAATGTCTTTAGATTGGTTGAACGTTGGATAGTTGTTTATTTGTTGATGTGTTATGGTTGTTGATAAGTTGGATTATTGTTGGTATATTTGATGTTTATTGAGTTGCTGGATTGTTGCTGTCTGGTTAGATGTTGGATGGTTATTGATTAATTGTATGCTTTATGATTATTAGTTGGACTGAATGGTTGTTGGTTGATTGTACATTTGATGGGTTGTTGTTTGGATGTTGAGCAGTTGTTGGTTGGTTGGCTGTTAAATGGTTGTTAGTTGGTTGTTTGGATGCTGAACAATTGCTGTTTGGTTGGATGTTGAGCATTTGCTGGTTGGTTGGATGTTGATTAGTTTCCGGTTGGATGTTGATTAGTTTTTGGTTGGATGTTGAGCAGTTGGTTGATTGGTTGTTAAATGGTTGTTGGTTGATTGGATGTTAGATGGTTCTTTTGATATTTGGTAATTGTTGGTTTGCTGGATGGTTGGTTGTTGGTTGATTGGATGGTTAATGGTTGTTGGTTATTTCATGATGGATGTTTTCTGCTGGATGTTTGGATGTCTTCTCTCTCTCTGCCTTTATCTTCATCGGATTGTTGGATGATTGTTAATTAGTCGAATTGTTAGATGATTGTTGATTAATCGGATTGTTGGATGGCTGTTGAATGATTGTTGGGTGGTTGTTGGGTGGTTGTTGGGTGGTAGGAACAACAAACTACTCACCAAAATATTTGAAGACAAATACCAAGTATGAACGGCAGACAATGTTAAGATAAAATTGAAATAAATACAGAAATTAAATAAAACACTTCAGGAAGACAGGATACTAAAGAATCAAATAAGATATGTACAACACTGGCAAGAGAGCAGTGGATAGAATGAAAACCAAAGGTAATAGAAGACTCCATAAAGAAGCACACGGCGAGATCTATACATGCAGAAATAGAAAATAAATGTTAAAAACACAAAGCTAGCTCAAGAAATGAGGAGCCATTAAGACAAACAATGGTTGCACTTTACTTGATGAGAAATATATATAAAACAGTTTGGCGGGATATGTAGGCAAACTGTTCGAGGACAGCAGACGTGGAAAGCCATCAAAATGGCGGCCACAGAATTCTCAAATCAGAAGTAGAGAAAGTGATAAAAGATGTCCCCTAGTGGCAAGCAGGAGGCATGGATAGAATAAACGGAGAACTAATAGAGGATCTATGTAACGGGATCTATACCGGACAACATGATGACGTCTGTCTTAATAACGCCTCCCCAGAAATATCGTACGACCGGATGCTCTTCAGATGTTCATAAAAATCAGTCGGATGGTCAAGTCAGGTCATCCCATAACGGTGAGTTCATTAGGACACCCGTCAACCCCACGCCACCCCTCTGTGTCAGGGGCCGCTGCCTGTGCCCCCTCTGTTCGGAGATTGGTCCATTCTTTTATGTTTGTCCTCCCGCCTCTTTTTGAGATGACCTTTTCGTCGTCTGCCTTGCATCTGCCGTGAAGGATCTTATTTGCAAGACCGTTTGATCTCGATATGTGCCAGTGCCAAGACCGTTTGATCTTGATATGTGCCAGTGCCAAAACCGTTTGATCTCGATATGTGCCAGTGCAAAGACCGTTTGATCTTGATATGTGCCAGTGCTAAGACCGTTTGATCTCGATATGTGCCAGTGCTAAGACCGTTTGATCGTGATATGTGCCAGTGCCAAGACCGTTTGATCTTGATATGCTCGCTGGTTGTCCCTGTATCTCGCTGGTTGCCCCTGTAGCTCACTGGTGTCCCTGTATCTTGCTGGTTGTCCTTGTATCTCCCTGGTTGTCCCTGTAGCTCGCTGGTTGTCCCTGTAGCTCGCTGGTTGTACACTCTCCTGCCCCGTTCTCGTATGCGCCCTACTCCGCTCGAATCTCGTTTGATGTCGAAACTTTGCAGTCTGTGGATGGATGATTCATCTATGTCGGTATCCTCATCTAGCAGACGGTAATTGATTGATTTCATAATGCCACTCATATCCATAAATTCTACCTTATAGACGTTTACACTTCACCTTTATACTGCTCTTAAGAAACTTTCTCAGTGTGGTAGTTGTACTTTCTGTCGTTAACTAATCATAGAGAATAATCAAAATGTGAGGTGCTAATCGACACTCACAGGTTCTCAGCGTGGCTGTGGGTTTATTTCCTTCTCACCACACGTAGTGTCTGAACGAAACTTAACTTCTTTATACTGGTTTAGAAGACTCTACAGAGTGTGTATACAACCAGTTTCTTAGAGGGTAGTTGAAACGGTGTGTGAGTCCATCTTAATAGACTCAAACACTAAAGCTAAGTAGACCCGCAGACTGTTAGGCGCCATCTATAGCTGCTCAACAAACCCTCTGGGGAAAGGCACAAACAACTTGGGGAGATTATTAATTAGAATTTTTAATTTTGTCCGGGCAGTGGCCGTTAATCCTACTCTTTTAGATTTCCAACTGTTGAAGCATTGTTAACGTGCTGGACACTGGCCACGGGTGTCCGATCTCACTACTCAGATATCAGGGACATTTTCACGTGAATAACTACCGGTCTCCGTGGTGATTTAAACCCGCGACTTCCGGACACTTTACCTCGAGTCTACTTAGTCCCCCTGAGTCAGCTACCACAGAAAGCCGAGACCATACTGTTGTCTCCTACAATACTCTCTCAGTGTAGCAGTGGACCGACTCAAGCCTCCGTCATACACAATGGTTTCCCTGAAACCCTAGCACAAGGCCTAACAAAAATCCCACATGAATTTGGTGCGTTCTGTTAATGAAAAAAAAAACATAGCTTAACATTCTTGATTGCCTATTGTACAGTAAGTACACTTGTACATAAAATCCAATAAATTTAGTACGATTCTCTGTTGTACAGTACCCTCATACATAAAATCCAATAAATTAAATACGATTCTCTGTTGTACAGTACACTTGTACATAAAATCCAATAAATTAAGTACAACTTGACTCCCCGTTGTACAGTACACTTGTACATCAAATCCAATAAATTAGGTACAACTTGACTAGCCGTTGTACAGTACCCTTGTACATAAAAACCATTAAATCAAGCCCAACTGTACATACGTGTTTTTACGAGTGTAGCAGCTTTGTTTACAGCTGATGATAAAACACGTATTTGGCAAATTGTAATAATTTGCAGTTTGATAAATTGTGGCACAAGCGAGTAGAATTTGCCACCAAGTTCTGGCAGAGATTGAATATAAGTCTCCTTAATGTTGACATTCTCGCGTAGCTAGTTTAACTAATTGCCCGCACGAGGTTCGGTAATTAGTTATTTTGGTGACGAAGGCGAATTGTCGGGGTCGAATGTCAACGGTCAAAGGGGATTAGTTCCGTGGTATTTGTAAACTGGGACAATTGTGACTTTCACGATTTTGCGACAAACAGTTTTGGTGGTTGGCTACCGTTCTTGGTAAAATAAGCGAGCTCAATTTAATTGTTCTGAGTGATGGTGTATCATAAAGCCGGCAGCAACGAATTCATTTCAAAGATCCCAATTTTGGAGCGAATTGTACCTTCACACATAATACGCATACTAACTACCTACACACACATATACACTCTTCACACACATATAAGCATTGTTTATACATGAACATGTTCGTCCACCACATGTGATGAAGACCACTCTTTGTCCAGCCGTGTGGACCATCTTCTCTCTTGCTGTGTCCATGATGTTCGTCGATCACATATAATTAAGACCACTGTCTTTGTCCAGCCGTGTGGATCGTTTTCTCTCTTGCTGTATCTGCTGAAATTGGTGGCTTGTGCTGTGATTTGGATTAAAGTGAGGCAAAGACACTACGCCGATTGTCCACATCACTCTCTCGTTCTTAGCTACATTAAGCCAGTGGCAAGACATTATCAAGACGACTGGAGATAGTACAGGAAGCATATTTTTCCTCAGGGTTTACTCCCGAAGTCTTTTCCGTGAACAGGTATCCGTAAGGCAGCGGAAGGGACACGACATCTATCGTTATGCGTCTTGCATTTCCCATAACCGCAAAAGGTCGTAGGGACATCTCTCAGCATGTGAGGTGATGTGTTGGACATCTCTCATCGTGTGAGTGATGTGTTGAACATCTCTCCCCGTGTGACTGATGCGTTGGACATCTCTTAGCGTGTGAGTGATGTGTTGGACATCTCTCAGCGTGTGAGTGATGTGTTGGACATCTCTCAGCGTATGAGTGATGTGTTGGACATCTCTCAGCGTATGAGTGATGCGTTGGACATCTCTCAGCGTGTGACTGATGCGTTGGACATCTCTCAGCGTGTGAGTGATGTGTTGGACATCTCTCAGCGTGTGAGTGAATTGTTGGACATCTCTCAGCGTGTGAATGATGTGTTGGACATCTCTCAGCGTATGAATGATGCGTTGGACATCTCTCAGCGTGTGACTAATGCGTTGGACATCTCTCAGCGTGTGAGTGATGTGTTGGACATCTCTCAGCGTGTGAGTGAGTTGTTGAATATCTCTCAGCGTGTGAGTGATGTGTTGGACATCTCATACGGGCGTGGTGTTCTAGTTCCACTATAGTCACGTGTCTAAATTTCCCAATCACACCAAAAGCGACAACGTCTGAAGCAAGGGCGAAGGGCGCTAATCTCGTGAAGTTAAGCTGCGCACACTTGACTGTGAAAATACTACACGGTTTAAGCGTAGTGCTAATTCATAAATCAGATGCCCAGGACAGGATAATTGGAGGGAAGAAAACGCAAAAAAATGGACGGATTAACAAGTCCAAATAGAAAACAACGACACATTTCCGTGAACACAAGTGTAAGTCGTCGACTAGCATGAATTCCAGGTAAATCCGTAGTCTGGCGGCGTCCATAATGAACTAAAACATTAGAGCAATGCAGACCCGCAGCAGGTAGGGCGCCATCTTTGGCGCTCTTTTGTCTATACACAGACGCACGTGCACACACACACAGACACACATTGACCTTAACACATACAGTTTACTCAAACATCGACATGTGGTCACTCACGAGGGTGTAAATACGCTATCTCTCTCTCTCTCTCTCACACACGCACGCACGCACGCACGCACAAGTTTAAATACCCACTTATATAGACTTTACTCTCTCACCATAGGCACACATGCTAATCACACATTGCACCCCCACACCCACACATACCCCCACACCCACATCTAGACACGTACATAAAGTATTCCAAAGCTTCACATACCCGAGTGGCCTGCCGGGGTCTTTGTGTATGTCTAGGACAAGAATAGAACCACTGCCTCACAGGGAGCATGTCTTAAGAGGCGACTAACTGTGTGACAGGGCATATCACCGGCCATGGTTAGGTGGTTTGTTTAGAGCAGCATAGATGGCGCCTAACTGGCAGCGGGTCTACTTTCTCTAATGTTTGAGTCTATGATGAATGGGTTCGCACATCGTTTAACTACACTCTGCGCCACTTGTGCCAACGCAGGGAAGTAATAAGCTGCTCGAGCCTAGTCCGCTATGAAGAAAATCCTCCTCATGGTTACATCCAGATCTTACTAGATCTGGGACTACCTCTCTAGAAGTACAGGACGACTAAGAAAACAGACCCGTCAACCACGCGTTAATGAACGTGTTCCAATGCTACCATCATCATAGGCGGCTCCGTCTCTGTAGACCAGGCACGTGGCGCCCTGGGAGTCTTGTCCACCATAGGCGTCTCAGTCTCTGTAGACCAGGCACGTGGCGCCCTGGGAGTCTTGTCCACCATAGGCGTCTCAGTAGACCAGGCACGTGGCGCTCTGGGAGTTCTGTCCCCCATAGGCGTCTCAGTCTCTGTAGACCAGGCACGTGGCGCCCTGGGAGTTCTGTCCATCATAGGCGTCTCAGTCTCTATAGACCAGGCACGTGGCGCCCTGGGAGTTTTGTCCAGCCCTGTCTCCTGTATTTCGATACTGTCTGATATGACCAAGTGATTCTGTTCCACTTGAGAATGGAACAGGTTGAATAGCCATCTGCACCGGCTAAAATTGGCTCCAGCGCCAATGTGTACGTGTGGGCAGGCTTCATGGACATCCGAACATATCCTGCAAGACTATTGAATGCTTCGCCAATTGCATACTGAGCACTGGCTCACGGAAACATATATCCACAGAAAACTGTTTGGAAGCCCAAAAGAACTCTCCGCTAGAGCAGACGTTATCCAGAGAACTGGACTTCACTTGTAACAGAAGAATGCACGGCGAACGAGAAGAAGAAGAAGAAGACTGTAAAGGCCGATTTGGGAGTGACAGTCCCTTCCACAGACCGTACACCCATACTGAGGAGGCTGGCTTTTCCTTGATCTCTTCAGTCTTTCTCTTTTCTCTGCAGCCAGAAGACCTCTACGAACGTCAGCAGCCACTACGCCCCCTCCAACTGATTGTCTCCAGGTAGCTCGATCCTGAGAAATTTCTTCCCAGCCCTTGGATTGGATGTCGCGTGACTTCATGTCCCGGATGGGATGTCGCATGACTTCATGTCCCGGATGGGATGTCCCATGACTTCATGTCCCGGATGGGATGTCCCATGACTTCATGTCCCGGATGGGATGTCGCATGACTTCATGTCCCGGATGGGATGTCGCATGACTTCATGTCCCGGATGGGATGTCCCATGACTTCATGTCCCGGATGGGATGTCGCATGACTTCATGTCCCTCTTGCATACGTCCTTGACTCCCAGTGTGGGACGACCGATTCTTCTAACTCCAATGGCTAGCTGCCCATAAAGGATATCCTTTGGCAGCCTCTTGTCTTCCATGTGATAAACACGTCCCAACCACTGAAGACGTCGCTGGCTGAACATCGAGTACATGCTGTGAGTGTTTGCTCTCTGTAAGACCGTATTATGTGACACTCTCTCTTGCCACCCAATCCCCAATATACGCCGTAGACACCTCATGTGAAAGGTGTTGAGTCGCCGTTCCCGTTTAGTGTAAGTGTTCCAAGTCTCGCTTCTATACACGAGAGTGCCAAGAACGGAGGTCTGATAGACATGGACCGTGGTGTGTGAGACAGCGCAGTGTTCTCCCAAACTCTCTTCGTCAGGCGGGCCATGACGTCACTCGCCCTGCCAAGCCTACTGTGTATCTCCTTCTCGAGCGACAGAGTGTTGCTACACACTCGCGTCAACCCCACGTGCACACACTGGACATTTTACAAACACGCATACGCATACACAAACTTATGGACATACATTTATATGCATTCAGAAAAGACACACACACACACACACACACACACACACACACACGCACGCGCCCACCCACCCACGCACGCACGCACACATACATACACACATACATTTACAAACACTTTCACACATACACAGAGAGTGAGGTAGATGGCCAGCGCAGTTACTCTCTCGCTATCCAAATACAGAGCAATGAAATCATCCAGACACAACTGTCTGATCATGTTCCTATGAACCCTTGCGATCGGGGACGAGCTAACTAATTGAACTCTGTTATGGTCTCTAGCCGGTCTGAAGATGACCACTTCCTCACTTTCATTTAGCTGGTAATATGAACATGTGTGTTATTGGGCTTCGTGTTGTGCTTCTCGTGTGTTTCTACATCAACATCCGGGTTGGGAGTGGGTGGAGCTGAAAGGATGGTTCGGATGTCTAATATGTGTGGCACCTCCTTTGGTGTAGGAGTCATCCCTATCTATTCGGGGCATCTCACTCTCACCTTTTGTTCAAATATGATATCCAACTCTCACCTGTGGTTGCTTGTTGCAACCAGTGTGCGAATCAGCCACCGTTTGGGCAATGGCTTTAACATGCCGGCTAAACCAAGTGTAGGCACAATCCTATCAGCCCACGATGAATGTGGGTATGCTATCCCATACATATGAAGACTGCATTCGATCTCACTCGCGGAGGAAACAAATTGTTGGTTCAACAAATATGAGACGGCTACCAGCAAAGCCACGTGTGATGTTTGTCCATCGTTTCTGAAGAGGACCATATTAAATTAATAGTTATTTTGTAGCTATGCCCCCTTGTTCTTGTTGGTGGTTGTATTTTGAAAAAAACTTGATATAGTCTAATTTATCCGTTCCTGTGAACATCTTATAAACCTGTATTGTCACCTCGAACTCTTCTCTTTTCTAGACCCTGTAGGCCGGTTTTTCTGGGTGTGACCCTAGCTAAAAATCTGCTCCATAAGTGTCGAGATAGAAGAGATTTGACTACGCCAGGCAGAGAGACCAGCAACAATGCTCTCCCAGTTATCAGGATCAAAGTCTCAGTTCTTCAGCGAGGCTTTCAGAACGTCTTTGTAACGTTTTATTTGGCCACCACCAGCTCGCTTGCCTGACTCAAACTCGCCATAGAATATTTTCTTTGGAAGCCGCTCATCTGACATTCGGACAACATGGACAGTCTATCTAAGCTGCGATTTGCACAAAGCTTCATTGCTTGCCAACCCTACTGAATCAGTGTTCAAGATTTATAGTTCCAGGAAACCAAACAACATAATCAGACATGCGCTAGACTGGAATCAACATAGTAAATTAGAAGTTGAGTTGAAGGTAGTTGGGTTGCAATGGGCTAAACTCCAGAGCAGGATCAGGTTGATGTTGAATTGTGCTGTCTCCAGGGCAGGATCAGGATGATGTTGAATTGTGCTGTCTCCAGAGCAGGATCAGGATGATGTTGAAATGTGCTGTCTCCAGAGCAGGATCAAGTTGATGTTGAATTGTTCGGTCTGAAATGGCGTCCTGTGGCGGGTTGAATAGCTTTCCTCCCAGCACGAGCGTGCTGATGAAGGTGGACCGCGGTCCTCCAGGCGGTTGTGCTAGATTTGATTTTTATCTGCTTATCACTCACTACTACGGGGATCACGTCGATTCTCAAGGGTAGACGCAGAGTATGTGAAACAGTAAAATGTTGTTGTTGACCAATAGAATATGGTGCTCGCTTATTTCATAACGTACGGTATCAAGCACAAAACTGATTGTCGCAAAATCCCTTCTGCGGCTTTATCTATAAATGAATATGAACTTCTGAACTTTGACCTTTAAGCCTATATATTTTCTGAGGGGCCACATAGAATTGTTTGGGCATCGAAGTGGTAGAGCCGTCCCTTCTAGATGCAAATACGCTGAGTTCTATCCCAAATATGAACACACTCCAGTCGACAGCGCTGTAAATTGTTACCAGGCTTACAGTCAGGGAAGGAGGAGTCACTGCTTAAAACGCTGCAGACTAGTCAAGTCTTTATCACTTTATCTGCTCAACTTCCTCTTGCTAAGAGCTGATCGTCTCTCAGCTGTCTCGTCTAGAAGTTCCGGTGGTCCTCTTTCTAGAAGGCCAACACAGGGAAGCTGTGATGGGGCTGGTAATCTCACTTGCATGAAATCCATCGTCATTAAAACCACTACCACACTACTAAGGATGGAGAGAAGAGTAAACAGGGTCAGGTGAAGCATACTGGTCCAGGTGGGAGAGAAGAGTAATCAGGTGAGGCATACTGGTCCAGGTGGGAGAGAAGAGTAACCAGGTGAGGCATACTGGTCCAGGTGGGAGAGAAGAGTAACCAGGTGAGGCATACTGGTCAAGGTGGGAGAGAAGAGTAAACAGGGTCAGGTGAGGCATACTGGTCAAGGTGGGAGAGAAGAGTAATCAGGTGAGGCATACTGGTCAAGGTGGGAGAGAAGAGTAATCAGGTGAGGCATACTGGTCCAGGTGGGAGAGAAGAGTAACCAGGTGAGACATGCTGATCAAGGTGGGAGAGAAGAGTAATCAGGTGAGGCATACTGGTCAAGGTGGGAGAGAAGAGTAATCAGGTGAGGCATACTGGTCAAGGTGGGAGAGAAGAGTAATCAGGTGAGGCATACTGGTCAAGGTGGGAGAGAAGAGTAATCAGGTGAGGCATACTGGTCAAGGTGGGAGAGAAGAGTAATCAGGTGAGGCATACTGGTCAAGGTGGGAGAGAAGAGTAATCAGGTGAGGCATACTGGTCAAGGTGGGAGAGAAGAGTAATCAGGTGAGGCATACTGGTCAAGGTGGGAGAGAAGAGTAATCAGGTGAGGCATACTGGTCAAGGTGGGAGAGAAGAGTAATCAGGTGAGGCATACTGGTCAAGGTGGGAGAGAAGAGTAATCAGGTGAGGCATACTGGTCAAGGTGGGAGAGAAAAGTAATCAGGTGAGGCATACTGGTCCAGGTGGGAGAGAAGAGTAATCAGGTGAGGCATACTGGTCAAGGTGGGAGAGAAGAGTAATCAGGTGAGGCATACTGGTCAAGGTGGGAGAGAAGAGTAATCAGGTGAGGCATACTGGTCAAGGTGGGAGAGAAGAGTAATCAGGTGAGGCATACTGGTCAAGGTGGGAGAGAAGAGTAATCAGGTGAGGCATACTGGTCAAGGTGGGAGAGAAGAGTAATCAGGTGAGGCATACTGGTCAAGGTGGGAGAGAAGAGTAATCAGGTGAGGCATACTGGTCAAGGTGGGAGAGAAGAGTAATCAGGTGAGGCATACTGGTCAAGGTGGGAGAGAAGAGTAATCAGGTGAGGCATACTGGTCAAGGTGGGAGAGAAGAGTAATCAGGTGAGGCATACTGGTCAAGGTGGGAGAGAAGAGTAATCAGGTGAGGCATACTGGTCAAGGTGGGAGAGAAAAGTAATCAGGTGAGGCATACTGGTCCAGGTGGGAGAGAAGAGTAACCAGGTGAGGCATACTGGTCCAGGTGGGAGAGAAGAGTAACCAGGTGAGACATACTGGTCAAGGTGGGAGAGAAGAGTAACCAGGTGAGACATGCTGATCAAGGTGGGAGAGAAGAGTAACCAGGTGAGACATACTGATCAAGGTGGGAGAGAAGAGTAACCAGGTGAGACATACTGGTCCAGGTATGAGAGAACGTGTTGAATTCAAACAATGAGTGTGGCTACTTCTCTGTACGCCTGAATTGGGCGTTGTGGCCGGTTACAGCAGCATTCCACACATCCCGAGCGTGCTAATGAAGGTGGAGCGGTGTCCTCCAGGCTGTTTTGCTTCCTCTGTGTAACTGTCACTACTACGAGGATCACGTCAGCTAGACTGTCCTGATAACAACCTGTCTCCAGGGAACGAAACATGGAAGAGAGACTGCCTTCTTGGTCTTGACGTTGTGCCTGACTTGAGTCTGCCACAAAGCCACAAGCTTACTAAAGACGATTTTATAGATGTGTGTGTGTGTGTGTGTGTGTGTGTGTGTGTGATGATAGAGAGCAAAGATGTACTTGAAAGATGGAAGGAGTTCTGTTGAGAGATGTTTGAAAATAACACAAAGAATAGACTTGATTACAAGTGATGAAGGGAGAGAGCCAGAACTCAGATTGGACGAGGTTCGTGCAGCAATAAAGGCACTGAAAAAAGGGAAGTCACCAGTATGTGCCAATATACCAACTGAACTAATACAGACAGGAGGAGATGTATGCATCCCCATGTACCACACATCATCCCCATGTACCACAAATCATCCGCATGTACCACATATCATCCCCATGTACCATACATCACCCCCATGTACCACACACTATGTACGAAGATCTGGTGCAGCTCAGAATGGCCGACAGCATGGCGAAGATCAGTATATATCCCCATACCAAAGAAAGGAAATCTAAAAGTATGCACCAACTTCCGTACTATTGCCCCATTAAGCCATGCCATTAACGATTTTATTACGTATAATCGTGAAGAGATAGGGAAAAAAGTTAGCGTATGAAATATACGAAACGCAGGCAGGTCTCAGACAAGGCAGAGACACACAATATGAGACACATCTTCGAGAAGTGTAGAGAGTAGAATGCAAACGTCTATACGTGCTTCATAGATTCCACCCATGCATTCAACTATGTACACCATCAACCTATCTTTTGCACACCTTGCTATAACCGTGGTCATCATGGACAATTTTGTGCACAGCAACGTGAATCATGTTAAAATCTGCGGTTATTTCTGCGGACTTGCTCGTTACTACGGACAGGCTGGTCGATATTCTGTTCCACTGTGTCAGTACCACGCTTGCTGGTCTCCGACGCCGCGGTTCATCAATGATGGTATGTTTTCCCTGTTACAATCTTCCTACCCATTCATACCCTCTCCTCTGACTCTAACAACTATCTCCGCACTGAACCTTCAATCTTCTCTAGATTCCAGAAGGTTCCACACTATCTGACTACACAAAACAAATAACTGCTCGTTGTTCTTCCATTTTGCAAGTCGACAGTGGGGATGCCATGTTGTACACTATATTGCGCATGCCCATACTGCTCGATCGTCACAGCCCCTTCATGAAGTATCGGGAAAGAGCAATTTTGTGTCCTGAAATAAGATTGTCCGTTGTACATGATCTTCCATTCACTTTATAATACAATTGCTGTTACTTATCAATTATCCCTCGTTTGTCTGTGTGTGTGTGTCTGTGTGTGTTTATCTGTGTTTGTCTGTGTCTGTGTGTGTGTGTCTTTGTCTGTCTGTGTGTGTTTATCTGTGTTTGTCTGTGTGTGTGTCTGTGTGTATCTGTCTGTGTGTGTGTCTGTGTGTTTGCGTCTGTCTGAGTCTGGGGGTGTGTCTGTGTGTGTGTGTCTGTGTGTGTGTTTGTGTGTGTCTGTGTGTGTTTGTGTGTGTCTGTGTCTGTGTGTGTGTCGGTGTATGTTTGTATGTGTATGTGTGTGTATGTGTGTGTATGTGTCTGCGTGTGTGTATGTTTGTATGTGTATGTGTGTGTGTCTGTATGTGTGTGTTTATAACCATATAAATAAGAGAGACACTACACAGCACAAAGTCAAACACAGGAAAACTACTTACCACGAGGGAGATCTCCATCCTGCCAGCAACCTCCGCTACCCAGCTCAAGTAGAACTCCACCTCATCACCACTTTCGACAGCAACACATTATCTTGGACTGAACTGCGCACAGTTTCCACTCAAACACGAAGCTTGTCAGCTGTTATCCGGTGATAACCCCAGTCCACTAAGCACTACAGTTTCAAATGGTCACATCAATGTTTTAGCATCCTATATCTTCATCAGGGATATAACCATCACGGTGTAACAGAAATAAACATTATCGGTGTCCCAGTAGACAGCGCAGTAGTTTGGAGCGTTCCTCAATTCAATACACAATTGTCGTCTCATGCGAAAATTGGAAGTACGTCTTTTAATGCTGTGTCATATAGGTTTGTTACCGGGGCACGAAAAGAGAAGTACGGATACTGACACTGCAACCTGTCGAGTATACCGCAAGAGGCGACTAATGAGGATTGTGCATAGGGCTGGCTGGCCCATAATAAATAAAACTATAGCCCACACAACAATGTTAATAAGACCAGGGATATAAAGACGAGACAAATTCTAATTTAGTGAAGTCACGTCAAGTCAGAGAAGGCAATGTCACGTCAAGTCAGAGAAGGCAATGTCACGTCCAGTCAGAGAAGGCAATGTCACGTCAAGTCAGAGAAGGCAATGTCACGTCAAGTCAGAGAAGGCAATGTGACGTCAAGTTAGAGAAGGCAATGTCACGTCAAGTCAGAGAAGGCAATGTCACGTCAAGTCAGAGAAGGCAATGTCACGTCAAGTCAGAGAAGGCAATGTCACGTCAAGTTAGAGAAGGCAATGTCACGTCAAGTTAGAGAAGGCAATGTCACGTTAAGTCAGAGAAGGCAATGTCACATCAAGTCATAGTAGACAAAGTCACGTCAAGTCAGAGCAGACAAAGTCACGTCAAGTAAGAACAAGTCAAGTCACGCCAAGTCAGAACAGGCAAAGTCACGTCAAATCAGAGCAGACAAAACCATGTTAAGTCAGAGCAGACAAAGTATCGTCAAGTCAGAGCAAACTAAGTCCTGTCACGTCAAGTCTAGTCAAGTCAAACCTAGTCTAGTTGTCATATGTGAGGTATAGTTTCTTGTTCTCTATCTCACACACGGACGACTACTGCACATTGAGCAACTTATTTAACTGATAGTATTCTACCATACAATGGTCAATAATGAATACTGGTCTAAGAGCCATAATATTCTCAGTTATTTGGTTACATAAATATCTTTTCTAGATTTGGGGTTGAGAGATAATACTAGATTCAATAACGGAAGTAGAAATAATGCTGAATTCAATAGCGGAAGTACAACGAATGCTGAATTCAATAGTGGAAGTAGAAAGAATGCTGAATTCAATAGCGGAAGTAGAGAGAATACTGAATTCAATAACGGCAGTAGAAAGAATACTGAATTCAATAACGGCAGTAGAAAGAATACTGAATTCAATAACGGAAGTAGAAAGAATACTGAATTCAATAACGGCAGTAGAAAGAATACTGAATTAAATAACGGAAGTAGAAAGAATACTGAATTCAATAACGGAAGTAGAAAGAATACTGAATTCAATAACGGCAGTAGAAAGAATACTGAATTAAATAACGGAAGTAGAAAGAATACTGAATTCAATAACGGAAGTAGAAAGAATACTGAATTCAATAACGGCAGTAGAAAGAATACTGAATTAAATAACGGAAGTAGAAAGAATGCTGAATATAATAACAGAGCTACCAAATAATGCTGAATTTAATATCTGAAGTAGACTAGAATATTTTTTAAACTAAAAACGGAAGTGGAAAAGATCCATGGATTGAATATTGAAATATAACTGAATCCAAATGTAAATTGGTGTGCTAAGCAGAAGCCTTACATCTCTTAGCAGATCAAAGGAAATTCAAAATTAAATGGATGAAACAGAAAAAAAAAGCTATAAACTGAATTGATCAGCCGAAGATAAATCCGAAACTTGACAGCACAACAAGAACAAAGCGAGATCCCTTGGAAGACAGGATGTAGAGAAAGGCAAACACGAGAGACAGTGCCGGAGTTTGTTCAGTGGATTGGCCTGTTCCTAAGCTGATTGAGCTTCGCGCATGAGAGAGTAAACACAGAAAAATGCTTAGGTGGATAAATCTGCAATTTCCCTATTATCAAACCGGTTTCATCCCTTGTTGTATTGGAGAGGAATTGAACGCAGTAGTTTTGGTGTCCAGGTTATGAGACACGAAACTTGTCAATCAAATGTGGTGGTTAAGTTATATTGCGCTTTTCTCACAAATCTGGGAAGTATTTTAACGGAAGATGGCGGGCATCCGAAAGAAGATTCCAGAAAGGGTCGGCTGTGATTTTGTACTGTCGCCACTTCTCAAACACAGAACATCCGTTTATCAATTTAAGAGCAGTTGATAAACAGAGTATGTATACCGGCTCTGTGTTACTAGTGTCAGAATTGCGCCTTATCCAATGCCCGAGGGAGGAAAATAGCACCGTGTGCAATTACTTGTCTGGGAAAGGTAATTGGTGTCACCAGATGAGATGTTGTTGTTGGTGTTGTTGTTGCTGCTGTTGTTGTTGGTGTTGTTGTTGCTGCTGTTGTTGTTGGTGTTGTTGTTGCTGCTGTTGTTGTTGGTGTTGTTGTTGCTGCTGTTGTTGTTGGTGTTGTTGTTGCTGCTGTTGTTGTTGGTGTTGTTGTTGCTGCTGTTGTTGTTGGTGTTGTTGTTGCTGCTGTTGTTGTTGGTGTTGTTGTTGCTGCTGTTGTTGTTGGTGTTGTTGTTGCTGCTGTTGTTGTTGGTGTTGTTGTTGCTGCTGTTGTTGTTGGTGTTGTTGTTGCTGCTGTTGTTGTTGCTGTTGTTGTTGTTGTGATTGTTGTTGTTGTTGTTGATGTTGTTATTGTTGTTGTTGAATGCAGGTGATGAGTAACTTTACTCTTTTGTGCAACCATCTTCTTCTTCTATTTAATTATCAGCTTTTCGGAGCGATGACATCTTGGGGATTCTAGACTAGCGAGAGTGTGTGTGGTCCTGTAACTTGTCTTCCCTCCCAGGTAAAAATTTGAACAGGTGTTCGACTCTTTCCGACCACAAAGTGCACCTTGAAATGGCTGTTACGTGAATGGTTGCAGAAGCTTTTCTCACATTCCGAGTGTGCTGATGAAGGTGGGCCGGGATTCTACGTGCGGTAGTGCTCTGCTTTGATTCCTCTGCATGTCGCTCATTACTACTCACGTTGTTTCCCATCTCGTTAACAAGGATGACATGCAAACAGCCTGTTTCCAGGGAGACTCGCGTGAAAGTGAGGTAAGGGTCTTGGCTAGTGTATTACCTGGCCCTGACTATCATTGTCAATATTGCGTAGCACTGACGTCACTTAGTAACTAGCAGTCTCCATATGACGTTTGAGACATCCATTGTTAGTCAGCTCAACAGATTCCACTAGACCCTAAATAATTAGCGAATCCAACATTCTTTGAAACTCAAAATATAAACAGAGCTTTCTTTTTTGGACACTTATCCCTGGAGCATTGAAATTAGACTGTATATGTGATTGTATCTTTAACGTAAGTTTCTGACTGTCTCGTAGACACATTTGTACATTTCTATTGAGGTATATTTGAAAGGGGGGGTGGGGAGATGTAAGACAGGCGAGGGATACAAGAAGGGGAGATGTAAAGCAGGTGAGGGATGCAGAAAGGGGAGATGTAAGGCAGGTGAGGGATACAGGAAGGGGAGATGTAAGGCAGGTGAGGGATACAGGAAAAGGAGATATAAGGCAGGCGAGGGATACAGGAAGGGGAGATGCAAAGCAGGCGAGGGATACAGGAAGGGGAGATGTAAGACAGGCCAGGGATGCAGGAAGTTAGATGTAAGACAGGCCAGAGATCCAGGAAGGTAGATGTAAGGCAGGCGATGGATACAGGAACGGAAGATGTAAGACAGGCCAGGGATGTAGGAAGGTAGATGTAAGACAGGCCAGGGATGTAGGAAGGGGAGATGTAAAACAGGCCAGGGATGCAGGAAGTGAAGATGTAAGACAGGCCAGGGATGCAAGAAGTGAAGATGTAAGACAGCCCAGAGATACAGGAAGGGAAGATGTAAGATGGCCCAGAGATACAGGAAGGAAAGATGTAAGACAGGCCAGGGATGCAGGAAGGGAAGATGTAAGACAGGCCAGGGATGTAGGAAGGTAGATGTAAGACAGCCCAGAGATACAGGAAGGGAAGATGTAAGACAGCCCAGAGATACAGGAAGGGAAGATGTAAGACAGCCCAGAGACACAGGAAGGGAAGATGTAAGACAGGAAAGGGATGCAGGAAGTGAAGATGTAAGACAGCCCAGAGATACAGGAAGGGAAGATGTAAGACAGCCCAGATATACAGGAAGGGAAGATGTAAGACAGCCCAGAGATACAGGAAGGGAAGATGTAAGACAGGCCAGAGATACAGGAAGGTAGATGTAAGACAGCCCAGAGATACAGGAAGGTAGATGTAAGACAGCCCAGAGATACAGGAAGGGAAGATGTAAGACAGCCCAGAGATACAAGAAGGGAAGATGTAAGACAGGCCAGAGATACAGGAAGGTAGATGTAAGACAGCCCAGAGATACAGGAAGGGAAGATGTAAGACAGCCCAGAGATACAGGAAGGTAGATGTAAGACAGGCCAGACATGCAGGAATTGGAGATGTAAGACAGGCCAGGGATGTAGGAAGGAGAGATGTAAGGTAGGTGTGTAGGAAGTGCAATATTCTGAAAGGGTGAACCTGTTGTTGCCTCCTTCAAACTGCCCAGTCCGATTGGCAGCCAGATCTTCAGCACGTGTATTTCCAGAACAAAATGATTGACAGATTACCAAGACTAACAACAGACCGACTGCCACAGCATCAAAATGGTACAAATGCCAGAGTGTAACCAAAAGGACTCGGTCTGCGGTTAAAAGCTACGCGATTAGCTAAAATAGGAAAACGATACGTAACCACCAGCGGTGTCCGAGTTGTGTGTTTCGTCACCTTCTCACACGTTGTACAGTGAAGTTATTTTAAGAGTGAGTAATTATTGGTCTTTGTGGTCGATATACGGTATATACGGAAGCTCCGATTTAATCGTTCGTTTCCGATATGAGGAGGCGCCTAATATCCCCTCCCTTGAGATGAAGAGACGCTTGCAGGGTTCGAACATCCACCATTTCTCGCTTTCGATCGTTCGTTTCTTGCGACGCATGCTCTTTACCTCTGAGATAAAGCGAACCTATTGCTTAATTCAACAATGTGTAAAAGAGAGGAAAGAACGTACTGGAAATAGATTCGTGATAACAAATAATTGAAAAAAATCTTTAAAATTGATTAAAAATTACATTTTAATCAAAATTTAAAAAATGGGTATGGTCATATACCGCACCGAGACGAAAACACAATCAAAAACTACGTTACGACCAACAGGCCTTCATCAAGGACAACAAATAACAACAATGTTGAACTAGCAGACCATAGAAGAAGAAATGAATATATGTATGGGGGATGTTAGCATATAAGAAAGAGAAGGGATGAATACTTCTTCTTCTTCGTACTCTGTCAGACGTAAACCTGTATTTTTTCGAAGAAAGCAGCGGTCATCATGAGGCTGTCGACACTGCCATAGAGCTTGTCTAGTGTCGCCACTGTTGGTGGCCACATGTGCTTTGTCTGGTCCTCGTACGTCGGGCCGTTTTGCAGCAGATGTTCAGCGGTCATTTTCCCGGTCAGTCAGTGCCACCTATCTTCAGTTTATTGAATAGGTGGTACCTCAGTCTATTGTGGCCTGTGCGGAGTCTGAAGACCTCGACCTGCTCTCTTCTGTTCAACTGGTAATAGGCATCATTTCTTGTGTTGGCAGTATGTTCTGTTTCCCATTTGGACATGTATCTGGCCCTAATAAGCCTTTTGGACTCTTCGTAGATCACACTAGAATCTGGTTGTGGTAGTCTTGCACCTTCTTTTGCCAGTCTGTCTGCCTCCTCGTTGCCTTGAATGTTACAGTGGGATGGAACCCACTGTACCACTAATCTTTTTTGGTGCGGACTGCTGGCATAGTTGACAGAGTACTGCTCTTAAATCATGAAGTTCAGTATTTTTCTGGGTTTTTAGTGCTGTAACCACGGCCAGGGCATCTGTAAACATGACTATTTGGCTTTCATTGCTTTCACCTGTGAGCATTGCTTCTACTGCAGCCCTCAGTGCCTCTGCCTCCGCTCTGAAATTGCTTGAGAATTTTCCAGTTGCCACTGACATTGTTATTTTTCTACCATTTGGTAGGCTCAGGAATACCCCTGCCCCTCCGTTCTGTGTTGTGTTTGTTACAGAACCGTCAGGGCATGCATTGGTCCAGTCCATGCTTGGGTAGTTTTCCGTAATGTGCCTCAGAGTTATGTCTCTTCTTTCTTTTTCAGTCTGGATATTCTTGTTTCCAATACCTGGTATATTTTCTACCACCTCCGGAATGATATGCTGCTTCCAGGTGGTTTTGCGTACAGTAGGGATGGGCTTTAATATTGTTATGGTGTTCATAGTGGTCTTCGTTCATCTTTGCTTTGGCTATTTCTGCAAAGTTTCTCCGATTTAGTTTCCCATTTCCAAATGTATTTAGTCTCTAGTGCTTTGGATGGTTTGTCAGTCTTCTGAGGTTCTCTGCTTGCTGCTGGGCTCTGCAGTTTCTTCTGTCGGTCATGGACTGCAGATTTGTAATCTTTTCAAGTTCTACAATTGGCGTTGACTTCATGTCTCCTGTTATAACTCTCATGGCTTGGTTTTGGAGTTTGCTAATTTTATCAAAGTTCGCCTTTGCTGCTGTTGTTATGCCGCAATGCCATACTCGAGAACTGGTCTCACTCTTCCATTGTACAGTTTCTTTAGTATACTTTCGTCTGCTCCCCAGCTTGTGCCAGCAAGTTTCCTCATGATTGCCATTCTTTGTCCGGCTCTCATTCGGTTTCTCTCGAACTGACTTTTCCATGTCATGCGCCGATCAAATGTGACTCCCAGGTAGTTTGGGTTGTCGTTTGGCCGCAGGTATTTGCCTTTAAGACTTATTTTGGTGTTCTGTGGTTTATTTGAAAGCGAGAATATCGTACATATTGTTTTTCCTTATTTATTTTGACCAGCCATGAGTTCGCCAACTCCTCCAACGATATTAGGGCCTGCTGCATCCGATTGTTTGCTACGGTAAGATTTTTTTCAGAGGTCCACATAGCCAGATCGTCTGCAAACAGGGAGCTGTGGATTGTTCTTTGTATATTCTCTGTGATGTTGTTTATATACATCAGAAAAAGTGTGGGTGACAGTACTATGCCTTGGGGTACTCCTTGCTCCAGTGTCACCTTTTTGCTCACCTGCCCTTGTACTTGAACTCTGCCTGTACTGTTTTCGAGGTAGTGGCTGATCCATCTGCACATTTTTCCAGATACTTCACTTCTTTGTAGCTTGACTTTAAGTCCCTCTTTCCACACCTTGTCAAATGCCTTCTCTAGATCCACCCAAACCGAAAGTGTTTGCTTTTTCTCTTGGTAACCATCCTCTATTTCCTGGGCTATGAGGGTGATCTGATCCTCAGCTGATCTGTGCTGTCTAAAACCTGCTTGCTGTCGAATTAGTATTTTGTTTTTATTCCAGATGCCACATCAGTCTGGTGTTTATCATACGTTCCATCAGTTTGCCTACACAGCTAAGTAGACTGATGGGCCTGTATCCTTTGGATCTGTTTTATCTTTTTCTTTCTTTGGTATTGGTATAAGTACAGCATCTTTCCATGCCTGCGGTACAATTTCCATTTTCCAGCTTTGGTTCAGGACTGATAGTAGCTTTCTCTTTGCTCTTTGGCCCAATCCCATCAGCATTTCGTTTGTTACGCCATCTTTTCCGGGCGATTTCTTTTTCTTTAAAGTTCTCATGGCCTCATCCATTTCATTCATTGTTAGTTTTGCCATCATGTACTCCTCTGTTGCTATATTGATGTTGTCGTGACCCTTTTGTTCTTCACTAATGTCTGTATGCCTATCTGTAGGGACATCAATGTGGTTTGCTCTGGCATAATGTTCAATAAAGGCGTTTGCTGCTTTTTTTCCGGCAAGCATGTTGTCATCCTGCTTGATGGTAATTTGTTTATTTGATGGTGGGATGAATACAAGAATGGTGGATGTCAACATATAAGTGAACAATGGAGTACTTATCTCATATAGTGTCTGACATCACGACTTATGTGGTCGAAGGC
This sequence comes from Ariolimax columbianus, assembly GCA_036924085.1. Lineage (NCBI taxonomy): Eukaryota > Metazoa > Mollusca > Gastropoda > Stylommatophora > Arionidae > Ariolimax > Ariolimax columbianus. The sequence continues at coordinate 2,637,711 of JAVGWX010000020.1, read as the reverse complement.
TCAACTTTAAATGAAGGACAACGGTCTGATAAGGTGACCAGGAAAGCGTAAGAAGTGAGTGAGAAAGGGCCGGATAAGCCAGTGGCACCAAATACGGAAAGGACAAAATATTGATCCAAGTAGGGGGAACACAAAGAAAGTGATACAAGCCGGTGGGGAGAGGAAGGGGGGGGGGGGGGCAGAATGGGGCCGCGGGAGGGGGGGGGGGGTGAGGAAGAAGGCAAGTACATGGGGGACAGTATGAAATTTTGAGAAAAAAGTATGGAAGAAATAGGTTCCGAATTCTGGTAAGACGAAGCTGTAGACCTCACGAAATGGTCTGGTAGGACGAAACTGCAGACCTCACCAAATGGTCTGGTAGGACGAGACTGCAGACCTCACCAAATGGTCTGGTAAGACGAAACTGCAGACCTCACCAAATGGTCTGGTAGGACGAGACTGCAGACCTCACCAAAAGGTCTGGTAAGACGAAGCTGTAGACCTCACCAAATGGTCTGGTAAGACGAAACTGCAGACCTCACCAAATGGTCTGGTAGGACGAGACTGCAGACCTCACCAAATGGTCTGGTAAGACGAAGCTGTAGACCTCACCAAATGGTCTGGTAAGACGAAGCTGTAGACCTCACCAAATGGTCTGGTAAGACGAAGCTGTAGACCTCACCAGAGGGTCTGGTAAGACTAAGCTGTAGACCTCACCAAATGGTCTGGTAAGACGAAGCTGTAGACCTCACCAAATAGTCTGGTAAGACGAAGCTGTAGACCGCACCAAATGGTCTGGTAAGACGAAGCTGTAGACCTCACCAAATGGTTATGTGCGGTTTTCTTCAGCTTCACTTCGGAGACGAGAGACTATTTCAATGAGGACACGTGAACAAAATGGTGCCTCATTCCATAGTCAGTGAAGACAAGATGAATATTCGATTCGATTCACAAGCAACCTCATAAAGTAAACTAATGACTGTAAAAGTCACCACTGAAACGCAAAAAAGTGATGTAGTATTGGCTTATTGCAAGAAGTAATCGACAGTTGTTATCTTATGCTTCGCTGGGAGCAAAGTTGAGAAAACAAAGAAAATGAGCCCCACGCAGAGGCTCACCAGTCCCATTGTTTGAAATCACGTTGACATTAAAAGTGTGTGTTGCCATTTTCCTTCCTCGTTGGCCTAATTTCCAGAACTGTAAGTCAGGTACCAATTTACAACCGGGTAAACTAGAACACGTCAAATCTACGACGCTAACTCAATCCGTTTACTGACACAAGCTAGCTGTGCCACACAGACGCTCTATCCAGAAGGATGGTTATAAGACTAAAGACCAGCTGTGACAGAAACATAAGGAAAAACAGGAAGTGACGTAAGGACAACAAAGAGCAGACGTATGGACTCATGTACACCTTTACTACGGACGGACACGGCTAAACCAGCGCAGGACAAATTATACAAGGGCAAGTTCGTAAGTAGGTCTCAAAGTGATACAGGTTAGCTGAAAAATATAGCAGACCGTTTAAAAACAATTGGTTACTGTATGTAGCAGACGTTGGGTGTCGCATGCACGTGCACAGTACATTCCCAAAATTAGGTCAGTCCTCACAGAGTGTAAAATACAAAAAAAACCAGAGTACTGTTGTGCGTTTCTGTTTTGGTGAACATTCCTTTCTGCAAATGATATTCACAAGGAAATGATTCATATTTTCGGTGAGAGGTAGTTAGTAAGTCCAGGTTATAATAGATCATACAGGTAAGGTGAGTGAGCAAGTTCAGGTTATAATAGATTATACAGGTAAGATGAGTGAGCAAGTCCAGGTTATAATAGATCATAGGGTAATAGGGTAAGGGGGTGAGCAAGTTCAGGTTATAATAGATCATACAGGTAAGGTGAGTGAGAAAGTTCAGGTTATAATATATCATACAGGTAAGGTGAGTGAGCAAGTCCAGGTAGCAGTGAAAAAGGCAAATGCAATGTTAGGTATGATAAAAAAGAAATATAAAAAATACGAGCAAGGAAATGATTGTCAAACTGTATAAAGCACTATTTAGACCTAGATTGGAGTACTGTGTACAGGTGTGGAGTCCTTATCGAAGAAGAGATATAAACATACTGGAAAGAATTAAAAAAGGAGCGACAAAGTTGATAGTGAGATTCCAGAATTACAGTTATGAGGAAAGACTCAGAAAAACTGGCCTGCAGTGTCTAGAAAAGAGAAGAATTCACGGTGACGTAATTCAGGTTTATAAGATGATCAGAGGAATGGACACATTAGACTATAACAAGTTTTTCAAAATACAACCACCTACAAGAACAAGAGGGCATAGATACAAATTAACTAAAGAGGGGTCCAGATTAGATATTATAAATTTTTTTTTACTCAGAGAGTGGTGAATGTTTGGAATGCATGCTACAGGAAGTAGTGGATGCAGCTACAAATAATGCATTTAAGAATAAATTGGATGCGCATAGCTTTTAGATCAGTTGAATATAAAATAAACTGGTTGTATACAGACTCTGCAGAGTCTTCTGAACCAGTATAAAGACGTTAAGTAAAAGCAGTGCATAGCTGGCTCGATAGGTTTTCTCAAGGGCGCTAAAAAACTTGCTGATGAAGCCTGACCTAGTCGTCCTGTTGAGATTGCAACTGACGCACGTGGAACCTCAATTTGTTAGTCAGACTATTGTCCTAGACAACAGCGCGTTCACAGCACGACCAACGAGGAGGTCAGGTGATGGTCTTGGCCCGTATATTTCTCCTCAACCTGGCAAACATTATCTGATCAGTGTGTTTTGACTGACCAGACGTTAGCCTCATCGTCCCGTCAGGTGAGGGTCTTGGCCAGTATATTTCTCCTGACCCTGGCTAACATTCTCTGATCAGTGTGTTTTAACTGACCAGACGTTAGCCTCATCATCCTAGTGTACCGATGCTAGATTGGACGCTCTCAGAGGTCAGCCCAATAGAAATGCAATGAAAGGACCTCATACTGAGGGCGCGTGGGAAAATTGTGTAAGAGTGTGATCGTAGGATAGAGTTAAATGAAAGAGTGTGAGGTAAGAAGAGAGAGAGGTGGTATCTTGATAAGGGGAACATGTAAGTATGCTTCTAGCGACGAGCTCAAAATGAACAGATTGGGTCTACCCTTACACTTAAAAAGGCAGTGGGATGTGAGATATAATGTTAAGCAATAACGGACAATGTAATTACAATAGTTAAGGAGGCAGTACTAGCAGAACTGTGGTAGTGTTAGTAAAAAATTCATATACAATTTAATTTCAAAGACAGTGAACCCAATCCTTCGCACAAGACACAGAAATGATAGAGCTATCTAAAACAATAGATGTCTTTGTAGTAGAATACATACATGTAGTGAATCCAACTTTTTCAATGACAAGTTCATTATACACATGTACAAGATATGGATAATATTGTTTTGTACATTTTTAAGTAATGGTGTAATTAAATTCATTAACATTTAAACAACATAAATAAATTGTACATGTTCATCGGGAACTAAGGAAAATAGTATAGATTTCATAGATTTAATTTTACGTCACCTGAAAGTTCATTCAAAGTTCATAATTTTCTATCCCACAATACGTCAACTTTCAGGTGACGTAAAATTAAATCTATAATATTTTCCCTACTTCACGACGAACATGTACCATTTATTTATGTTGTTTAAATGTTAATGAATTTAATTACACCATTACTTAAAAATGTACAAAACAATATTATCCATATCTTGTACATGTGTATAATGAACTTGTCATTGAAAAAGTTGGATTCACTACATGTATGTATTCTACTATACTATTGTTTTAGATACCTCTATCATTTCTGTGTCTTGTGCGAAGGGTTGGGTTCTCTGTCTTTGAAATTAAATTTTATATGAATTTTTTACTAACACTACCACAGTTCTGCTAGTACTGGTTTTCAAGTGTATCTCATTTAGTATTTTTTTTCCCCCTAGTCATTTGTGACATATTTACTGACTTGTCCTCGTGGTTATCGAAGCTAAATGGTAAACTAACAAGATTCCTGTCACTATTCCTCGGCAGTAAGTCCCTTATTTATTCATTGTATTGTTTAATTCCCTTTCAAGTAATAAACTCCCCCCCCCCTCACCCTCCCCCCCCCCCTCTTCCTTATTAGCGAGTCGTCTGTACAGGGCAGTTCTTGGAGACATGAGTTACGGAGCCAGATGTAACATCTGATCAAGACCGCCATCTTACTTCCCCTGGTGGTCTCCCTGGAAACAGGTTGTCTCCCATTAATTATAGATAGAAGGATATTCGATTTATGGATAAGAGGAGACATTAATCCGTGGATACAAGGTTAAAGGAGATACATTATATAATTGTGGATATTATTTGTGGATTGCGGATATTTATGTATGAAAGGGGAAGCATTTTTTATGGGTACATGACATTACTTATGGATAGATGGACATTATTAATGGATAGATGGATATTATTTATGGATAGAGGGACAGTTTTTATAGATAGAGGGACATTATGTGTGTGTAGAGGGGATTTTATTTATGTGTATGGAACTTTATTTATGTGTACGGGACTTTATTTATGTGTAGGGGACTTTATTTATGTTTAGGGGGACTTTATGTATGTGTAGGTGGACTTTATTTATGCGTAGTGTTACTTTATTTATGTGTAGGATGACTTCATTTATGTGTAGGAGGGACTATTTATGTGTAGAGGGGACTTTTTATTTGTAGAAGTGGCTTTATTTATGTGTAGAGGAGACTTTATATATGTGTAGAGTGGACTTTATGTATGTGTAGAGGGACATTATCTATGTGTATAGGGAGATTGTTGTACCTGTAGAGGTATGTGTCATGTATAGAGGACATTATTTATGGACGATCTGAGACCACCTGTAAGACGAGAACTCTGCTGTCGGTGAATCAAACAGCCTCATACTAGATTCTGAAGAGTCACTCAAGAGTAAATACAATTGAGAGCGGTGTCTGAGAGTGCCCATTAAGAGCTCTTTACAACCATCTGGCTACACGAGCCATGACACCCACGTGCCCATAGCAACACTACACATGTTGGGTGCGCCTGCACCCCTTACGCATCTTCTGCAGATTTCGTTTACGCATTTGCTGTGTTTGCCTAAACGGGAAAACCATATATATCCTTTGTGACGGACTACTGTCAAATATGTTATAAATTTCTGGGAATTACTGTCACTACTAACGAATTGTCAACTTTGCGTAGTACTGACGTCACTTAGTAACGCGCGTAGTGTCGTTGGGATATTTGACACGTCACTTGCAGTTAGTTTAGCTGATTCCATTTACTCTTTAATAATTAGCGAACACAGTATTCTTGAAAATTAAACAGAGCTTTTGGACAGTTATACGTAGAACATTGTAATTAAAATGTAAGTTTTCTTCAATGCAAGTGTTTGATTGTACCTTCAGTGTAAATGTTTGATTGTACCTTCAATGTAAGTGTTTGATTGTACCTTCAGTGTAAATGTTTGATTGTACCTTTAATGTAAGTGTTTGGTTGTACCTTCAATGTAAGTGTTTGATTGTACCTTAAATGTGAGTGTTTGATTGTACCTCCAATGTAAATGTTTGATTGTACCTTCAATATAAGTGTTTGATTGTACTTTCAATGTGTTTGATTATATCTTCAATGTGTTTGATTATTGTAACAGTTCCCGCCGGAGCAAGGGGAGTTTAGGATGCCTGAACATGTTAAAGCTTAAAGCTACATGAATGCATGTCAAGGTCACTCACTGTCTCAGCAAAGGAGAACAGAGTTGGGTTAAGGAATGTGGACAGGTAGAAACTGACCACTGGCCTTCCGATTTTGGTAGGGGGAGATTGATTGACAGACGAAATTGGCAACGGGGCTTGCTGCGAGAGAATGAGTGACAGGTGTGCAAAGTGTTTCGTTCCAATTGGAATTGAAGATGACCATACCTGAGATCGATTGGTCAAGCTCTGGTCTTGCTTGAGGATATATAACTCGAGACAAAGTTTAGCTCGAGAGGCTGGATGAGAGATGGAGAGTGAGGGGAGAGACTGAATGTAGATAGTGTGTTTAACTCACCGACTTTAGATAGAGGAGCGATTGATAGACGGTTGGACGAATGTTTAGTGATAGAACAGGATCGCTCAAATAGGTGTGTGAGTTTTGCATTAATGGATAATCTGAAAGTGTGTTTGTAAGCAAGGACACATTGTGAACGAGTTATGTCGAGATCGCCCGCCTGAGGGGATTTCAGTGAGGAAGAGTATTTGATAAGGTGTGTTGAAGACGCAGTTAAGGCGATGTGTGTGTGATGTAATTGCAAGGCAATAGAACTGGGTTTTTAGTTCGTTGGGAATTCCATCAATAGCTAATGCTTACAATTCCCGTTTTAGTAGAATGTTTAGTTAAGATATGTATTATATTGTGTTTGTAATTTCTCTACTCATTGTATGATATGAGTATGATATAATAAATATGCCACCTGCTGTTTGATATGTCATTTACTGAGTATGGTCATGATGATGTGGATGAGTGTGAGAATGTTCTAAGTTAGATCACGGCCAAGGCAAACAGTGGGATCTGCTACATTATATCTTCAATGTGTTTGATTGTACCTTCAATGTATTTGATTGTACCTTCAATGTAACTGTTTGATTGTACCTTCAATATAACTGTTTGATTGGACCTTCATTATAACTGTTTGATTGTACTTTCAATATAACTGTTTGATTGTACCTACAATATAACTATTTGATTGTACATTCAATATAATTGTTTGATTGTACCTTCAATATAACTATTTGATTGTACATTCAATATAACTGTTTGATTGTACCTTTAATATAACTGGTTGATTGTACCTTCAATATAACTATTTGATTGTACTTTCAATGTAACTGTTTCATTGTACCTTTAATGTAACTGTTTGATTGTACCTTCAATGTAACTGTTTGATTGTACCTTCAATATAACTGTTTGATTGTACCTTCAATATAACTGTTTGATTGTACCTTCAGTATAACTGTTGGTTGTACCTTCAATGTAACTGTTTGATTGTACCTTCAATATAACTGTTTGATTGTACCTTCAATGTAACTGTTTGATTGTACCTTCAATTTAACTGTTTCATTGTACCTTTAATGTGTTTGATAGTACTTTCAATGTGTTTAATTATATCTTCAAGTATTTGGTTGTACCTTCAAGTGTTTGGTTGTACCTTCAAGTGTTTGGTTGTACCTTCAAGTGTTTGGTTGTACCTTCAAGTGTTTGGTTGTACCTTCAAGTGTTTGGTTGTACCTTCAAGTGTTTGGTTGTACCTTCAAGTGTTTGGTTGTACCTTCAAGTGTTTGGTTGTACCTTCAAGTGTTTGGTTGTACCTTCAAGTGTTTAGTTGTACCTTCAAGTGTTTGGTTGTACCTTCAAGTGTTTGGTTGTACCTTCAAGTGTTTGGTTGTACCTTCAAGTGTTTGGTTGTACCTTCAAGGCACAATTATCCATTGTTATGGATACATGGGTTGTGGGGTTTTGATGGCGTGGGGAGAGGAAAACTTAATTTATAACTGTTCTTTCCCTTCTATATTATAGAGTGCGTTAGACGGGCTGATCCTCTCCACAGGTAATGCTGGTTAAAAGATAGCTCTCACAAGATGTATGTTCATAAACTCTAGATGCTAGCCACACGATACAAACAAAAACACAGTTAAAATGAAAATGTAATTAGGTCAGGGTCACCGCTCAATAGACCAGTTCTTGTGACAGATAAGGTTTCATTCGCGTGTGTTTGTGGTGGTGGAAACACAGAGGAGGGATCGGGTTTGGTTCCAGGGACAAGATGAGGGTCAACAAACAGCGGAGTATCACGTTCGAGTATGGGAGTATGAACAGGATAGACTGAGGGAATGAGTATCAGAATTCAAGAGGAGGAAAGGAGGGGGAAAACCTTCAATCGATTTTCACTGTTTGAGGACAAGTTTGCCGAGTTGTGTCAGGAATATGTCCACTCCAGCGTGTTGTAGGTGGGAGCTAGAGAAGGTTGTGTTTGGGGCTAGTAACCTTCACCATATAATTGTTGCTATTGAAATAGTACTGCAGGGGATCGGATTCAGGCTTCCTGCAAGGTGGGGAGGGGTCGGATGTAAAGGGGATTCAATGTCTCGTGGGGAGCGTGTGATTGTCGAACAGGATTATCAAGGAAGAGGGAAGAGGAAGGGTAAGGTAGGGGAAGGGTAAGGTAGAGGAAGAGTAAGGTAGGGGAAGGGTAAGGTAGAGGAAGGGTAAGGTAGAGGAAGGGTAAGGTAGAGGAAGGGTAAGGTAGGGGAAGGGTAAGGTAGAGGAAGGGTAAGGTAGAGGAAGGGTAAGGTAGAGGAAGGGTAAGGTAGGGGAAGGGTAAGGTAGAGGAAGGGTAAGGTAGAGGAAGGGTAAGGTAGAGGAAGGGTAGAGGAAGGGTAAGGTAGAGGAAGGGTAAGGTAGAGGAAGGGTAAGGGTAAGGTAGAGGAAGGGTAAGGTAGAGGAAGAGTAAGGGTAAGGTAGAGGAAGGGTAAGGTAGAGGAAGAGTAAGGGTAAGGTAGAGGAAGGGTAAGGTAGAGGAAGAGTAAGGGTAAGGTAGAGGAAGGGTAAGGTAGAGGAAGAGTAAGGGTAAGGTAGAGGAAGGGTAAGGTAGAGGAAGGGTAAGGTAGAAAAAGAGTAAGGAACGAAAGGACGAGAGAATGAAAGAACAAGAAACATTGAGTGTTTCATAGTTAGATGGCCCTCACTTTCTGTCATTCATAACGGTTTTGACACGTCTATTCTCTTCAAATCTCCCCAGCCTTTGCTGTCCAAAGACTACCTGGAAGGCAGCAAGTGGTTTATAATTAAAGTTGACGTCTCCCAGATGGGCGACACGTTTGGGCCTCATCAACTCTGAGTTTTCTGGGTTTATGACCTCAGAAACTCGCACATCTCCACTATTGCTGTTACTAGGAACTTTCGCGACCCAAGAAGGAAAAAGGTGGGACTTCAACTCAATCAATCAATCAATCAATCAATCAATCAACAGAACAATTAGTTCATCAATCGAATAATCAAACAATGAATGAATGAATAAAAAGTGAGAGAGAGAGATTGAGAGAAAGACAAAGAGAAAGATGGAGAGAAAGATGTTCGGAGAAGAACAGAGAAAGAGAAAGAAGAGAACCAGACGTAGAGAGAAAGAGCTTCAGAAAATGAAAGGCATCGAGAAGGGGAGAAATAGAGTGAACAATATAGTAAGAGATATACAGAAGAAATAGAAACAGAGAGAAATGTAGAAAGAGAATGGGAAAGAGATCGGGAGAGAGAGAGAAAGAAAGAGAGAAATATCGACAGAAGAAACGGAGAAAGAGAAAGACATAAAGAGAGAGAGAGAGAGAGAGAGAGAGAGAGAGAGAGAGAGAGAGAGAGCGAGATGAGAGGGAAAGTGAGATAACAGAAGAGAGTGAAATGGTGATAGAGAGAAAGATTATCGTGCAAGAGATACCTCTAATCTAACACCAGTCTCTTCTCAGAAATCCTTCGTTCAACTATTCTCTCCCAAGGTCAGTGTTAAGTATCTGCTATAGGAAAGTCTACTGCTCGTATACACTTCCGTCAGCCATATTGGATGTTAGAGATTCTATTGTTACAAGCCAGCGGACATGCTGCCGGAAGTGTTGAATTTTCAGCGGCGATATTTGGAAAATCTGGTGAGCAAGATCTGGTAAAATAGCTTATATGTGGCTAGAAGTACCCACAGAGACATTGGCAATGTCTTGTGCCGTTGGGGAGGGTATATGGCAACAGGAATAGCGCTATTGTCAGGAAAAGACCGCGTTATTGTACTTCGTCTTCCTGCTGGCGATATCGGGTTCAAGATAAGGGCTTTGACCTATATTGCAGCAGCCTGGAAATACATAAATCAGCATATTTGTCCCGGGACTGTCTCCAGCAGACAGATCTGAGAATAAGGCCCACGTTAGCTCGCCTGAGGAGAAACTTTGTGAAATAAAAGTTGACCAACGCAAGCGAAGATGACGCCAGCGTCAGATATATCTGCTCAGATCTGAAAACATATGACTGTGCTGTCCGATCAGAGAATAGTGCATGACCACACCTGGGGCACACCAGGATAGCATTAGGGGTAGAGTCCAGCCATTGTTTCCTTCTGTGCAGCTCTTTTCTTCTGCGCTCAGTAATGTTTCTATTCTCAGCGATGCGAGCACGCTGTGTGATGTCAGTGTGACAGAATGAGCGGTTCAGAGCAAGCAGCTCCTAGAAGTAGATTCAAATGGAGAAACTGTTCAATGGAACTCTAACGGCTTTTGCATCGTTTCTTCTGTCCGCCTTGCAACCTTGAGATCACCATACAACAGATGTTTAGGAAGGGACTAATATTATGCCCAGTCCATTAGATCTAGGCTCTATGCAGCAGGGTAAGGATGCCACAGCCTCGCTCTGATGAGGACTACAGTGGTGGGCAGCCTATCCTGCCATTCGATCCTAAAGCAGACATTGGAAACAGCTCATGGGAAAAAGGTTGAGTTTCCTGACATGCCTGCTATAGAATGTCCATGTTTCGCAGACATATAGACGTTGTCCCACTCGCTACCCTGGTTTTCTTTTACTTTTAAAACAATGCACGTGATTATATTTTTGTTTTGTTCGTCTCTTTCTTCCTGTTTTTCCTTAATTTTTCTTTTTTTTTTTCTTCTTCTTATAAATACCATTATTATTTTTTGATATTATTGTTGCGTACTTCTGCTTTTCCTTCTTGTTTGTTCTTCCTGTTTTCTGGTTTTTTTTTTCTAGTTTTAGAAAGTTTTATTTCTGTCTGGGAAAATGACACAATAACTTCAGCAAAGGCAAGGACGTGTCTGTCCTCACGAAGCTGGTTGCGTTACAGCGTGTTCTAGACATCGGAGTGTACCGCATCCATCTTCAACAAACCTTTTATTTCCAGAGCGTGCATACACGTTATCAAATAGTAGTACTGTGTTACAGACATAGTCAGGAGAGAGGAGTATAGTTCTGGTCAGGCAAAACACACTGATCAGGCAATGTTAGTCAGTGTCAGGCAAAACATACTGATCAGGCAATGTTAGTCAGGGTCAGGTAAAACATACTGATCAGGCTTATGTTAGTCAGGGTCAGGTAAAACATACTGATCAGGCTTATGTTAGTCAGGGTCAGGTAAAACATACTGATCAGGCAATGTTAGTCAGGGTCAGGTAAAACATACTGATCAGGCAATGTTAGTCAGGGTCAGGTAAAACATACTGATCAGGCTTATGTTAGTCAGGGTCAGGTAAAACATACTGATCAGGCAATGTTAGTCAGGGTCAGGTAAAACATACTGATCAGGCTTATGTTAGTCAGGGTCAGGTAAAACATACTGATCAGGCTTATGTTAGTCAGGGTCAGGTAAAACATACTGATCAGGCAATGTTAGTCAGGGTCAGGTAAAACATACTGATCAGGCAATGTTAGTCAGGGTCAGGTAAAACATACTGATCAGGCAATGTTAGTCAGGGTCAGGTAAAACATACTGATCAGGCTTATGTTAGTCAGGGTCAGGTAAAACATACTGATCAGGCAATGTTAGTCAGGGTCAGGTAAAACATACTGATCAGGCAATGTTAGTCAGGGTCAGGTAAAACATACTGATCAGGCTTATGTTAGTCAGGGTCAGGTAAAACATACTGATCAGGCAATGTTAGTCAGGGTCAGGTAAAACATACTGATCAGGCTTATGTTAGTCAGGGTCAGGTAAAACATACTGATCAGGCAATGTTAGTCAGGGTCAGGTAAAACATATTGATTAGGCAATGTTAGTCAGGGTCAGGCAAAACATACTGATCAGGCAATGTTAGTCAGTGTCAGGCAAAACATACTGATCAGGTAATGTTAGTCAGGGTCAGGTAAAACATACTGATCAGACTTATGTTAGTCAGGGTCAGGTAAAATATATTGATCAGGCAATGTTAGTCAGGCTCAGGTAAAACATACTGATCAGGCAATGTTAGTCAGGGTCAGGTAAAATATATTGATCAGACTATGTTAGTCAGGGTCAGGTGAAACATATCAACCAAAATCCCCTCTCACATACATGCAGGGCTCCCTAAAAACGTGCTGCTTCATTCTGGCTAACAAAGTTGGACCAACATGATCCTCGTAGTAGTGAGCGATACGCATAAGAAGCCAAGTAAAGCACAACAGTCCACCTTCGCCAGCACTGGAGATGTGAGGAAAACTACTGCAACCCGTCACCTAACAGCCTTTTCAAATAGTAAACCTACTTATTGTGGGTATTTAACAACATCAGCAGCGACGACGACAACAACAACAGCAGCAACAACAACATAACTATCTAGGAGTCTATTCTGAAAGATTCCTGATCATTGGACACACATCCTGTATTCTCTGTCTGTTTCTAAAGGTCGCAAGCTACTGGTACAGTTTCTGTGTCAAATCGAATCATCTCACGTAATACGCCCCAGCTTGCCAGATGATAATTTGCTAAAACTGTTTCACCCTTATTTTCATTAGTTATTTAAATTTCCCGCAGCAATCGTATCGGAAGCAACTAGTTTTGTATGTGTGCCCACCTCGAAATGACTCATACTTGTTTATGCTAGTACGGCCGCCATTAACATATATAGGTCAACGAGATTTCCTGGACACATTAACATCACAAGCGTATTATAAATACAGACGGAGAGCTGGTACTCTGAATAAACACCCCACTTTCTCTGAGACTTCTTCATTTGTAATTCTATCCCTTCCAGAATAGATGCCTTATTTCAAATGTCTCACAAAAATTGAATTCTCACTTTAATCTGCAGCGTTAGAGTTGCAATCGTCTACACGTCTGCTCTAACCTTCACCTTGCCATCCACGCGTCATTGCCTGGCTTGATCTATTGTCAATCAGAACACGTGATCTGAAATTGCTCTTTCGTGTATCTGTTAGGCCACAAATATTGGGCCTACGACATTAAACACCCACTTTATTTATCGCCCTAACTCTAACTCGCAATTATGTTATCGGGGCCAGAAAAGGGAGGGAAGAGCAGGAGTTATGGAACCTTTCTGACATGTCGCAAAAGGTAATTAAGCAATGTTCAACATGATGTCTATAAGCAATTTTGTGGAAAAAAGAATCCATTTCCGTAGAAGGGCTCATAGAATCGACTTAATCCCCCTGCATGTGTTCAGTTCCTTTTACTGCTGAAAGGGGAATGACAGAGCAAGAACTCCGTGGCTCCAGCAGCGGGTTTAAGATTTTCCCCGACTTGGTCATAAACCAATTTACAAATGGGTAAACTAGGAGGATCAGACATGCCATAAACATGACCACGACATGTCTGGTCAGTTTAACCGAAGGCGACATGTTTCGGACCTTGTACTCTGGGTTTGTAATCCTGTCACACAACTTTCGATAACGCCGAACCAACTAATAATAGCTAAGATCTGATAAGCCGCCACACGCCTCGCGTGCAAATAAATGCTATCACGTGCGTTCCTCGACGTCGCTTGCGCGTGCTGCCAGCTCTTTGCCCAATCCAATCATTTCATGTATGACGACCCACTACTTAACTTCTTAATACTGGTTTAGAAGACGCCGCAGAGTCTGTATACAACCAGTTTCATTTACATTTCCTTGCTCTTAAAGGATATGTATCAAATATATTCTTAAATGCCTTAATTGTCCCTGCCTCCACTACTTCCTGTGGCAATGCATTCCAAGCATTCACCACTCTCTGACTAAATTTTTTTTTCTTATATCCAATCTGGACCTCTCTTTAGTTAATTTGTAGCTATGCCGTCTTGTAGGTGTTTGTATTTTGAAACAAACTTGTTATAGTCTAATTTATCCGTTCCTTTGATTATCTTTAATGGAGATAAGTTAAAGTAAAAACAGTTTCAGCTCGATGTTTTCATTAGTTGAGTGGTGTCTCCTAGGAATGTGATTGTACATGTCTGCCAACGGGAAACTGACTCATACTTGTTGTCCACATTACTTACTAATTTAACGTCTTTATACTGGTTTAGAAGACTCTGCAGAGTCTGTATACAACCCGTTTATTTTACATTCACTTGATCTAAAAATACCTATGCCCATCCAATTTATTTTTGGGTGTATTAATTGACTATGCCTCAGGTATTTCCTGTGGCAATGTATTCCAAACATTCACCACTCTCTGACTAAATAACATATGTTCTAAAATCAAATCTGGATCCCTCTTTAGTTAATTTATAACTATGCCCTCTTGTTCTTGTGGGTGGTTGTGTTCTGAAAACTTGTTATAGTCTAATTTATCCATTCCTCTGATCATCTTATAAACCTGTATTAAGTCACCCCGAATTCTTCTCTCTTCTAGACACTGTAGGCCGGTTTTTCTGAGCCGTTCCTCATAACTGTAATTCTGGAATCCCACTATCATCTTTGTCGCTCTTTTTTGTATTCTTTCCAGCATGTCTATATCCCCTCTACGATAAGGACTCCACACCTGTACACAGTCCTCCAATCTAGGTCTAACTAAAGCTTTATACAGTTTGACTATCACTTCCTCGCTCCTATGCTGAATATTTCTTTTTATCATACCTAACATTGATTTGTCTTTGTCACTGCTACCTGGACTTGCACATTCACTTTACCTGTATGAACTATTTTAACCAAAAGGTCTTTTTCCTATTTTCACTTTCTAATATTGTTCTCGCCCATTCTGTAATTATGTTCCATATTGGATCTACCCATGTGGATGACTGTACATTTATCTACATTAAACTCCATTTGTCAGATCTCAGACCATTCTCAAATCTCATCTAAATCCGACCTCAATATATTCAATTCTTTTTTAAGTGAGACACTTCTGCATAGTTTTATGTCATCCGCGAATTTTGCAATCAGAACATAGTTAGCTGTGGGCCCTGGACACACTAACATCACAAGCTAGTTATATATATAGATGGAGTTAAATATGAATATAAAACATACTGAACTAACCCATTCCACCCGCACCCCACCCGTCGTCTACGTCGTACGCATGGAAACAAGTTGTGTAACAGCAGTCTTGTCAACGAGGTGGGGTTGGGCATTGCGATCCTGATAGAGGAGAGCTTGCTAAGAAGACTCGAACTCACTACAGCCGTGAGAGCGAATGTCGACATTCTTAATGGTATCTCGAGATGAAAGAAGAGCTACAGCAGCCCTCTACCCCAGCAACCCTCTACCCCAGCAACCCTCTACCCCAGCAACCCTCTACCCCAGCAACCCTCTACCACAGCAACCCTCTACCCCAGCAACCCTCTACCCCAGCAACCCTCTACCCCAGCAACGTCGTCAAGACTTCCATCAATTCACCATACGTACCTTCGAACAACAACAACCAACAATAACAACAACCAACAACAACAACAACAACCAACAACAACAACAACCAACAACAACAACAACAACAACAACAACAACAACAACCAACAACAACCAACAACAACAACCAACAACAACAACCAACAACAACAACAGCAGCAGCAACAACAACACACGCATTCTAGGGAGCCGGTGTAACACAGTTGTAAGAGCGATGCTTCTTACTGCAAGAGCACAAGCATTAATCCGTGATCTCCGTAGTCTCCAGTCCACTCAGCCAAAAATAGGTACCTGATTGACCGTTAGGAAATGTAAGGCTCCGGTGAAGGTCAAGGCCCACCCTAATTAAACAACGATGCAACAGAAACAAAGTTTCTAACACTTCATCCAGAACGGCAGTGACCGTCATAGAAACAGCTGACTACTCCAATCCCACAAAACTGCTTATTCTTCATTCTGCTGCCGTCAAAGATGCAGTAAAAGTTCTAATTAAAGTGAAACTGAAATGAATGTTTCTGGATCGATTCGAAACGGCTAGACATGCTATTTGTCGCCACAGACTTACATCTAGTGCTGCACTTGTAGGCTCGAGAGGAAAGTCTACCACACAAATTGAGTTAAGCCCTTTTCAATTATGGTTCTGCTGCTACGCTGGATCCTTTTCTAGGGCGAGACATTCTCTACCTCATTGAACAGCTGTACTGTGCTATCTGTGAATGTCGGCATGACATTTCCGCCTTAGGTAAGTTTTATTTATTCGGGGTTAGATCTCCCTAGCTTTAGACATTCCCATCCTACCTGCAAGCCACTCCATGGTTTAAAGACAATTTTTTTTCTCTTAGATAAATTACTCATTTGGTGTAATCGTTTCATCTACCCGGAGAATTCTGGTTTTAGGTCAGTGGAGACTCGAACCTTGTCCATTCTCCTGTTTCTAGGACAGGACCAGCTAGATGAAGACCGATCAGAGAATTCATGTTTGCTGTCAGAGTCTATGTGTGAAGTGTATAACGTTAGTTAGAATTGACAGCTCATTTACTGTTTCACCCCCGGCTATGACAGCATTTGAGATTGAGAAGAAACATAAATATGTAAACCGATCTAGATTAGGTAGCCTGGATCTCAAGCACAAATGGGCATACCAGACCAGCAGAGATTGGGACAGCGTACGGTGGGGACATGGCATACCAGACCAGCAGAGGTTGGCCAGCGTACAGTGGGGACATGATGGCATGGCATAACAGACCAGCAGAGGTTGGCACAAGTACAGTGGGGACATGATGGCATGGCATAACAGACCAGCAGAGGTTGGCACACGTACAATGGGGACATGGTGAAATTGAAATCCCATACTTTTAGAAAAGGAGAACTTTCCAGGAGAAGGAAAAACAACCGAATGACGATTGATGGTGACGTTCGTGCACAGTATGATGAAGACCACTCTCTTTGTTCAGTCGTGTAAGACCCCTCTCTTTGTTCAGTCGTGTAAGACCACTCTCTTTGTTCAGTCGTGTAAGACCACGCTCTTTGTTCAGTCGTGTAAGACCACTCTCTTTGTTCAGTCATGTAAGACCACTCTCTTTGTTCAGTCGTGTAAGACCACTCTCTTTGTTCAGTCGTGTAAGACCACTCTCTTTGTTCAGTCGTGTAAGACCACTCTCTTTGTTCAGTCGTGTAAGACCACTCTCTTTGTTCAGTCGTGTAAGACCACTCTCTTTGTTCAGTCGTGTAAGACCACTCTCTTTGTTCAGTCGTGTAAGACCACGCTCTTTGTTCAGTCGTGTAAGACCAGGCTCTTTATTCAGTGATGTAGGACCACGCTCTTTGTTCAGTCGTGTAGGACCACGTTCTTTGTTCATTCGTGTAAGACCACTTGCTTTGTTCAGTCGTGTAGGACCACGCTCTTTGTTCAGTCGTGTAGGACCACGCTCTTTGTTCAGTCGTCTAGGACCACGCTCTTTGTTCAGTGGTGTAGGACCACTCTCTTTGTTCAGTCGTGTAAGACCAAACTCTTTGTTCAGTCGTGTAAGACCACGCTCTTTGTTCAGTTGTGTAAGACCCCGCTCTTTGTTCAGTCATGTAAGACTACGCTCTTTGTTCAGTCGTGTAAGACCACTCTCTTTGTTCAGTCGTGTAAGACCACTCTCTTTGTTCAGTCATGTAAGACCACTCTCTTTGTTCAGTCGTGTAAGACCACGCTCTTTGTTCAGTCGTGTAAGACCACTCTCTTTGTTCAGTCGTGTAAGACCACTCTCTTTGTTCAGTCGTGTAAGACTACTCTCTTTGTTCAGTCATGTAAGACCACTCTCTTTGTTCAGTCGTGTAAGACCACGCTCTTTGTTCAGTCGTGTAAGACCACTCTCTTTGTTCAGTCGTTTGGACAGTCTTTTCTCTTGCTGTGTCTACAGAAATGGATGGATTGAGCTGTGATTTGGATTAAAGTGAGGAAACGACTGCGCCTTTTGTCAACCTCACTCTCTGGTCCTGAGTTACACTTGGCCAGTTACAGGATTTAACAGAGACGACTGGAGATATAAAAGGAAGCAGATTTTTCCTCAGGGTTTAGTTCCGAAGCCTTTCCCCTTAAACAGGTATCCGCAAAGGCAGCGGAGGTGGGATGACACCTAACGTTGTGTGTTGTGCCTTTCGTATAACAGCAAGAGGTCGTAGAGACATTACTCAGCGTGTGAGTGAGTTGGGCATTTTTCTAGACTGTGTTCAGTCCATTAAAGTCGTGTCTAAATTTCACACATCAAAACCGACAACCTGCTTTCAGCTAAGGCGAATGACGCCCATCTCGCGAAATTCAGCCGTGTGAACTAGAACATGAAATTCGACACATGTTTAAGCGTGGTCCTATTCATATAGCCGATTTCCAGAGCAGGATAATCGGACGGAAGAAATCTCACAAAACGAACAAATTAACAAGTCCAAATGGTAAACAACACCACGTTTCGGTGAACAGAAGTGTAAGTCGTTGACTAGTACACGCGTGGTAGAAAATATACCAGGTATTGGAAACAAGAACAGCCAGACTTAAAAAGAAAGAAGAGACATACCCCTGAGGTACATTACGAAAAACTACCCAAGCATGGACTGGACCCATGCATACACCGACGGTTCTGTAACAAACACAAAACAGAACGGAGGGGCAGGGGTATTCCTGAGCCTACCAAACGGTAGAAAAATAACACTGTCAGTGGCAACTGGAAAATACACAAGCAATTTCAGAGCGGAGGCACTGATGGCTGCAGTAGAAGAAATGGTGACAAGCGAAAGCAATGAAAGCCATATAGTCCTGTTTACAGATACTCTGGCCGTAGTCACACCACTAAAAAGCCCGAAAAAAAACTGAACTTAATGATTTAAGAGCAGTACTCTGTCAACTATGCCAGCAGTCCGCACCAAAAAGAGTAGTGGTACAGTGGGTTCCATCTCACTGCAACATCCAAGGCAACAAGGAGGCAGACAGACTGGCAAAAGAAGGTGCAAGACTACCACAACCAGATACTAGTATGACATACGAAGAGTCAAAAAGGTTTATCAGGGCCAGATACATGACCAAATGGGAAACAGAACATACTGGCTACACAGAAAATGATGCATATTACCAGTTGAACAGAAGAGAGCAGGTCGTGGTCTTCAGACTCCGCACTGGCCACAATAGACTGAGGTACCACCTATTAAATAAACTGAAGATAGGTGGCACTGACGAATGCACTTGTAGTACCGGGAAAATGACCGCTGAACATTTGCAAAACTGCCCGACATACGAGGATCAGAGAAAGCAGATGTGGCCATCACCAGTGGCAACACTAGACAAGCTCTATGTCAGTGTCGACAGTCTCAGGATGACCGCTGCTATCTTCGAAAAAATACAGGTTGACGCTTGACAGCGTAGGAAGAAGAAGAAGAAGAAGATATGGGGGTCCACGAACAATCATGTGAGGACACGACGGCAGCAGTGGGATCAACAGAGATCCCAGTAGCCCCCATGAAGAGTCATTTGGGATTTCACGAAGTCTTAAGTTGGTTCATTATGAGACGTGTTGGAATTCTCGAAGGGTCCTTTATTGTGTGTTCCCATACAGGCTTGTCAGGTTCCAAGAAAAGCTCTGTAGCGATCCACAAGGCAAATCTAATTATCATGTGACACAGGATAGTAGTGGAGCCGAAGGAAGCTGTACTTAGCTTCAGAGGTCCATCTCCATCATTTAGGACAGTTTGAGAACCCCAACTCTGGAGTGATGGATCCGTCCAAATATTATATATGTCACACTAATAATATTCATGTCTTCATCTCTAATACCATCTCTCCTCCCATCTCTCCTCTAATCACCTACCATCTCTCCTCCCATCTCTACTAGCTAACGCAGCAAGCGCCACGTATATCGATACTGTTTCTGATTGAAATATCGAACTCCCCATTATCTCATACCCAGACACAGGCCATCTAATCGATATGTTAATGCCCGACAAGGCTGATATCTGCGGAACAGACATTTTGAAATTCTTAGATATTTCCCTCCAAAATCGATAACAACTCGACAGCTGACAGATGTAACTCGGGTATCCCATAATAACAGCACATATCAATCACAATCTGTTCCAGAGAATTCACCACACCTTCACGTATTATGTCCGTCCAGCTGAACGTGTCGGTTCAGCTACCTTTTTAAAAGGTAGAAGAGCTGATGCATCGGCTTTTGACAATGAAATAAAATAAAAATGGCCAACTTTATCCATACCAGGTTTTTCCAAATTTATGCGACCTACCGGAAGTCTAGACACGGAATTGTAGCCGAAGAGATTGTTGTTATTGTTGTTGTTGTTATTGTTGTTGTTGTTATTGTTAAATGCTCACAATGAGTTAGTTTACTCTTTTGTGCGCCCTGAAAAGTACGTTCAGTGGCGGGTTGTAGTAGCTTTATTCACATCCCGCTGATGAAGGTGGACTGCGGTCCTCCAGACGGTTGTGCTATGCTTGGCTTCATTTACGTGGCAATCAATGCTGAGGGGAACACATCGAACGATCCACATCTAGTCAGCCAAGTTGCCTTGAAAACAGCCCGTTTCTAGAGAACGCTACATAGAAGAGATATTATGGTCTTGGTCAGTGTATTGACTGATGCCAGGTCCTGGTTAGTATGTTTTGCCTGGATAACGTCTCATTTCCCCAGGCCAAGAGATAAATAATCATATTAGACTATAACAGATTGGCATAGCGTAGTGACAGACTCATAACCTTTTTATTCAAATAAAAACATGGGACCTTCTCGCGAAGCCGAAACCCGCAACGAATACACGCCAAGAACTCTGTCCCTCAACCATCAGTTCCATCTCTCTGTATTTTTCTTGTATATATGTCTGAATATATGTTTCTATATGTATACATGTGTATGCATGTGTGTACACAAGAGTTGAAAGCGATGGCCGCTGCTCAAAGGAAATAAGCAGATATACAACAGTCTATGTAGAGGCTACACAAGCTGAAGAAACAAAGTGAATATTTTGAGAGCTTTTGTTTTTTCCATGGCATAAGAGTGCAAGAGATGGACAGCTACCTGAACCTCGAGGAAGGGAATCGAGTTCGTCAAGTCGACATGTTATAGAAACGTGCTTAGAACAGCATGACCCGAAAACAAGAGAAGAATGCGGACATTCGACAAGAGTTGGGCATAGCCGAGAACCGCTTGTAACAATGGCATGTGTTAGTAAGACTGTGTGGGCAAATACATGCACAAAACATAGGAGTTATAACATGCACATAACATAGGAGTTATAACTTGCAGCTTGGACAAGGTATTCTAACGAAAACACGGACAATAACATACTGATTTAGCACAGGTGAGAGACGTGGCAGCCTACTGTAGATACAGGCCTTCTAACTCACGGGGGAACCTTTTTTAAAACGTCACATTTCAAAGCTGAATAAATAACGACACTTCCATATGTCAACTTTCAGTGCAAATATAATAGAGTGTTCGGGAAAAAAAATAGATATGCAGTTGATTTTAGGGCAGGATTCTGTGAAAGGACCACTCTAAACAGTGATTTGTTGTGTTTTGTACAGTGAATTTGTTTGATTTCTAAGTCTGGAGCATGGATTGATTATAAACCTTTACACAATATAAGTTATGTCATTTAGTAGCAGTGAAATGTGACGTTTCGATGGGTTTTCCTGGCGAGAGTCAGACGGCCTATCTAAAGTAGGTCATGAAGAGGTCAAGTAGAGGTCAGGCACAGTGGGCCATTAACCGTAAAAGACGGGCCCAGTTTTATCTGAAGTTACTATTCACGGTTTGGACGACACTCTAAAAGATTTAACACGAGTAGACGGTTGTTACAGATGGTGGGGGTTAGACGTGTAGAGGGATGTTGTAGTTGCTAGTTTCCGCCAGAATTCAGTAGAGGTACTAGATGCGCCCATTTGACGAAGAAACGTGGACACAAGCGATGGGTAGGATGATTTAAGCGACACAGAGATTCGGGGACAAACTGTCAATATGAGATTGACGGGGTGACAAGATTGCTAGTGAAGTAATTGGGCTCCAGAGGAGAGGAAATTATCAGACTGATAAGTGTTGTAGGCATTATAGTGATTTAGGCGGCTAGCTGGGCATCGGAGTGGGGGCAGAGGTATCTCGTGATCAGCGGTCATGTTGGATAGGGTGGCGCCTAAGGATTCAATAACACGAGATACAGAATTCATTTAGAGAAGAGTTGACCTGAAGGCTATCCCACTATGTTCTTTTGGTAATTGTAGTCTTGCCAAATGGAATGAATGGTGGCCCTTCCTTGCGAAACAAGAGGTAAAACTGATCATACCAGTGATTCAGTGGGTGGCAGCGTATTAGTAGTTTTCATAGACATCAGTTCTTGATGATCGGATATAAAAGAAAGTAACCTGAGCATTCGAGTGACTCAGTTTGGAAAACGTATTTGTAGTTTTCCCAAAAATCAGGCTCTTGATGATCTGCTAAAAAATTAGATAAAGATAATTACTTCCAGTGGCAGAGTGACAGAAGACTGATCATTCCTAGAGAGATTGTTATCTGTAAGAACTTAGTCAACGGGGTCGGGCAGAGCCGAGCCCCTGACAACTGTCACGAACCTCGTTGTAAGAACACCTGAAGGTCAGTCTCGCGGAGTGTCTGTATAACTGCTCGTGTCAGGTTGTAAGAAATATTCCAATCAAATTGGTCACAGAGGCCATATCCCCCTAATCGAAAGTGAGGTGTACCATAAAACTCCCCAGGGATCACATCCACAAACCTATAAAGAAGAAAATAAAACGCAGAGCAACTGGGAGACCAAGAATAGTTAATGAATCAATTAAATGACACATTACATTTTTCTAGATAGACATACGAACTGGGGGTAGTTCCAAGATGTCCACCAACCTGCCTGCAAACAGATCTCTTAATAGCAATCAGTAATACATAGAAAGGAATTTATGTTGTAAATGACTAGATATGTAAATAATTATCCATATGTTTCATTTATAAAGAACAAGTTTTATCCTGCGTTCTCTTGTTTCTATGAACGGGGATAATTAAGGAAACGGGGAAACAATCCACTAGGCAAGTGTTTTCAAACCGCTGGTCCGCGGACCGCTGTGGTGCGCAGAAATTTCCTGCCGGCAGGCGAAAAAGTTATTACGACTTAACCTCTTAACTGAAGAGCTCGCCTGAAGGTTCTATTAAATTAGCCGTAAGTTCTATTAAATTGCTGAGCGTATCTTCGACTACCGATTTGGTATGAGAAGACTTTCACAGCTCTGCCAGTAATCACAACAGAACAGAAAAACAGAATGGATACCAACGCAGCGCTTCGTTTCACAGAAACAACGCTGCAGCAAAGGTTATCAAATATTTTAGCAAAGAAGCAGTAGCAGATTTCGCACTAACTTTACATGAATGAAATATTGAAATTAACATACTTTCGCCACATGAAACGCCATTATGGGTTAGAAGGAACGGTACTAGACGGTATGGTACCTGGCATAAGGAAGAACACGGTAACGAATAAAACGGTAGGAGGGGGAGGGTAGTAAAGAATAAAGATTTGGATAGTATACACTAGGACACACTCTCAGAGAAAAGACGGACAACATAACTAGACATGCGCTGGGTTAGAGCCCACAGGGAAAGAGATGTACGGGGAGGCCAAGAAACACGTGGTAAAGAGAAGAATAGTTAACAAAAAAGCCAGTTCAGGCGGGTTTTTTTTTTTTTTTTGCGTTCGCCTTATTTCTCTAACCCCCAAGGCGGTGTGCGTTGCGCTGCGTTTTTATTTTGCGCCTGTCGGCCCAGTGCATCCGACTTCAGCATGCATTTTATGTAAGGGTCTGCTTCCTCCTGCATTTTCTAAGGGTTTGCTTCCCCGGGATAACGGCCGGTGCTGTGATGGGGATCGAACCCAGCACCTTCTGGTTGCGAGCCGTGTCACTTAACCACTAGGCCACGCCGTCCCCTAGGCGGGGTTTCGCTAGTAGGAATTGAGAAGATGGTATAGATGGAAAACAACCCT
Organism: Ariolimax columbianus; assembly: GCA_036924085.1. Classification (NCBI taxonomy): domain Eukaryota; kingdom Metazoa; phylum Mollusca; class Gastropoda; order Stylommatophora; family Arionidae; genus Ariolimax; species Ariolimax columbianus. The sequence continues at coordinate 2,613,816 of JAVGWX010000020.1, read as the reverse complement.
CTGCTCCAGGGGGACCTGACGGATAGATTATCGTGAATGAAAGCATTCACACACTTATCAAACCGGGTTCTGACATAGCTTAGAGGCACAACATGTTAAACAACCCACATACTAACAGCACCATTTAAGCACAACCAATTTACAGCTGGATGAACTGGTGCGTGCCGAAACTACGAAGGGCGTTGAAGTCAAACCGGGACTTTTAAAAAAATGAAAACAACAATTTCTTCAGGAAGTCAAAGGCCATTTATTTGTCGACATAATCTCTTGCAAAGTTGATGGACGTCCCAGCTACAGCATAGACAGGTTTGTCAGTATGTCTGAACCAATCAAGGACAGTCTGTTTCCCTGCGTCGTCAGTGCTGAAATGCTGACCTTCCAAGAATTATTTTAGGGGTCCAAACAGGTTGAAATCGCTCGGAGAGAGGTCTGGGCTGTATCGTGAATTGGGCAATACCTCCAAGCCGAGTTTCTGCAGATGGGACATAGTTCGGTGAGCCGTATGAAGTCGAGCGTTATCTTGAAGGAGCGGGACGCCCTTTGTGATCAAGGCCGTTTTTTCCTGCAACAGTCACATCACTGAAAATGCGTATGTACTGTTGATAGTGGCGCCACGGGGTAGGAAACCAACATCCAGAATAAGATCTTCCACAATCTGGATATTGACAGGAATGGCTGTGGTGGGTGCAGAGCCACCGCATCTGGGATCATCACTCACGGATGTACGGCCTTCTATAAAACGTTTACACCATTCGAATGTCTCACTGCGGTTGAGCATCTCATCGCCGTATTATGATTGTAGTCTTCTGAAGATTTCAGCAGGTTTCAGGCCTTCTTTCACAAGAAACTTCATCACAACACGCTGTTCCATGCAAGCACTAACAGTGTTGTCCTCAATTTGTATTTATATGTCACGTGACTGACCCACGCAAGTGGGTCACCTAGCAGTCATAGGACACAAGTTCTGTTCTGTTCTATGAGTCGACTTCACTGCACTCCGGGCATACCCATAGGTGCTCAGTTTCTTTCAACAGATAGCGCAAAGTGTGGATGCTGTGATGGTGCCTGTAGCCTGTTGGTTGTACACATTCCTGTTTCGTCCTCCCAGGTTCCCTGATCCACTAAATTCTAATTTGATTCCAAAGTGCCGCAGCATGTGCCTTGCAGACTCATCCAAAGCAGTGTCGTTTTCCAGCAGGCGGTCCTTGATAACACAGGTGTCCCTAACTACTGATAGTAGTTCCAGCACGCCATAACCCATTCGGGTAGATCTAGAACAAAATGTCCCAGTTTGATTTGAACGCCTCTCTTACAAACACACACTGGTTGATTTACCGCGAAAAGCAAGATCTCTACTCTAACAACTCTGCCACTATATTTCATGGAAACATCGAAATTTGTTCTTACGTTCCGCAACATGCACACACAAATGTGATAATCTACCAGTTTTTTAACTCCGCAACCAGCAGCTGCGCTACAGATGAGAGATGGAGCGAGATGGCATTGTTGTCGCCTGACTCGAAACTGTCACACTGACACATACATGGAGAAGGGATTTGTAGAAGGGGGAATGGGCGGACGAGGAAGCACATTATAAGCAATTAAACTGACGGGAATTGTTAGGAAGAAATCGTTATATCAGCTGCGTTTATTTGTCTGTAGCAAACACACGAACAAGCACGCGCGCTGACGTGAGTAAACATATTCTCTGACACAGCGCGCGATTTTGTCAAACACGTTTTGGGCCAGGCAGTTGAGGTGTGCTGTGAGACACGACACGAGTAGATACACACAGGGTGTACATTGTGCAACAAGGATCGGGAGTATTCTTTTTCTTCTTCTTCTTCTTAATTTTCTTCTTCTTCTTCTTCTTCTTCTTCTTCTTCTTCTTCTTCTTCTTCTTCTTCTTCTTCTTCTTCTTCTTCTTCATCTTCTTCTTCCTCTTCTTCTTCTTCTTCCTCCTCCTCTTGTTCTTCTTCTTCATCTTCTTCTTCTTCTTCTTCTTCTTCTTCTTCTTCTTCTTCTTCTTCTTCTTCTTCTTCCTCCTCCTCTTGTTCTTCTTCTTCATCTTCTTCTTCTTCTTCTTCTTCTTCTTCTTCTTCTTCTTCTTCTTCTTCTTCATCTTCTTCTTCTTCTTCTTCCTCCTCCTCTTGTTCTTCTTCTTCATCTTCTTCTTCTTCTTCTTCTTCATCTTGTTCTTCTTCTTCATCTTCCTCTTCTTCTTCTTCTTCTTCATCTTCTTCTTCTTCTTCTTCTTCATCTTCTTCTTCCTCTTCTTCTTCTTCTTCCTCCTCCTCTTGTTCTTCTTCTTCATCTTCCTCTTCTTCTTCTTCTTCTTCATCTTCTTCTTCTTCTTCTTCTTCTTCTTCTTCTTCTTCTTCTTCTTCATCTTCTTCTTCCTCTTCTTCTTCTTCTTCCTCCTCCTCTTGTTCTTCTTCTTCATCTTCTTCTTCTTCTTCTTCATCTTCCTCTTCTTCTTCTTCTTCTTCTTCATCTTCTTCTTCTTCTTCTTCTTCTTCTTCTTCTTCTTCTTCTTCTTCTTCTTCATCTTCTTCTTCCTCTTCTTCTTCTTCTTCCTCCTCCTCTTGTTCTTCTTCTTCATCTTCTTCTTCTTCTTCTTCTTCATCTTCTTCTTCCTCTTCTTCTTCTTCTTCCTCCTCCTCTTGTTCTTCTTCTTCATCTTCTTCTTCTTCTTCTTCATCTTCTTCTTCCTCTTCTTCTTCTTCTTCCTCCTCCTCTTGTTCTTCTTCTTCATCTTCCTCTTCTTCTTCTTCTTCTTCATCTTCCTCTTCTTCTTCTTCTTCTTCATCTTCTTCTTCTTCTTCTTCTTCTTCTTCTTCTTCTTCTTCCTCTTCTTCTTCTTCTTCCTCCTCCTCTTGTTCTTCTTCTTCATCTTCTTCTTCTTCTTCTTCTTCATCTTCTTCTTCCTCTTCTTCTTCTTCTTCCTCCTCCTCTTGTTCTTCTTCTTCATCTTCTTCTTCTTCTTCTTCTTCCTCTTCTTCTTCTTCTTCATCTTCTTCTTCTTTCCGTGTCTGAATCTATCATACATTGTGAGATAGATAGAGCAGTCACATCTCGCGGTAAATTTACCGGGATCGATCAACATCATCAACACCCTCATGTGACCCAGCTGTAAATGGGTACCTGACTTTCAGTTATAAAAGAAAAGAAAGGGTAGAAGAAAAATGTCTACCCAACCTCATAAAAATGGATTACTAGTACAGTAAAGCCTGAACCACTTCATCCCTGACAACAGTGTCTAGTAAAGGACTGCCTACGCGTTCAGTTTATCTAGTATCTTAATTGGGGTATTTATATCGTATCTTTTGTACATTGGATACTTAGGTGTAACACTCGGAAGATCTGGCCGCCGGATGAATAGCGTCGCATTATTTTTTGCGAAATATCAGTTACTAAATGTTGTTCGTCCGTCACGCGTGATGAGGACCTTTCCTTTTTCATTTTAGCCAGTCCTTCCAATCGAGTATACTGCACTTCCGGGTTGTGGATGGGTTCGGAGATGGCTGACAAGTCCGATTACTAAATAATGTTGACATGAGTAGACTACATGGAAGAGATCAAAGTCTCATCTTTTAGTTCAGAACAGGACACACCAGGGTCACTATTCACTTAACCGCATTAACCATTAGCTCCTGTCCTTATGCAGACATTGCTCTCACCCTGATGAAACATACACCCACTCACTGGGCGTACAGCGCTTAGAGACGCGGGGAAAAGATTCTTACAAGTGCCGGAGTCACTGGACGTAAAGCGCTTAGAGACGTAGAGAAAAGATTCTTACAAGTGCCGGAGTCACTGGACGTAAAGCGCTTAGAGACGTAGGGAAAAGATTCTTACAAGTGCCGGAGTCACTGGACGTAAAGCGCTTTGAGACGTAGGGAAAAGATTCTTACGAGTGCCGGCATCACTGGACGTAAAGAGCTTCCAGACGTGGGGAAAATATTCCTGCAAGTGTCGGCGACAATCACCATCTACCTGTTTGGCACAGAGAAACAACTGAAGAAGACAGGATTAATACAAGAATGGGATATGTTGAGGGAGGCGATTACCAGAGTGTTCTGGCCTGTCTTGATTAAATGAATCCACACATATTGAACTCACACTCTTTCACTCATCCAGATCAAGCTTTGGTTGGGTGTGGAGTAGCATATGACGTTGAAGAAACACAATTCTTCCTTCGATCCCCGAGAAATATACTTTTATTTCATGTATTATATACGGCTCCAAGACTTGGACAATACTACAGCGTGGCAGGCAGCGTCTTGGGGTCTTCTACCTGCGCACACAGAGGCGCATCTGGATCGTCTGACTTGACCTGATTTCCTACAGGGACGTAGTTGGACGTACTCAACTTGCAGGCTTGCCTCATCGATTCACTGCTCTTCCCGCTTTGGTCAGGTAGCCCACCTCCGCCTGGAAGTCTCTGCCCATGAGATGCTCCGGAAGGCCCGGGGTGGGGGAGAGTAGGGAGGGGGCGTGGAAAGAGGCCGTGCTCAGTCTGAAAACGTCCTCACGGTCATCAGACGTGATCATGGTCATTGTCGTTCGACCTGGTGGGTCATGGTCGTTTGACCTGGCGGGACATGATCGTTTGATCTGGCGGCACATGGTCGTTCGACCTGGTGGGTCATGGTCGTTTGACCTGGCGTGACATTGTTGTTCGACGGCGGGACATGGTCGTTCAGCGGCAGGAGATTGTCGTTCGACCTGACGGGACATGGTCGTTTGACCTGACGGTACATGGTCGTTTGACCTAGCGGGACATGATCGTTTGACCTAGCGGGACATGATCGTTTGATCTGGCGGGACATTGTCGTGTGATCTGGCGGGACATTGTCGTTCGACCTGGCGGGACATGGTCGTTTGACCGGGCTGGACATGGCCGCGTATCAAGTTCTATTCTCTGATACTTAGGCTATTTGGTGACCTATGGCTTGTAAACTGGATGTACAATCCCAAAGTACGATGCTCGGATCACGCTCAGTCTCACAGAGCAGGCACGTCCTTGAATTTGTTTTCATGATATGACCGCCTTATCCAGATGACGCAACTGTGAATGGGTACATGACGAAATCAAGGGACCGTTTCGGAGCGCCGCTAGAGCTACGGAGTTCGTGCCGTCTCTCCGGTACTTTCGACATTAAAAGGAATGAGCAATGAAGTCGGTTTAACGAACCCTTTCGAAAATTGTCTCTAGAGATATCTTTTAAACTCAGAAGGCTTCTGTTACACGCAGACGGCTTTTGATTTGTGATATCACTAGCAATGATGCTGGGATATGTAAGCACGAATACTTGAACACAGAATAATTGTTGAACTACAGATGATGATAACTCAATTCAGATTCCGTAAGAGCGTGTATTGATAGATTATTTCCCCCTACAGGAGAAAGAATAATAGCATTAAAACATAACATTTATTGGTCAGGACACAGCTTTATGTCGGGTAAACAAGGCCGAACTTTGGGGACTATTAAGGGACTACGAAATACTTAACTATTAGGGGACTACGAAATACTTAACTTAACTGAACATCTTTATACTGGTTTAGAAGACTCTGCAGAGTCTGTATACGACCAGTTTCATGTACATGTCCTTGATCTAAAAACTATGCGCATCCAATCTATTCTTAAATGCATTTATTGTCCCTGCCTCCACTACTTCCCGTGGAAATGCATTCCAAGCATTCATCACGCTCTGACTAAAATAAAATTTCCTAATATCTAATCTGGATCTTTAGTTAAATTGTAGCTGTGCCCTCTTGTTCTTGTAGTTGGTTGTATTTTTTTTTTAAACTCGTAAAAGTCTAATTTAGCCTTTTGTGTGATTATCTTTTAAACCTGTATTAAGTCACCTCGAATTCTTATCTTTTCTAGGCAATGAAGGCGGGTTTTCTCTTTCCTCAGAACTGTAATTCTGGAATTCCACTATCAGCTCTGTCGCTCTTTGTTGTACCCTTCCCAGCATGTTTATATCCCCTCTATGATAAGTACTCCAATCTAGGTCTAACTAAAGCTTTATACAGTTTGACGATCACTTCCTTGCTCCTATGTTTAATATTTCTTTTTATCATACCTAACATTGCATTTGCCTTTTTCACTGCTACCTGGACTTGCTCACTCACCTTTCCTGTATGATCTATTATAACCCCTAGGTCCCTTTCCTTTTCTATCTTTCTAATATTGTTCTCGCCCATTCTGTAATTATGTTCCATATTGGATCTAGCCATGTGGATGGCTGTACATTTATCTACATTAAACTCCCATTTGCCATCTCACAGACCATTCTCGAATGTTATCTGTCCGACCTCATATATTCACTTCTGCTTTAGATGAGACACTACTGCATAGTTTTGTGTCATCAGCAAATTTTGCAATCATGGATCCCAAATCAAAGGTCCAAATCGTTTATATATATATCAATAACAGAATTGGTCTTCAGGTCATCTTATGGAAAGTGTAAAATACAAATTTGATAAAAACGATTGATATAATCCCAAATTTTAAAAATATCAACTGTTGTACAGCAGTGGTGTGTGTACTCAGCATTGTTATTCGCTATTTACACAGACCAATAAGAACAAGTGTACGACTGGGGTGGGCTCCTGCCATCGATCTTCACTATTTCCACGAATAAAACAACAGAAACCAGTCCAGTCACAACACCAAAAATGAACCCCCACTCCATTCATGATCTCCGTTTTACCGACAACTAAAATCTTATGATCGAAGATGTAGATGAAGATGAAGAATACGAATGATATCCTACGAAAATTATCGCACCAAAAACAAAATCTACGAGAATCAGCAGAACTTCAGGTCTTCAAACTAATACCTATAAACAATGTACAACTAGATTCGAGGAAGGAGTTAAAATATCTGGGCGTATTTTTGTTTTAAAGATGGAAGACATGATAGGTAAATAGGAACATAATGTCAGCGAGGCTGCGCTGTGATTTATCAATTGTCGCCATTTCTTCAACGCTCGAACATCATCTTGACAACTCAACAAAAATGGATCAACAAATGATTGATTCCGGGTCTGTGCTACTAGTGTCAGACTTGGTCATGATCCAAGAGCTGGAAGGGGAAATGATGAGATGGATAATTTTATACGAGGCGTGTTCAAATGAAACCAGACCTAGCTGCACCAAGTGAAAATACGCACGATGCGCATGATGACGTCACTTTGATGTAAACAGCACATACCAACCGTCAAGTTTGCAGAATTTAATTATCCTCCAACTCATAGTTTCCTCAGCAGACCGTGGAAAATATGGCAGGTGGGATGGGGAATTCGTTGAGAGCTGATGAGTGATCGGTGATTCAGCTTCTAACAGCAGAAAGATGTCCACCAGTTGACATTCATCTCAGAATGCTGGCAGTGTATGGTGACAAAAGTGTGGCGAGTGTAAGCTCTGGGGACGGTACACCCGAATTACTGCATCAATTTTGGTGATGGCATCTTCTGACATAACAACATGCGCCTGACCTGGTCTCGGCAGATTTTTCGTTAACTCACGTCCTTCTTTAAACATCGTTGTCCAGTTCTTCACTCTTGTCTTCGACACACTTTTGTCGCCATACACTGCCTGCATTCTGCGATGAATGTCAACTGGTGGACATCCTTCAGCTGTTAGAAACCGAATCACCGCTCGCTGATCACATCTAGACGGATTCCGTACCACACCCGCATGTATTCAACTGTCTGCCGAGGAAACTTCGAGTCGGAGGATAATAAAATTTTGCAAAATTGACGGTTGGTATGTGCTGTTTACACTTGAAGTGACTTCACCATGCGCAACGTACATATGTTCACTTATTGCAGTTAGGTCCGGGTTCATTTGAACACGCCTCGTATCTAAGACAGATAATTGGTGTGACCAGGAGAGAATGTGTACAAAACTAGAACATTATATTTATGGGGACAAGTATGTTTTGTGTACAAAAATAGAACATTATATATATGGGGACAAGTATGTTTTGTGTACAAAACTAGAACATTATATATATGGGGACAAGTATGTTTTGTGTACAAAACTAAAACATTATATATATATGGGGACAAGTATGTTTTGTGTACAAAACTAGAACATTTTATATATGGGGACAAGTATGTTTTGTGTACTAAACTAGAACATTATATATATGGGGACAAGTATGTTTTGTGTACAAAACTAGAACATTATATATATGGGGACAAGTATGTTTTGTGTACAAAACTAGAACATTATATATATGGGGACAAGTATGTTTTGTGTACAAAACTAGAACATTTTATATATGGGGACAAGTATGTTTTGTGTACTAAACTAGAACATTATATATATGGGGACAAGTATGTTTTGTGTACAAAACTAGAACATTATATATATGGGGACAAGTATGTTTTGTGTACAAAACTAAAACATTATATATATATGGGGACAAGTATGTTTTGTGTACAAAACTAGAACATTTTATATATGGGGACAAGTATGTTTTGTGTACTAAACTAGAACATTATATATATGGGGACAAGTATGTTTTGTGTACAAAACTAGAACATTATATATATGGGGACAAGTATGTTTTGTGTACAAAACTAGAACATTATATATATGGGGACAAGTATGTTTTGTGTACAAAACTAGAACATTATATATATGGGGACAAGTATGTTTTGTGTACAAAACTAGAACATTTTATATATGGGGACAAGTATGTTTTGTGTACAAAACTAGAACATTATATATATTGGGACAAGTATGTTTTGTGCTGAATGCTTTTGAAGAATGGCATAACGTTGGTCGGGTTATCTGACAAGAATGCGGCTCGGTTAACTTGCACTGAACGCTGATACCACGCGAAAACTCCCGGCTACACGGACGAGGGAGACCCATCAAACGATAAATATATGACGTATGAGTGATCATTCAACAGTGATGAATAGTGATTGAGGAAACACATTTGGGACAATCCTTCAACAACACGGACTATCAACAACTGGGGACATATTTGGGACAACCCTTCAACAACACGGACTATCAACAACTGGGGACATATTTGGGACAACCCTTCAACAACACGGACTATCAACAACTGGGGACATATTTGGGACAACCCTTCAACAACACGGACTATCAACGACCTAAGAATCAAAACTGGGACAAGAAAAATACTTAAGCTTCCCCCCCCCCCCCCCTCCCTGCACCAGATGATGGACAGTTTGACCGATTGGTATGTGTTTCACGTCAAAATTCGGTGATAATGTTACCATAAAGATGGTGCTAAAACGCTATGTTAATCTTACGGTCTACTCTCAGCGTGGTAGTAGTACAATTCAAGTCTTTGTCATACATCCTGTCTGGGATCAAGATGCTGAGCAGCGCATGAGCTGCAGTGGTCAGCGACCCATAGCTGACTGCTAGCATCAGGGCCAGCGAACCAGAGCTGCCAAGACCCTTCTACACCTCCACGCGGTGATCCTGGATAACAGGCTGCAGAAGGACAAACTGGCTACGGAGAAGGGGTCGAAGAGGGAATGCTAACCCGGTACTCAAAAAATGCTTGCTGAAGTCGGATGTGTTGGACCGAAAGGTGCAAATATCGCAGTCAAGTTGTAAACTACAACACAACGCATTCCGTTCTCTGGACTGCATTCTGTTACTTAAGCCATTTCAGGGTTTGGTAGTGGGAGATTGAGAACGAACGAAGAAGAAGACAAGAAGAAGAAGAAGAAGAAGAAGAAGAAGAAGAAGAAGAAGAAGAAGAAGAAGAAGAAGAAGAATAAGATACATCCTGTCTTATTTGACATTTCTCGTTTGTAGTGAAACCTTAAGCTGAATTTTCTCATGTCGTCAAAGTTGCAATAGTGAATGGACTGACAGCAGCCAGCTACTCATAGCAAGGGCTTTCATCAGGGTCAGTGACCCATAACTGACAAAGACCCTCTTCAGACTCGAAACAGGCTAAAACCAGGAATCCTGACTAAGAAATTAGGGATCGGAAAGGGAAGACAAAGAAGATCCCCGAAATGACGTGATGAAATCGGATGTGTTGGACCGAAAGGCGCAGTTATCACATCATCGCTATAAACTAATACACAGTACCCAAACATCCTTTTTTTTTGACGAACGCTTACAAATGAAGGAAAACGATTTTTTTCTATAAAATTCTTGAAAATTTACAACATTTCAGCTTTTTTGTTTTAAAGCAAAGTTAGCGACTATCGACCAATCAGACAGGAACTTGTATCGACTTACATTAGATAATTCTGCGTAGAAGGATCCAAACGTTGTTTGAGTTTATATCGTCTTTTCTTCGATTTATTCTACCAGGATCGCTGCATGAATCAGATACTATAGCTATTTATATCATTGCGTGTTTGTATACGCGCCTATATACAAATACATTCATATTTTTATAAGTAAACGGACAGATTATAAAATATACACATTGGGTCTGTGAACACAAATTTAAAAAATGGGAGCAGGGAGTAATCGAAAAGGCCCAGTTAGACTCTGTCTCTTCTCCCATGGTGTGTAGATATCTTTTCGTTTACTCGTGGCAATCAAAATAGTTTGAAGCCCAGGAAGGAGTAAAGCAGGCTTTTAACTTGGAATACTTGGAATACTTGGAATCCTTGTATTCAAACAGGCATGTTAATGTTTGTTGCCAGGTAACTGAAGGCGTCGGGTTTATGTAGTAGCTATTTTACAACTTCCGGTAGCTTACTAGGCCTGGGGAAAGATACAAATAATTTGGCTAGATTTTTAACTGGAATTTTTGTTCGGGCAGTGGCTGATAAGCCTACTCTTTTCGATTTCTAACTGCCAAGGTATTTTTGACGTGCTCGACACTGCATACGGGAGTCCGATCTCACTGCCCAGAGAACAGAGACATTTTTACCAGAAAAGCCAAGGGAAAAATCACGGACTCCACAGTGATTCAAACCCACGACCTCCGGAACCCGACGCGGAGACCTTACATCGAGACCACCGAGCCCCCTGGGTTGTAACCTCTCCCAATATCTCTTCAACAGTTACTCGGAAAACATCACGAGGAACGTCAGAGATGACCTGGAACGCGCACAGTGTAACGTATTTAGCTTGGCTTCGTTCATTCTCAATCTCCCGCTACCAAACACTGACACATGCCTAAGTAGCAGAATGTAGTCCAGAGAACGGAATGCGTTGTGTCGTAGTTTACAGCCTGATTGCGATATTTGGACCTTTCGGTCCAACTCATCCGACTTCAGCAAGCATTTTTGAGTACTGGGTTAGCATTCCCTCTTCGATCCCTTCTCCTTAGCCAGTCTGCTCTGCTATGGGTCGCTGGCCCTGACGCTAGCAGTCAGCTATGGGTCGCTGGCCCTGACGCTAGCAGTCAGCTATGGGTCGCTGGCCCTGACGCTAGCAGTCAGCTATGGGTCGCTGGCCCTGACGCTAGCAGTCAGCTATGGTTTGCTGGCCCTGACGCTAGCAGGCAGCTATGGGTCGCTGGCCCTGACGCTAGCAGGCAGCTATGGGTCGCTGGCCCTGACGCTAGCAGTCAGCTATGGGTCGCCTGCCCTGACGCTAGCAGTCAGCTATGGGTCGCTGGCCCTGACGCTAGCAGTCAGCTATGGGTCGCTGGCCCTGACGCTAGCAGTCAGCTATGGGTCGCTGGCCCTGACGCTAGCAGTCAGCTATGGGTCGCTGGCCCTGACGCTAGCAGTCAGCTATGGTTTGCTGGCCCTGACGCTAGCAGGCAGCTATGGGTCGCTGGCCCTGACGCTAGCAGGCAGCTATGGGTCGCTGGCCCTGACGCTAGCAGTCAGCTATGGGTCGCTGGCCCTGACGCTAGCAGTCAGCTATGGTTTGCTGGCCCTGACGCTAGCAGTCAGCTATGGTTTGCTGGCCCTGACGCTAGCAGGCAGCTATGGGTCGCTGGCCCTGACCATAGCAGTCAGCTATGGGTCGCTGGCCCTGACGCTAGCAGTCAGCTATGGGTCCCTGGGCCTGACGCTAGCAGGCAGCTATGGGAGTATCAAAGGAAATCATTACATAAATCAGAGACACGGACGACATAGTCGTCATATTGGTGACACATGCTGGCTAGGAAAATCTATTTGAGTCGACCAACAAATTACAGCAAGGCCCAGAATCTATATTTGAACATCAAAAACATCAAATGATGACAACAGACAAAAACACGGGACAAATCAATAATTACCATCGATAATGTAGAAAGGGAAGATGTGAAAGGATTTGAGTATTTAGGATCCAGAATATAAAAACTATGGGGCGCTTCGGGAGAAACAGATAGAAGGTTTTCAATTAACACACGCAAACTGGTGACATCCATAATGTGTGCCACGTCACCGACAACTAAACTCTTGTAATCGAAGATGAAGATGAAGATGTAGATGAAGATTATGAAAGATATTCTATGAAAATTATCAGGCTAGGGAAGTGGGGGGTGGGGCGGGGGGAGGGGGGGGGGGAGGAGATAAGACGAAGTCTCAACATGTGTTTGTTCTGTTGCATCGTATGGGTGCGTGACATGGACATTACATAAAACCATTGTACAAAATATGTAATCTTTCTAAATAAATTAATAGAGACGGACATACAAAATAGTTGGGACTAAGAAAAAAATGAAATAGACAGATTTTGCAACACATTGATGCAGAAGACAACGGAAAGTCTCATACAGCAACTGCCGACAGGGATGAAGTAGCTCTTCATGAACTGAGCCGCAGCCTATGTGAGGTAGAGTGGCCAGCTCCCTTCCTTGCTATTTATACTTTCCCCAACAAATACGTCAGGTATCCATTTACAACATGGTTGACTAGAAGAGCGGTCGTACAAGGCACCCAAAAACGATGCCTATTACCAGTTGAACAGAAGAGAGCAGGTCGTTGTCTTCAGACTTCGCACTGGCCACAATAGACTGAGGTACCACTTATTCAACAAATTGAAGATAGGTGGCACTGACGAATGCCCGTGTGGTACCGGGAAAATGACCGCTGAACATCTGCTGCAGAACTGCCCGACATACGAGGATCAGAGAGAGCAGATGTGGCCATCACCAGTGGAACTGCAAGACAAGCTCTATGGCAGTGGCGACAGCCGCAGGATGACCGCCGCTTTTTTCGAAAAAATAATGGTTACTGTCTGACTGCGAACGAAGAAGAAGAAGAAGAAGAAGGAGAAGTACAAGGCACAAGCGACCTCCCAGATTTGTTTCTGTCCGTCCGTGATTTCGAACCCTGGCGCGCTGTAGTCACAGTCTAGCAAGCCAGCCCACACTGTAGACTACGCTCCACGTCATTTGAAGAGCATTACTTTATAAACAACATCCCAAGGAGATAGTTCGGGGATTTCTGTCAAATAAAAGGACGCGATGAGTTCAATAGGCGGAAAGTGGAAGGCATGGGGTGTGGGAAAAGGTGGTCCTAGGAGACAATGGGATCATGACATTACTGGCAGTTTAAGGAGTCCGTGTGTCGAGCGGGTTGTATTGACTGACAGTTTAAGTTGTCCGTGTGTCGAGCGGGTTGTATTGACTGACAGTTTAAGGAGTCCGTGTGTCGAGCGGGTTGTCTTGGCTGACAGTTTAAGATGTCCGTGTGTCGAGCGGGTTGTCTTGGCTGACAGTTTAAGATGTCCGTGTGTCGAGTGGGTTGTCTTGGCTGACAGTTTAATTTGCCCGTGTGTCGAGCGGGTTGTCTTGGCTGACAGTTTGAGTTGTCCGTGTGTCGAGCGGGTTGTATTGACTGACAGTTTAAGTTGTCCGGGTGATGAGCGGGTTGTATTGACTGACAGTTTAAGGTGTCCGGGCGTGGAGCGGGTTGTATTGACTGACAGCTTAAGGTGTCCGTGTGTGGAGCGGGTTGTATTGACTGACAGTTTAAGGTGTACGGGTGTGGAGCGGTGGGTCTTGACTGACAGTTTAAGGTGTCCGGTTGTGGAGCGGTGGGTCTTGACTGACAGTTTAAGGTGTCCGGGTGTGGAGCGGTGGGTCTTGACTGACAGTTTTAGGTGTCCGGGTGTGGAGCGGTGTGTCTTGCCAGACATCGAGATGTGTTCCGGGCTGCGGTATGGCCATCATCATCATGTGGAATGTCATTTATAGAACGTCGCTCCCATCACAGTTTGGCTTGGATTGGCTTCGTTCGTTCTCACTATCCCGCTACCAAACCCTGAAAGGGCTTAAGTAGCAGAATGTAGTCCAGAGAACGGAATGCGTTGTGTCGTAGTTTACAGCTTGACTGCGATATTTGCACTTTTCGGTTCAACACATCCGACTTCAGCAAGCATTTCTTTAGTACCGGGTTAGCATTCCCTTTTCGATCCCTTCTCCTTAGCCAGTCTGCCCTGCTGCAGCCTGTTACCCAGGAACACCGTGTGGAGGTGTAGAAGGGTCTTGTCAGCTCTGGTTCGCTGGTCCTGACGCTAGCAGTCAGTTATGGGTCGCTGACCACTGTAGCTCATGCGCTGCTCAGCATCTTGATCCCACAGTCTGCCTGAAAGAAACTCTTTCCCTTGCCAAAACTTCAGCCTATAACTCGGACACACCCAGGCATCCCTAAATATCCTGTTCGTCTTTTTGGTTTACCCCTTCCTCTTTTGCCTGACACCATACCTTCCATCACCGTTAGCTCAAGACCGTTGTGTCTCTTGATGTGACCAAAGTATTTGCATTTTCTAGCCAAAATGGAATTGATAAACCAGTTCTCCTCTATGTTCAACTCTTACCAAATGTCTACCTTTGTCTTTTTCTCCGTCCAAGGTATTCTGAAGATCTTTCTATAACATTTAAACTGGAAGGATTCGATCCTTTGTCTAGAAGTTTAGTAGTGCTCAGACAAATTACCCCGCCAACAGATGGCACTGATTGGGCAGTTCTATTAATTTGGAATAACCTACGATCCTATCACCAGGATCAACAAAGCCAGATGTTAAACTCTAATAATCTTTGTGTAGAAAACAAAACACGCCCATGAAGTCTCCATGGAGTATAGAATCAGTTCAGGAATTATGTAAAATCAGTCCTACTACATGGGTCGGTAACATGGAGACTGGTGGACACAGACCATGCAATTAAGGATATCACATCCAGACTGTAGATCCTGACCAACAGATGTCTCCGCCACATCCAGACTGTAGACCTTCACCAACAGATGTCTCCGTCCCATCCAGACTGTAGACCTTCACCAACAGATGTCTCCCTCACATCTAGACTGTAGACCTTCATAAACAGATGTCTCCGCCACATCCAGACTGTAGACTTTCACCAACAGATGTCTCCCTCACATCCAGACTGTAGACCTTCACCAACAGATGTCTCCGTCACATCCAGACTGTAGACCTTCACCAACAGATGTCTCCTTCACATCCAGACTGTAGACCTTCACCAACAGATGTCTCCGTCACATCCAGACTGTAGATCTTCACCAAAAGATGTCCCCTTCACATCCAGACTGTAGACCCGCACCAACAGATGTCTCCGTCACATCGAGACTGTAGACCGTCACCAAAAGATGTCTCCGTCACACACGTGAGTGACTGTGACTCAAAACACGCCAACACAGCTGGCGATTAAGTAGAGAAAGACGATAGTTCATACACACAAGAGACAAAACCAGACAAGCACTGTACTGAAAACCACTGGGAAATACAATAACGTGGACATTAAATGAGATACAGCTAAAGTTCTCTAGATATTTTGTTCGTCTTTTTTCATTTCAGTTTTCTCAGCGGCTTTCAGTCAAGCGACTGCTTGGTTTTGCCAATAGCCTTATGTTAATCCTAGTGTTAGTAGTTATCTTGATTTAGTTAAATTCACTAGTGTAGAAGGATCAACAACTCATGGGCTTGCACGGCACGTCCATTTAACAGATCAACAGCAGTACCCTGCTGATTTATATAAATCCATGTGGCGTAGAAGACGCTCCACTTCAATCTATTAAACCGTTCGACATGTTCTGCTCAGTGTGGAGAAATTTGGTTTCCAAATAAATAAATCTCTAGCAGCAAAATCCAATGCCACGGAAAATAATAACAATTTAAGAATTATTTGTTTTTCTGATCAGCAAAAGAAGCAACAAATGAAGAAGTTGAAAAGGGATAATTAGAAAAGACAACAGAAGAAGAAAACGATAAATTACAGGGAGAAGTTTAGAAGACTAAAAAAAAGATACAGAAAAATAAAATGAAAACTAAGAAGAAGAAAAAGAAAAAAAAGTTAAATAACAAAAAGGAAACTGAAGGCAGAAAACAAAGAAGAAGAATCGGTAAAAGAGCAAGAAAAAAGGACTTAGAAAATTGAGCTTAAGAAGGAAAGGAATACAACAACGAAAAGAAAATGAAGGTTGAGGAGAAGGAGAAATAATGGAGCAATAAAGAAGCTGGCGTGGCATAATCTATACTGAAACACTAAATAATGCCAATAACAATGAATATATTTGATCAAGCGGATGATTCATTTACTGAGACCAATAAAAACAGCATTGTTAAAAGTTCACGTAATTACTGGAGGAGGAAATATGGCGATCGTCACGTCCGAGGATCAACCACGCAACACCCCTATGGCGATCGTCACGTCCCAGGATCAACCACGCAACACCCCTATGGCAATACAAGAATGGCTACCCCACCCATGTGTATCTACTTGCATGTACCAGGTTTATTTTAAAAAAAAACAATTAAAAATGCTATAAACATATTTACCAGGGCTAAGAAGGAGTCAAAACAGATCATAAATAGAACTTTAACAATTGACCCAAGAACACTGCATAGAAGAACACAGCTACACGCATTGCAGGTAGAGACATACAAGAACACAGCTACACGCATTGTAAGCAGAGACAAGGACAGCTACACGCATTGTAAGTAGAGACAAGAACACAGCTACACGCATTGTAAGTAGAGACAAGAACACAGCTACACGCATTGTAAGTAGAGACAAGAACACAGCTACACGCATTGTAAGTAGAGACAAGAACACAGCTACACGCATTGTAAGTAGAGACAAGAAAACAGCTACACGCATTGTAAGTAGAGACAAGAACACAGCTATACGCATTGCAGGTAGAGACATACAAGAACACAGCTACACGCATTGTAAGTAGAGACACACAAGAAAACAGCTACACGCATTGTAAGTAGAGACAAGAACACAGCTATACGCATTGCAGGTAGAGACATACAAGAACACAGCTACACGCATTGTAAGCAGAGACATACAAGCACACAGCTACACGCATTGTAAGTAGAGACAAGGACACAGCTACACACATTGTAAGCAGAGACATACAAACACCCGATAATAAAACAAACAAATTGTCATTGCCCAAGGCTAACATAAACGTTACCTGAAAAATAGCAAATCAATTTGTACATACATCACAGAAACAAACAGGCACGCAAATTTAAATATGTTAAAACGCCATCAGTTCAGACAGCACGCCCAAACACCTACCTACGATACGACCAGTGACGTTCACACGCTTAAAATGGACACAGATATTTAGCAATAATAGAAATAGACACATCCAAACACACGTTTTTTTATATCAATTTTGACACATCCTTTGATTATTTCAGCGTAATCTGGAAGATGTGAATTGTAAAACTGAGTGAAACATCGTTTGATTATTTCAGCGTAATCTGGAAGATGTGAATTGTAAAACTGAGTGAAACATCGTTTGATTATTTCAGCGTAATCTGGAAGATGTGAATTGTAAAACTGAGTCTAATCCGAGAGAAGGCTGACCACTTTCACGATTACTAGCCATGAGAACAAACTCAAACACAGTCTAGTCCGTTATGTCCAGGAAAAATGGACATTTTTAATCCACCCACGACAGAATGAAGCACTCCGTGTCCCTATGGTAGATGGTGTGGTAGTGACGATCTACTCAGGGGACGTTGAGGGTCGGAGTTGGGTGTTTGGAGGAGAAGTTATGGGCTGAGTGTAAGCTTGAGCAGAGTGTACTGGCGCTACAGATCTAACAGAGAGAGGAATCGATATCTGTCTCGTGGTTGGGAGGGACTGGGATGGCGGGCTTGGGAGGGAGGGGAGAGGGTATTGTGGGAGGACTGCCCAGGGACGGGGTTGTGGGGATGTATGTGAGATCTGGGTGTGGGGTGAGGGACGAGTGTGTGTGTGGGGTGAGGGACGAGTGTGTGGGTGTGGGGTGAGGGGTGTGGGGTGAGGGCCGAGTGTGTGGGTGTGGGTTGAGCGACGAGTGTGTGTGTGTGGGGGGGGGGTGAGGGACGAGACTGTGGGTGTGGGGTGAGGGACGAGTGTGGGGTAAGGGACAAGTGTGTGGGTGTGGGGTGAGGGACGAGTGTTTGGATGTGGGGTGAGGGACGAGTGTGGGGTAAGGGACGAGTGTGTGGGTGTGGGGTGAGGGACGAGTGTTTGGGTGTGGGGTGAGGGACGAGTGTGGGGTAAGGGACGAGTGTGTGGGTGTGGGGTGAGGGAAGAGTGTGGGGTAAGGGACGAGTGTGTGGGTGTGGGGTGAAGGACGAGTGTGTGGGTGAGGGGTGAGGGACGAGTGTGTGGGTGTGGGGTGAGGGACGAGTGTGTGGGTGTGGGGTTAGAGACGAGTGTGTGGGGGTGGGGTGAGGGGTATGGGTGTGGGGTGAGGGGGAAGGGACGAGTGTGTGGGTGAGGTGTGAGAGACGAGTGTGTGGGTGAGGGGTGAGGGACGAGTGTGTGGGTGTGGGGTGAGGGATGAGTGTGTGGGTGTGGGGTGAGGGACGAGTGTGTGGGTGAGGGGTGAGGGGCGAGTGTGTGGGTGTGGGGTGAGGGACGAGTGTGTGGGTGTGGGGTGAGGGTTGTGGGTTGAGGGACGAGTGTGTGGGTGTGAGGTGAGGGACGAGTGTGTGGGTGTGGGGTGAGGGACGAGTGTGTGGGTGTGGGGTGAGGGGTGTGGGTGTGGGGTGAGGGAAGAGTGTGTGGGTGTGGGGTGAGGGACGAGTGTGTGGGTGTGGGGTGAGGGACGAGTGTGTGGGTGTGGGGTGAGGGACGAGTGTGTGGGTGTGGGGTGAGGTACGAGTGTGTGGGGTGAGGGACGAGTTTGTTGATGTGGGTTGATCGACAAATGTGTAGGTGTGGGGTGAACGGAACGATGAGAGTGTGGGGTGAGGGACGAGTGTGTGGGTGTGGGGTGAGAGTTAAGTATTTGAGTACGTGGTGGGAGTGTGTTTGGGTGGTGAGGGTTGTGTGTGTGGGATGTGAGGGTTGTGTGTGTGTCTGGGTGGGGAGGGTTGTGTGTGTGTCTGGGTGGTGAGGGCTGAGTGTGTGTCTGGGAGGTGAGGGCTGAGTGTGTGGTGAGAGTTTAATCCCAGATGAGGGTTGTGTGTGTGACTGGGTGGTGAGGGTTGTGTGTGTCTGGGTGGGGATGGCTGAGTCTGTGTCTGTGTGGTGAGGGCTGAGTGGGGGGTGAGAATTTAATCCCAGATAAGGGTTGTGTGTGGGTATGTGGTGATGTTTGAGAGCGGGATGATCTTCGAACCAATAGAAAAACAGGGGCAGAGTATTAAGGAGACACAGTAAACTATGGACTGGTTTAGACACAAAGTAAGGCGACACAGTAAACTATGGACTGGTTTAGACACAAAGTAAGGCGACACAGTAAACTATGGACTGGTTTAGACACAAAGTAAGGCGACACAGTAAACTATGGACTGGTTTAGACACAAAGTAAGGCGACACAGTAAACTATGGACTGGTTTAGGCACAAAGTAAGGCGACACAGTAAACTATGGACTGGTTTAGGCACAAAGTAAGGCGACACAGTAAACTATGGACTGGTTTATGGTTTAGGCGCGAGACAAACATGGTCTAAGCTTTCTTGAACGTCCAGACATAACAAAGTTTAATGTAGAAACAGAATACAGCAGTGAAAGACTAACACGATAACAAACAGTTGAAGGTGGGGAAAATAACTGCAATCACTAAGTGTGATAGTGTCAATGTCAGGTATGTCAGATATGTGTGACATGCAGTGTCAGTGTCAGGTATTTCAGATATCTGTGACATGCAGTGTCAGTGTCAGGTATTTCAGATATCTGTGAGATGCAGTGTCAGTGTCAGGTATGTCAGATATCTGTGACATGCAGTGTCAGTGTCAGGTATGTCAGATATGTGTGACATGCAGTGTCAGTGTTAGGTATTTGTGAAATGTCAAGTTTGAAGAATGGGAGACATAACTTTTCAATTTGGCCGCTGAGGGCTAACGGTAGCTTAGACAACAGAAGAATATTTTTGCGCATGTGAAATAGGGTGCAGTCAGAGCTCAGGGCATTTGCCAGTTCTTAGAAAGTCGGCATTGACTTTACATTTTGAGGTCGTGGGAAGGAAAGACAGGCAGTTTTTCTTTAGTTATTATACATAGTTTGGTGCTATTGTTCTAAAATATAACACATACAAGACGGGTGTTTAGAGTGATATTAGCTAGTCCTTCAGGGGGATAGAGGAATAGTTTGAATATCGCAAATATTGTAGTGTTTAGTAGTCAGGGACAGATGTGGTAGATGTTTTAGTTTCACCCAGGTGGTAGTGTCCAGAACGGCACTTGTAAAAAAATAAATAAATTGGTAGGAGATTTGAGTTAAGTGTGATTTGGTGGCAATATGTACCAGAGATTTGAGTTAGGTATGATTTGGTGGCAATTTATGCCAGTGATTTGAGTTAGGTATGATTTGGTGGCAATATGTACCAGAGATTTGAGTTAAGTATGATTTGGTGGCAATTTATCCCAGTGATTTGAGTTAGGTATGATTTGGTGGCAATATGTACCAGAGATTTGAGTTAAGTATGATTTGGTGGCAATTTATGCCAGTGATTTGAGTTAGGTATGATTTGGTGGCAATATGTACCAGAGATTTGAGTTAAGTATGATTTGGTGGCAATTTATGCCAGTGATTTGAGTTAGGTATGATTTGGTGGCAATATGTACCAGAGATTTGAGTTAAGTATGATTTGGTGGCAATATGTACCAGAGATTTGAGTTAAGTATGATTTGGTGGCAATTTATGCCAGTGATTTGAGTTAGGTATGATGTGGTGGCAATTTATGCCAGAGATTTGAGTTAGGTATGATTTGGTGGCAATTTATGCCAGTGATTTGAGTTAGGTATGATTTGGTGGCAATCTGTGCCAGTGAGATTAACAGTGGGGACCAGATATCCCAGAGTGCTAGTAGAGGTCATAGAGACAGGGAAGTTGACGTACTGACAGGCAGTACAGGCCCACCAAGGTTACGAGCTACTAGCTGGTCAACTGAGTAGGGTCAGAAATATCTTGTGAATGGCGGCCATGTTGGAACGGGCTGTATTGTAGAGACAGTTGGAAAAGGATAAAACCTAGAGAAAAAGGCACATTCATCAGAGCTGGTCATGAGGTTTCAACAGTGAGTTCCATAGCCATGGTACCTTATTGCCTGATGGAATGGGCAGTGAACTAACCGAAGGGTTGATATTTAAGAATGCTGGAATTAACAGTAAGAATTAACAGTCGATAACTCAGCAGTGAGAAAACTGGTCGGAGTCGGACTGATAACTGGCACATGGCACTGGGCCATGTATCTTGCTAGAAATAACAGTAAATAAAATAGATCAAATCCCACGTGTACAAACAACTGTCATGAAAACTGTCAGGATAGCTAGCCAAAGCCCCACGGAATAGAAACGTTGAAGGGGTGTAACCCGAAACCCCAGGGAGCACGTCATTCCGAACGCACGAGAAACACTTTTTTGTTTTACAGCAGAGACCAGACGGACGGAAGCTGCAATCTGTCAGAGACCAGGTATGTTTCCAGAGAAGAGGATTACAAGATAGCAAGATAGTTAACTAGGTACTAGTGGCACATGTCAAGAGTGGTTGAGATAAAGACAAGAACCAGCTGTTATGTCCAGAGGTTCAATTAGATTATACGAATGTCCTGTGATAGAAAGATTACCCATAGTTCCTAGTTCTTAGTCGACCTGTGCTTCTACAGGGGCAGAAGATCTGGTTTGACTGGATGTAGCCGGGAGACTGATTTCCTGCCAAGCGGGCTAGGCTCGAGCATTTAATACTTCGCGCTGCATTGGGACAAGCGCTTATGCAGGGTGGTTTACAGATGTGTGACCACGTGTTTGATTAGTAGATACATATTTTATATTATTAGATTACCTAATACATGGTTAATCGTGTGTTTTTATTATAGAAATGTGTTTTCAGTGTTTCATATGTTTTTGTATGTTTCATATATTTTGTATGTTTCATATGTTTTGTAT
The DNA here is from genome assembly GCA_036924085.1 of Ariolimax columbianus. Classification (NCBI taxonomy): domain Eukaryota; kingdom Metazoa; phylum Mollusca; class Gastropoda; order Stylommatophora; family Arionidae; genus Ariolimax; species Ariolimax columbianus. The sequence continues at coordinate 2,591,539 of JAVGWX010000020.1, read as the reverse complement.
TTTTCATATGTTTTTGTATGTTTCATATATTTTGTATGTTTCATATGTTTTGTATGTTTCATATGTTTTGTATGTTTCATATGTTTTTGTATGTTTCATATGTTTTTGTATGTTTCATATGTTTTGTATGTTTCATATGTTTTGAATGTTTCTTATGTTTTGTATGTTTCATATGTTTTGTATGTTTCATATGTTTTGTATGTTTCATATGTTTTTGCATGTTTCCTATGTTTTGTATGTTTCATATGTTTTGTACGTTTCATATGTTTTGTATGTTTCATATGTTTTGTATGTTTCATTTGTTTTGTATGTTTCATATGTTTTTGTATGTTTCATTTATTTTGAATGTTTTATATGTTTTGTATTTTTCATATATTTTGAATGTTTCATATGTTTTGTATGAAAAGGTTAAATTCATTGAAAGGGAGAAAATCTAAAGCGAATCTGCTTGAAGAGAAGACAGATCTGATACACAAGGTTTCAGCCCCATTGAATGAGAGACGCAACGTGGAAGACGCAACGTGAAAGATAGAAAATAATTCCTTCAGCGTCTTCCAGATGTTATCTATAGGGACGAAAGGAGATGGATTACCTGATCCTAATGGACGAATAAGGAAGGCCTCACCTGAATTTTCCTTAAGAAGCTCCAGTGACACCTCGATAGAGTGGACGAGCAATGGAGAAGGTCTTACATGTGTGTCTTATGAGCAAGGTTTAATAGTAACAAACATCAGCTAACAAGATCGAATAAGATATTTCAGAACATTGCACACGATGAACAAATCAGGAATAGCATGACAACTCGACTAAATATTGACAAGACAAAGAAGACATAAAACGGACTAGAGCAATCCCCAACGTAAAGACACTGATCACAGGTCAGAGATAATGACATGATCCTCAACGTCTGTAAAGACACTGATCGCCCGCCAGTGGTAATGACACAGACAGGAAATTTTAGAAAAGCCAATAATCCACATAAATAAAAAAACATGATAAAAGTAGCTATTGAAAAATAAATATATCACGAAATTACGATTTTTTAGACATTAACAACAAAATAAAAACTCAAACACTGAATTATGACCTTGAACATCGCCATGACGGAAGCACTCAACAATAAATGCGGAAAAAATAAAACTCAAGACAAAACAAAGAAACAAAAGACACAGCTTAGTGAATTGCCGAAGTGAAAAAGCCAATAGAGACTAAAAAGGAAATTCCACAAAACAAAGACGTCAGAAGATTATATTACTTCGTCATCATGTAGCATGTCCTTTGTAGAACGTCGCTCCCATCACAGTCTGTCTGAAAGAAACTCGTTCCCTTGCCAAAACTCCAGCCTCCGCCACTGTCATACTCAGGCATTCCTGGATATCTTGGTGCCATCGTCTTCTTAGTCTACCCCTTCCTCTTTTGCCTGGCACCATACCTTCCATCACCGTTCTCTCGAGACCGTTGTGTCTCTTGATGTGACCAAAGTATTTACCTTTTCTAGCCAAAATGGAATTGATAAACTTATACAATTTAAATATGAAATACCAAACGAGGAATCAAAGTCGCTAGAAAAGAATCATGAAAGAAATATAGAGATGAACTATGTCATACATTAAAATTACTCAATCGATTTCCACAAAAGTAAATTAGATCTGTAATCCTGCTTCAATTGTTAATGATAAAAACGATGCTTATCATCTAATGGCAACGTAAGATAACGACGATGGAAATAAGACTTTCGAGAATTGTTTAATTCAACAATCATTCCCAAACAATCAATAATGATACCAAGAAACAAGGATCATCTTGGACATGGTATACGCACACATCTCATGGATATATATTTATACTGAAGACATATTAGGAGTTAAGAAGTCAGCGTCCCAAAAAGGTCACCATGTATGGATGGCCTAACAACTGCTGAAGTGCTGAAGCGAACAAATGAATATGTGGGTACACAAAAGTGAAAAGGCGAGACAATTTTTACGACAGGATGGGAAGAAAGAAGAATACCTGATGATTGGAAATAAGTTACACTATTACTAATCCGGGGGAGAAAGTGCAGTGAAATAAACTCAGAATACCTGATGATTGGAAATAAGTTACACTATTACTAATCCGGGGGAGAAAGTGCAGTGAAATAAACTCAGAAACACACAGATAAAAGGATACTACACATTAACATCTGATAAAAATTGTATTTATTAATAACTCTTTGCTACTAATGCAATATATGGTCCTATTTAAGGCACAGGATAGGAAAATTACAAGTTCTTAGTTCGATCCGTTCTTCGTTTTTAGTTTGACCCGTTCTTCGTCAAGGGGTGGTCACCCCTGAGTGGGTCTCAACTCGGGATCCAGTCGTTTCTGTCGCGGGCGCGTGTCGTCCAGTGTGATAGTTGTCTGTCTGTTGTGGGGTCATGAATGTTGTATTTTTCTAGTGATTTTCTCAAGCGAGTTAGGGGTCGTCTCCGAGGTCTCGCGGGTACCACATGGTGGTTATGGTACTCCATCTTTCATCTTGTCTTCTGGATATATGAGCAGCCCAGCGGTGTTTCGAATGGTTGACGTACTGTAGGACATCCTTGATGTGGGACATTCTCCGGATGTCGCTATTGTGTAGTTCGTTCTGCCGCTGTTGTCTGAGAGTTATGCCCCCGTCTTTCAAGAGATGCGTGTGCTGTTCTCAGTTGGTTCTCTGCTGCTTTGGTTAGAGACAAGGTTTCGCTACAATAGCAGAGCGCTGGCATGACTTACAAGTGGAGAGATGAGATGTCCAAGTAAAGTAGTTTGTATCAGCCGACCAGTTCAAATAAGGAACGATTATATTAGATATATCGTGAGTACTAGCCCTTGTTTTGAATGCATTTAGGCTTCAAACTCCGCACCGGCCACAACAGACTGAGGTACCATCTATTCAATAAACTGAAGATAGGTGGCACTGACGAATGCTCGTGTGGCACATGGAAAATGACCGCTGAACATCTGCTGCAAAATTGCCCGACTTTCGAGGACCAGAGAAAGCACACGTGGCCATCACCAGTGGCAACACTAGACAAGCTCTATGGCCGTGTCGACAGCCTCAGGGTGACATCTGCTTTCTTCTAACAAATTTAAGTTGACGTCCGTTAGCGTACGAAGAAGAAGAAAATGCGATGGTCCGGCCATGCCATGAGAACGGCAACGTATTAATGACCACTGGACGCTTACAACACACAAAGATCTGGCGACAAGATACGAGGAAGCAGACGTGGCAGATGGATAGATGACAAGAGAAACCCAACACCAACACGGACTTCCATCAACCGGCAAAGCACCTTTGGCTAAAGGAGGTAACGTTATGCCCTCCAAGGAGCATGGGGGCACAGGATATGGAATCATAAGCATATAAGTAAAGCAGTAAGCAAGAAAGTAATTGCGCAAGACATTATGTCAGTAAATAATGAAGTAAGTTATTGCAAAATAAATTATGTAAGTAAAGACTTTAGTGAATAATTAAGTAAGTAATTAAACAAGTAATTGCGCAAGAAATTGTGTAAGTATGTAAATATTTAAGTAAATAATTACGCAAGAAATTATTTAAGGAAGTAAATAAACAAACAATTGAGTAATTGAGTGCTTAAGTAAATAATTAAGTACACATATAACTAATTAACTAAGTAAGCTAGAAAGTAAGCAATTAAATAAACAATTAAGAAAGTACGTAATTAAGTAATTAAATAAGTCATTGAGAAATTAAATAAGTAATTAAGTAATAAATAAGTAATTAAATAAGTCACTGAGTAATTAAATAAGTAATTAAATAAGTAATTAAATAAGTAATTGATTAAGTAAGTCCTTTTTAAGGCACACAACGAGTAATTTTTCTCACTATGAGTATTCAAACGCGGCAATAAGAACATGTTTAGTACAAGAAGGTTTTCGTCAGAAGTACTCCGGTTAATGACCGTAGCCTCACATTTTGTAATCGCTGTTCTAGGTTAATGAGAATATCGGCTTTCCGGAGACAGCTTCTCCTGCCTAGGCAGTACCCTCTTCAGAGAAGGGAAAATCGATTGTCCTGAAACAGCTTTACCTACCTAGGCAGCACCCTCACCAGGGAAGGGAAAATAGGTTGTCCTGAAACAGCTTCACCTACCTGGCAGAATCCTCACCAGAGAAGCGAATAAGGCTATTCAGATGGAAGGGAAGGCCACTGAGGAGTTGTTTGGACGTTTGTGTTTGACCACAAGGACATATGTTCAAATCCTTGATAATCCATGTTTTTGTTCGACCGGAGATTAAATAACAACCCCGTCTGTACAGTAAACGGCGACAGCAGGGGCAAGAAACCTTTGATACTCAGCCCCATAAATACTTCTGGTAGACCTTCAAAACTGGTATACGTAGGAATGATAGTTTAAAAAATGCTCATAATTTGCTGGATTAGTTCGTTCTCAATCTCCCGCTACCATATCCTGAAAGGGCTTAAGTAGCAGAATGTAGTCCAGAGAACGGAATGCGTTGTGTCGTAGTTTACAGCTTGACTGCGATATTTGCACCTTTCGGCCCAACACATCCGACTTTGGCAAGTATTTTTTGAGTACCGATTAGCATTCCCTTTTCGATCCCTTCTTCTTAGCCAGTCTGCCCTGCTGCAGCCTGTTATCCAGGATCACTACGTGAAGGTGTAGAAGGGTCTTGTCAGCTCTGGTTCGCTAGCCCTGACACTAGCAGTCAGCTATGGGTCACTGACCACTGCAGCTCATGCGCTGCTCAGCATCTTGATCCCGCTCCTAATTAATAATGATATCAGCATTGACTTCCGTGCAACAGCCATTCATCAGAATGTTTATTTATTGTTCTTAGTGCTGCCGTCCATAGTCCCTGACAAAGACCTATTGATCGTAACGTAGGCTATCATTTTGTGTTTGAGTCCACGTCAACTAAAAGGTTAATGTGTAACTCAGCCTTGGAATCAAATAAACAATCATTACGTTTTAATCTGAAGCCTTCATCAATACCCCTAGACGTAATGCCCCATCCCACAACCCTCCGCAGGTCTATTTATGCCTCAGTAGCCACGTACAAGCTCCGTGTTTAGGTATTCGACAGAGATAAGAGCCTACATCCATCCACCCCCGACTCCCCAGTGTGGCTTTTCTGTTCCGGGTTGTCCACTGTCATGTGAACTAACCAACCATTATCTCCAGACTGTTCCTTCTCTCATTTCCGGGAATCGCGTGACGTCAGATCCGGAACAATGGTCGCAATCAAGATGGCGGACAAAAAATATTCTTAACCCATCATTGTTTATTTGCTGCACTGGGAGAGCGGGTTTTCCTCAGTTTTTCCCATTCAGTGTTGTTTCCTGGTCTCTCCCTACAGCGGTGCAGGTCTCGACCCCCCTATCCCCCTTTCCCAGATATGGATACGCTCCAGTCGACCAGCCAGTTGTACATGAATACCTGATGTACTGAGAGGACAGAATATTTACGTGGAAGGGATCGGGTCATGTCACCTTTGCTGAAGCCCGATTCAATAAAGATGTTAACACTTCATCCCTAACAGCCGCTGTCTCGAAACATTTTGTGTACACTGACCAGATGACAAAATAAAAATAATATATTGCATTAATTTTTTTGTTTGTTTTTTTTTTGCGTTCGCCTTATTTCTCTAATCCCCAAGACGGTGTGCGTTGCATTGTGGTTTTCATTTTGCGCCTGTCGGCCCAGTGCATCCGACTTCAGCATGCATTTTATGTAAGGGTCTGCTTCCTCCTGCATTTTCTAAGGGTTTGCTTCCCCGGGGTAACGGCCGGTGCTGTGATGGGGATCGAACCCAGCACCTTTCGGTTGTGAGCCGTGCCACTTAACCACTAGGCCACACCGTCCCCTTGCATTAATTGATAGATAGCCTTTAATGTGATCATCAAACGCCTTAATGGCCTAGAAAGAACGAAACTGGAGGGTATGGTGCCTGGAAAACGTGGTAGAGGCAGACCACGAAGAAGATGGACATAAGAAACCACCGAGGTCCAGAAGATCACAGCAACTAAAGGGTGTTCTGACTAGAGATCAAGAGTCTTACAGATCAGGTCTTGTGAGAACGACATTCTACAAAGAACACGCAACCTGATAACTATGCCATCGTGCTGAGGCAATCCACAAGATATGATTCTGATACATGACAGAGAAATGCAACAATTAGCAAGAAAAGCAGGATACAAAAAATGCACTGGGCTATCAGTTATAGATTTTGATGGTAATTAACAAATTATGGAGCTTTGGTTCAGAACAAGATCAATGCGAGTAATGTGTCAGCTTGTTAACATTTCAAAATATAACTGAACTGAGGTTAACAATTGTGGCGTGAAAACTAGAATAGATTATTAATGCTTATTAGATATATCTTATCTATTGTTGCACTTGTGATTCCTGATCCACGAGTAGACTTATTCACATACATCATTATCCAGCATCTTCTCTCCCTGCCTTCCTCTGTCTCTCCGGCTGTCCAACATCCTCTCTCCCTGCCGTTCTCTCTCTCGGGCTGTCCAACATCCTCTCTCCCTGCCTTCCTCTGTCTCTCCGGCTGTCCAACATCCTCTCTCCCTGCCGTTCTCTCTCTCGGGCTGTCCAACATCCTCTCTCCCTGCCTTTCTCTCTCTCCGGCTGTCCAACATCCTCTCTCCCTGCCTTTCTCTCTCTCCGGCTGTCCAACATCCTCTCTCCCTGCCTTTCTCTCTCTCAGTCTGTCCAACATCTTCTCTCTCTGCCTTCCTCTGTCTCTCAGGCTGTCCAACATCTTCTCTCTCTGCCTTCCTCTGTCTCTCAGGCTGTCCAACATCTTCTCTCTCAGCCTTCCTCTGTCTCTCAGGCTGTCCAACATCTTCTCTCTCTGCCTTCCTCTGTCTCTCTCTCCTGTTATCCTTCCTGTTGTCACAACTTGCCCCAAGCCGCGTCGTCCCATAACATGCCTGAAACAGGATGACTGCCTTGTTCCGATCCTTGCAATAAGTAGTCTTCTTGTTTGTGCCTCCTCGAGTACTGTATCATTCTTTCCAGTCCATTGTATCCGTGGCATTCTTCTGTAAAACCCCATCTCAGTTGCTTTAAAAATCTATGCACCTTCTTGCTAATTATCCATGATCCACTGCCATATGTTAGTACTGGTTAAACGAAGCATCTAATGACTCTTTTTCTCAGTTGCAGCGACATGCTTTTGTTGCACAAGATTCGCATCAACTGTCTAGAAGACCTAGTTTGCTTGGACTATTCTGCATTTTATTTCGTAATTACATCTTCAATCTAATGTTATGTATGTGCGCAGGTATTTAAAGGTGTTAACTTGTCTCAATTCGGTCCCCTCCGCTTTGACGCAGCATTTTGGAGAGACCGGTTTCTTCGTCACTACCTTCATCTCCGATTTCTTTTCATTTAAACTGACATCTCTGTTTTAATTTTGATGAACCACGATGTTAAACATTTGCTGCAAGTCGTCTTCATGTAAAAACGTTGTACACGGAACACATCCCCCCTATAACGTTGTACCCAGAACACAACCCCCTACAACGCTGTACCCAGAACACTGCTCCCTACAACGCTGTACCCAGAACACAGCCCCCTACAACGCTGTACCCAGAACACAACCCCCTACAGCGCTGTACCCAGAACACAGAACACAACCCCCTACAACGCTGTACCCAGACCACAGAACACAACCCCCTACAACGCTGTACCCAGACCACAGCCCCTACAACGCTGTACCCAGACCACAGCCCCTACAACGCTGTACCCAGACCACATCCCCTACAACGCTGTACCCAGACCAAATCCCCTACAACGCTGTACCCAGACCACAGCCCCTACAACGCTGTACCCAGACCACATCCCCTACAACGCTGTACCCAGACCACAGCCCCCCTACAACGCTGTACCCAGACCAAATCCCCTACAATGCTGTACCCAGACCCCAGACCACATGCCCTACAACACTGTACCCAGACCACAGCCCCTACAACGCTGTACCCAGACCACATCCCCTACAACGCTGTACCCAGACCACAGCCCCTACAACGCTGTACCAAGACCACATCCCCTACAATGCTGTACCCAGAACCCAGACCCCATTCCCTACAACGCTGTACCCAGACCACAGCCCCTACAACGCTGTACCCAGACCACATCCCCTATAATGCTGTACCCAGAGCCCAGACCACATCCCCTACAACGCTGTACCCAGACCACATCCCCTACAACGCTGTACCCAGACCACATCCCCTACAACGCTGTACCCAGACCACATCCCCTACAACGCTGTACCCAGACCACATCCCCTACAACGCTGTACCCAGACCACATCCTCTACAACGCTGGGAGACTTAGAACCATCTAAAAATAAGCACAAGCCGTTCTGTTGAAGTCACGAGGAGCGACGCCACAGTTCTCTTACACCGGGTCCACAGGTTGAAGTCTTAAACCATAGGGCGCTGGGAAGTGAATTTGAGGTTTTACGATTCCGACAACACTCTGGCATGGTGTCATGGGAGAAGCAGTCTCGCCGACAGGAACTGGACATGCCAGCTATACCTGGTCTCCATAACTGACCAATACGAGATTTTTTCAGTATCCCTCCCTCAGCCGTTGATAAAACCATTGGAACACATGGAAGATCTTAGATCTGGATCGGGCCTCCACATCTGATGGACAAAAAGCAGGGCTGTTATCTTTGGTTGCAACCCGACAAAGACAGGAATTATTGTCGATGTCAACCCCACAAAGACAGGAACTATTGTCGATGTCAACCCCACAAATACAGGAATTATTGTCGATGTCAACCATGTCAGCCCCACAAAGACAGGAATTATTGTCGATGTCAACCATGCAAGATCCATTAAAGACTTTATTTGCTTGATCAGTAAGCCATAACTCCTATGCACCGTACCCTACCTGGCGTAATTAGAAGAGCCGGTTTGGTTGCCAACTCTATGAACGCCCAGAATCGAATCTGAAACCAGAAGAGGCTGTCACCGGAAACCAACATACGAGATTTCCTGTGTCTGCTTTGCCGTTCCGATACCTTGAGAATTATGCGGAACGATTAGAACAGTATCGAAACCGTCCACATCAAGAGGGCCACAACCGCCACATTTTGACCCTACCATCATGTCGTCCGATAGGCAGTGGACGCCCCTGCTTTCACACTACTTCAATATGTGGTCCGACTTGCATGGACGACCCTGCTCAACAGCTTTTAATGCAGAACATACACATCGGGGATGGGAAACGGCCCTTCCCATCACGACCCTTCCCATCACGACCCTTCCCATCACGACCCTTTCCATCACGGCATTTCCCATCACGACATTTCCCATCACGACCCTTCCCATCACGACATTTCCCATCACGACCCTTCCCATCACGACCTTTCCCATCACGACCTTTCCCATCACGACCCTTCCCATCACGACCCTTCCCATCACGACCCTTTCTATCACGACCATTCCCATCACGACCATTCCCATCACGACATTTCCCATCACGACCCTTCCCATCACGACCCTTCCCATCACGGCCCTTCCCATCACAACCCCGTCTTTGCAATCGCCCAACACACCCGACATGGTTGGGTCAAATAGAGAAGATCGATGGAAATAGGAAATACATGTCACGCAGTGATAAAGTAATGAACGACATTTTCACGCAGAGGTAAAGTAATTAACGACAATTTCACGGACCTGTGAAATTGTAAACATTTTTCCCGCAGAACTCGGACATAAATTAAAATCGTTATTTAAATAGCATTTTGTGAATACGTTTTAACTAAAGTTGTTTAAAGTAACCAGAAGTCGAGCAGTAAATAGAAATGCTTGTAAAATAACTTTTTGAGATCGCAATGTTTTATTTAAATGAAGTTTGTGCCAAATTTATTGCTGTTTGTTTTATTATAAGTTTTATTGGAACTCGAAGTGGTTGACCGTTTTAAATATCTAGGGTCGATTGTCAGTGATGAAGGATCAAAATGTGAGGTGTTGGCCAGAATAGGACAAACAATAGCGGCGCTTGCACGGCTTAACAAAATTTGGTAAGATAAACGGTTAGGACTTTGCACGAAAATCAGATTAATGCGTACATTGGTCCTGTCAAAATTTCTCTATGCTTGTGAGACATGGACAGTTACAGCTGACCTTCAGCGAAGGATACATGCCTTGAAGATAAGATGTTTCCGAAGACTTTTAAACGTCACGTACAAAGATCGAGTTACTAATGTGGAAATACGAGATAGAATTACAACAGCAATAGGGCCTTTTGAAGATCTCTTGGCAACTGTCAAAAGAGGGAAACTCTCTTGGTACGGTCACATATCGAGATCAAATGGTCTTGCAAATACGATCCTCCACAGAACAGTGCAAGGCAGACGACGAAGAGGCCGTCCCAAAAAGAGGTGGGAAGACAATATAAAAGAATGGACCAATCTCCGACCAGAAGAGGCACAAGCAGCGGCGCTGACAGAGAAGGAGAGCGTGGTATTGTGAGGATGTCTTCATGTGTGCCCCAACGACCTCACCGGTTACGGGATGACCTGACCTGGCTGTTTTATTGGAATATTTGATAACAGTTACTAAAGCGTTGTTTCTGAAAGTCTATGCGCTGCATTGAAATCCATTTTGTTTCTTTCTTTGATCTTGTGACAGGTTGAAACAGTCTTATAACTCAAACAGATAGTGGAAAATATAAAGCAGCAATTTGATAGCTCTGTAACTATATATGTATATACAAATTGGATATTCGTTTTCCAGTGATATTCAAAATGGAGACATTACTTGCATTTTATGTTTGGATACCAGAGTGACATAAGAAGACGATTCCATCTGGTTATCCATTTCCTGACGATTAAAGGCGGTTAAGTTGATGTTTGCCATGAGGAGGTTAAGTTGATGTCTGCCATGAGGTTAAGTTGATGTCTGCCATGAGGAGGTTAAGTTGATGTCTGCCATGAGGAGGTTAAGTTGATGTCTGCCATGAGGAGGTTAAGTTGATGTCTGCCATGAGGTTAAGTTGATGTCTGCCATGAGGAGGTTAAGTTGATGTCTGCCATGAGGAGGTTAAGTTGATGTCTGCCATGAGGTTAAGTTGATGTTTGCCATGAGGAGGTTAAGTTGATGTTTGCCATGAGGAGGTTAAGTTGATGTCTGCCATGAGGTTAAGTTGATGTCTGCCATGAGGAGGTTAAGTTGGTGTCTGCCATGAGGAGGTTAAGTTGGTGTCTGCCATGAGGTTAAGTTGATGTCTGCCATGAGGAGGTTAAGTTGGTGTTTGCCATGAGGAGGTTAAGTTGGTGTCTCCCATGCGGAGGTTACGTTGATGTTTGCCATGAGGAGGTTAAGTTGGTGTCTACCATGAGGAAGTTCAGTTGGTGTCTCCCATGAGGTTAAGTTGGTGTCTGCCATGAGGAGGTTAAGTTGGTGTCTCCCATGAGGTTAAGTTGGTGTCTGCCATGAGGAGGTTAAGTTGGTGTCTCCCATGCGGAGGTTACGTTGGTGTCTGCCATGAGGAGGTTAAGTTGGTGTATACCATGAGGAGGTTAAGTTGGTGTCTACCATGAGGAGGTTAAGTTGGTGTATACCATGAGGAGGTTAAGTTGGTGTCTCCCATGAGGAGGTTAAGTTGCGATACATTTTCTCGGACGGACCGGAAATGTCTGCGGATCGCCACCGGTCCCTGGACCGGCGGTTGGGAAACACTGCTTTAAATCCGGCTATATTAAACTGCTTCTCGCGACAATATTGCACTCTGCAGGTGTCCTGTCGCTGATACTAACAAGATGTTGCACATGGATCTAAGAAGTACAATCCACACAACAGTCATCAGCCACGCAAAAAGTAAATTCCCGAATATTGTGACATATATTTCAATCACCCTACATGGTCTAGGCGACCAGTTATTAAAAAAAAAACAACCCACGACCCATCATCACCTCTATGTTCAGAATAGCACCTGCCGAGTCTTGTTTATTGAGGATAGGCTGCGTTGTGCTTTCTTGATATATGCGTTAGGGGGACGGCGTGGGCTAGTGGTTAAGTGACAAGGGCTCACAACCAGAAAGGGCTGGGTTCGGTCTCCATCACAGCACCGGCCGTTACCCCGGGAAGCAAACCCTTAAAAAATGCAGGAAGAAACAGACCATTAAATAAAATGCATGCTGAAGTAGGATGCACTGGGCCGACAGGCGCAAAATAACAACCACAGTGTAACGCACACCGCCTTGATGAATAGAGAAATAAGGCGAACGGCAACAACAAAAAAAAAATTAAATAAATATACACACGTTAGTACAGGTGAGAAAACGTTTAGAGAGCTTTGCCATCGAATATGTCACTATGAACTTCTGCAATCTTTTCGTTCTTTGATTCATTGACTTGGGTTTGTAAGCATTATGCATTCGATAAGAGAAATATGTTTATTTGGTAGAAGATAGGTACTGGCGTCTTAATTCACACCAAACAAAAGAAATATATATTATTAGCTCCGAATTTGAGGCAGTGACAGTACAGAATAGTCCATATTTAACTGTTGGGGGTGAATTTTTTTTTTTTGTTTTTTTTTTTTGGTTGCCTTCGCCTTATTTTTCTCTAATCCCCAAGGCGGTGTGCGTTGCACTGTGTTTTTATTTTGCGCCTGTCGGCCCGGTGTATCCGACTTCAGCACGCATTTTATGTAATGGTCTGCTTCCTCCTGCATTTTCTAAGGGTTTGCTTCCCCGGGGTAACGGCCGGTGCTGTGATGGGGATCGAACCCAGCACCTTCGGGTCGTGAGCCGTGCCACTTAACCACTATGCCACGCCGTCCCCCGGGGGTGAATTTATCCCCCGAGAATTTATCCTTGTGCTGCTGCTTCTTCCAGCCGTCAGCGATGGATGTCTGGAATCCGTCAATGTTGGTCTTTGATAAGGCGAGTAGTATCCAGTTTCTACAGCGGCATGGCATTATCCATGCTTTCAGGCGATGTAATAACAACCATGTTATCTAACCCTAGCCCTAACCATAACCATAAACTTAACCATAACCCTAGCCATAACCCTAACCATAACAATAAACTTAACCAAAACCCTAGCCATAACCCTAACCATAACCATAGCCAAAGCCCTAACCAAAAACTTAACCATAAATCTAGCGATAAACCTAACCATAATCTTAACCATAACCCTAACCTAACCCTAACCATAAAGCAAACATTGAACCTAACCCTTACCATAAATCTAACCCTAAACCTAACCCTAACCATAACCCTAACCCTAAACATAGCCCTAACCCTAACCATAACGATACCCCTAAACCTAACCACAACGAAAACCATAGCCATAACCTTCACCATAACCCTAACCATAGCCATAACCATAACCCTAACTATAACCTTAACCATAACGCTAACCATACCAATAACCCTAACCAAAACTGATTACAACCATCTTTTCTACACTAATGTCTGTATCTAAGTCTTTAAAAACAATTAATAGACTAGGCCTACCCTTAACCCGAAATGGAATGTCCCGGGACATTCGATGGGAACACAAAAGCCACTGTTTGGGGTGAATTAAAACGCAAGTACCAACAAAAAAAACATACTGTTTATAACTAACTGTTTATGTCTCCAGAGTGCGACTGTTTATTCCTCGTGCATGTTTAATGTTAAAGCCGCTTGTGTATAAACTGTGTACGCCTCGTGCTAGCCTATTGTTTCTGCCCCATGTATGGGAACTGTTTCAATCCCAGGTATTAAAGTCTCCCACAAAACGGTCCAGGCTGGAAACAGCTGACTTCAATGTCTGGCCACTATCGATCTGTCCTCAGCTCTAACCGTGCCCTCGACAGAGGTCTACACAGAGTGCGTGCGAGCAGACTCACACATACACTGCCTGGTGAAAGTCCTTCCTTGACTTCAAACACACATATACACACATACACACTCACACAAGGGGGGATCGACTGGGAGCTATAGCTCTAGCGCTTAGAACGGCTGGTATTTCTGCAGCGTTAAACATAGGGCGACGTTGGAAACCAGGTCTTCGAAGAGCGTTGGCTCCTACGTAGCTTGAAGTGTTGCATTCTGGGTGGGGCGGTGTGGCTGGGGGAGGGGAGGGGAGAGAAGAGAGGCATGGTCGTAAAGAGTGAACAGTGCTAAATGAATGGAGGGAGAAAGAGAGACAGGGAGAGAGAGTGAGGCATACGATAGGATATCGTATCATTTGTGAAAGAGTGATTCATGGATTGTAAGCGTAACTCTCTCTCTCTCTCTCTCTCTCTCTGTCTCTCTCTGTGCGTGCGTGCGCGCGTGCGCGTGCGTGTGTGTGCGTGCGTGCGTGTGTGTGTGTGTGTGTGTGTGTGGAGGAAGGGCGATATGCCAATTCGTAGAGGGTACTAAAACAAGAAAAGAGAGAAAGAGAGAGGGTGAGAGAAAGAGATAAATTGTATTTGTGAAAGAGTTTAAGAACAAGGTAGTATTTGGTGTAAGAGTGTGTACTTGAATTGGAGAGATATCGAGATACGGAAGCTAATGCTCTTTCCCCCATGTTTAGTCTCAACCTCCCATAATTGTATTTTCCTCATTGAAATCTAGTCTCTTTCTCCCAGAAATCTAGTCTCTTTCTCCCATAAATCTAGTCTTTTTCTCCCATCTCTCCATCCCAAGTCTACTCTTTCCCTACCATAAGTCTAGTCTCTCCACACCAGGTTTAGTCTTTACCTCCCATACGTCTAGTCTCTCCCTCCCACAAGTCAAGTATCTCCCTCCCATAAGTTTAGTCTCTCCCTTCAATAAGTTTAGTCTATCCCTCCCATACGTCTAGTCTCTCTCTTTCATGTCTAGTCTCTCCCTCCCATAAGTCTAGTCTCTCCCTCCCATTCCTCTAGTATCTCCCTTCAATAAGTCTAGGCCCCCCTCCCATACGTATAGTCTCTCCCTCCCATACGTCTAGTCTCTACTTCCCATACCTCTAGTCTCTCCCTCCAATAAGTCTAGTCTCTCAATCCCACAAGTCAAGTATTTCCCTCTCATAAATATAGTCTCTCCTTCCCAAAAACCTAGTCTCTCCCTCCCATAATTCTAGTCTCTCTTTCCTACGACTCTAGTCTCTCCCTTCCATAAGTTTAGTCTCTCCCTCCAATAAGTTTAGTCTATCCCTCCCATACGTCTAGTCTCTTCCTCCCATACGTATAGTCTCTCCCTCCCATAACCCTAGTCTCTCCCTCCCATTAGTCTAGTCTCTCTCTTCCATAAGTCTAGGCTCCCCCTCCAATAAGTCTAGTCTATCCCTCCCATACCTCTAGTCTCTTCCTCGAATAAGTCTAGTCTCTCCCTCCAATAAGTCTAATCTCTCCCTCCAATAAGTCTAGTCTCTCCCTCCAATAAGTCTAGTCTCTTCCTCCCATAAGTCTAGTCTCTCCCTCCCATCAGTCTAATCTCTCTCTCCCATAAATCTGGTCTCTCCCTACCATACGTCTAGTCTCTCCCTCCAATAAGTCTAGTCTCTCTCTCCCATAAGTCTCTCCCTCCCATAAGTCTAGTCTCTCCCTCCCATAAGTCTAGTCTCTCCCTCCCATAAGTCTAGTCTGTTCCTCCCATAAGTCTAGTCTCTCTATCCCATAAGTCTGGTCTCTGCCTACCATAGTCTAGTCTCTCATACCACCAAAAGTCTAGACTGCCATGTGGCCGGCGTGGGCTAGTGGTTTAGTACACGGTTCACAACCCGAAAGTTCTGGGTTCGCTTCCTAATCACATCACCGGCCGTTACCCCGGGGAAGCAAACCCTTAGAGAATGCACAAGGAAGCAGGCGCTTACATGAAAGGCATGACGAAGTCGGATGCACTGGTCCGACAGGCGCAACATAAAAACATAGTGCACCGCCTTTGGAAAATAGAGAAATAAGGCGAACGCAAAAGAAAATACACACACACACACACACACACAATCTTAACATCCCAACCAACTCAACTTCCACAATCTAGACTCACACCAAAAGTCTAGTCTCCCATTCCCACAACCCAACCCACTCAACCCCCAGAATCTAGTCTCTCTCACCGCCAAAAGTCTATTCTCCCATCCTCACGTATGTACCCCACATAAATCAAATCTAACAAGACCAGCAGTCTAGTCTCCCTCTCTCCTTTTCTCTCCCTCTCGCCCTCAGCCCCCCCCCCCCCCCACCCCTCATCCTTGAGAGACCCAGAAACATGAAGACACGCTCTAGAACATTCTCTGTCGATGTGTTTACGAGTCGTCAAAGTCTTGATCGAACTTTCGCACACGACCATCACTGGTCCCAAGTAAGCCACGTCTAGAAATGTATGTCTATTTTTGCCTGTCTATTTATACATTAGTGGAGATAATTGTGCGATATCTTTGTGTCAACAAGACACCAAGTCTGCCTCTCTTGTACGACAGCAACAATCGACGTTTCAGTAAAAGTATTAATCAGCACATGGACATTGCGAAAAAACATGAAGGAAATAAAATAAATCGATCCGAATGTTTTTATTATCCACATCCACGGATCTGAATGTTTTTCCATATCCGCATCCACAGATCTGAATGTTTTTTTCTATATCCACATCCACAGATCTGAATGTTATTCCATATCCACAACCACAGATCTGAATGTTTTTCCATATCCACATCCATGGATCTGAATTTTTTTTCTCGATCCACATCCACAGATCTTAATGTTTTTTCCATATCCACATCCACAGATCTGAATGTTTTTCCAGATCCACATCCACAGATCTGAATGTTTTTCCATATCCACATCCACGGATCTAAACTTTTTTTCTCGATGCACATCCACAGATCTGAATGTTTTTTTCTTCTATATCCACATCCACAGATCTGAATGTTTTTCCATATCCACATCCACAGATGTGAATGTTTTTCCAGATCAACATCCACAGATCTGAATGTTTTTCCAGATCCACATCCACAGATCTGAATGTTTTTCCATATCCACATCCACAGATCTGAATGTTTTTCCATATCCACATCCACAGATCTGAATGTTTTTCCATATCCACATCCACACATCTGAATGTTTTTCCATATCCACATCCACACATCTGAATGTTTTTCCATATCCACAGCGGAGGAAGACTAACGTTTGGTTAGGCACAACATACTGATCAGACATGTTAGTCAGGGTCAGGCACAACATACTGATCAGACATGTTAGTCAGGGCCTGGGACAACATAATGGCCAAGACCCTCAGCTCGGCTTCCTCGCAGCACTCCCTGAAAACGGGCTGTTTTCATGGCAGCCTGACAAGGTGAGGGATCGACATGATCCCCGTAGTGAGCGACACGAAGATGAAGCCATGCATAGCACAACCGCCTGGAGGATCCCGGTCCACCTTCATCAGAATGCTCGGGATGTGAGGAAAACTACAGAAAGACGTCACTTAACCTTTTTTTCAGGGCGCACAAAAGAGTTAACCCGCTCATTGTGGGCATTGGAAACAACAACAATCATATACACATCCACAGATCCGAATGTGCACCATATACACATCCACAGATCCGAATGTGCACCATATCCACATCCACAGATCTGAATGTGCACCATATCCACATCCACAGATCCGAATGTGCACCATATCCACATCCACAGATCCGAATGTGCACCATATACACATCCACAGATCCGAATGTGCACCATATCCACATCCACAGATCTGAATGTGCACCATATCCACATCCACAGATCCAAATGTGCACCATATCCACATCCACAGATCCGAATGTGCACCATATCCACATCCACAGATATGAATGTGCACCATATCCACATCCACAGATCTTAATGTGCACAATATACACATCCACAGATCTGAATGTGCACCATATCCACATCCACAGATCCGAATGTGCACCATATGCACATCCACAGATCTGAATGTGCACCATATCCACATCCACAGATCTGAATATGCACCATATCCACATCCACAGATCCGAATGTGCACCATATCCACATCCACATATCCGAATGTGCACCATATCCACAGATCTGAATGTGCACCATATCCACATCCACAGATCTGAATGTTTTACCATATCCACATCCACAGATCCGAATGTGTACCATATCCACATTCACAGATCTGAATGTTTTACCATATCCACATCCACAGATCCGAATGTGTACCATATCCACATCCACAGATCCGAATGTTTTACCATATCTACAGATAAGCATGTTTTACCACATCCACATCCATATATCGGAATGTTTCATCCGCAGCTAAGCATAATCCCCTAACAGTCAGTGCTGTAGTGGATGAAGTGACAGAGACGAAGTCTCGAGAATTTGTGAGGTAGGTGGTGAGTTCCCTTCCAAGATGCCCAGTCTTCCATAAACAGTGCTTAACAAGGCTGGCTGTTACTACCATACACATATCTTTCACTATAGATTAGGGAGTAGGGGTGGTCGCTGTAGACTACTAGAACATCTATACCGACTGAAGATCTCACACACCGATGAGTGCCCATGTGGAACAGGATGCCAGAACCCTGAGCATATTCTACAGGAATGCCCAATCTATAGGGAAATGAGATGCCAGACCTGGTCTGAGTTTGCGGAGCTGAGACAAAAGCTGTGGGGCAGCCGCTCCGACCTGGTGAAGACTACAGACTTCATCATGGAGACTGGCCTGTAGATATAGCATGACCAGAAGATCCTGAACACAAAGAAGAAAAGATGGTCGCTGTCCAGCGTTCGGATGGTGGTCCTTTCTTTTGGCTCTGGATGCTTGAACCTCGTCTTCTACTGCTGTGGGCTATATATTCTTTGATCGTACCACTATTCTACTTTCCATGTCTATTCCAGTTCAGAGCACGTGTAGCTATATTGTTGGATTCAAACAAACTTTCTATCACAGAGCGAATGATTGGCGTTGGGATAGAGCACTCGCTGTTTACATCGAAAGTATATGGTTCCACTCCTGTTACAGACAAACTCCAGTTGATCTAGCTGTAAATGGATACATGCTGACTAAACAGTGTAGAATGAAGATTTACAGACTACGTTGACCTAAATTGTATGAGGTGAGGTGATCAGTTCGCGGTCGGGTCTACCTTGCTCTAATGTTTTAGTCCATTAAGATGTACTCGCACGTCAGGTGGCCACCTTCCTCGGCATTGCCCCAAAGCAGCAAAGTAATAAGCTACTCGAACCTAGCCCAATAAGCAGGAAACCTTTCTCCCAGCTACAGCTTTCTCATACCGGAGCTGGACCTGCAGTTTGCACTCCCGTAGAGGCTCAGGCCGACTAAAGACAGAGCATGCCCACCGTGAATTCTTGCTCTTGTTTATATGAGCTCCGCTGTAACCCCACCAAGGTGCCGGGGATTCCCACACTTCCTAGTGCTCCACATAGCAGATCTAGGCACATAATGGAAGGAAGTAATTGACTCGCGGTGTATTTCCGGGAGTCTAGTAATTGTCTACAAATTAACCCGTTTACAGATGAGTTGACTGGAGCGTTTGTCGAGGGATCTTCTTCTTCTTCTTCTTCGTTCATTCTCAATCTCCCACTACCAAACCCTGAAAAGGCTTCAGTAGCGGAATGTAGTCCAGAGAACGGAATGCGTTGTGTCGTAGTTTACAGCTTGGCTGCGATATTTGCACCTTTCGGTCTAACACATCCGACTTCAGCAAGCATTTTTTGAGTACCGGGTTAGCATTCCCTCTTCGATCCCTTCTCCTTAGCCAGTCTGCCCTGCTGCAGCCTGTTATTCAGGATCACCGCGTGGAGGTGTAGAAGGGTCTTGGCAGCTATGGTTCGCTGGCCCTGACGCTAGCAGTCAGCTATGAGTCGCTGATCACTGCAGCTCATGCGCTGCTCAGCATCTTGATGTCGAGGGATCTGAACCTCGTACATTTGACGTGAGGAGCGAGGGGTCTACAGCTACGCTAATCAAAAGCTGATTGTCAGTAGAAGGAAAGATGGTGAGGAAAGTAAGCTTGCATCCTCACCTTAGAAATAAGATGCGGCCTAGTACAAGAAAGACTCTACCACTTTATCCCTTACAACCGTCTATGCTATGGCCATACCTTTGACTTTCTGTCATTGAGGACCAAGTGAGTTACTTATCATGCACCAGTGAGTTCCTTATCATCCACCAGTGAGTTCCTTATCATGCACCAGTGAGTTCCTTATCATCCACCAGTGAGTTCCTTATCATCCACCAGTGAGTTCCTTATCATGCACCAGTGAGTTCCTTATCATGCACCAGTGAGTTCCTTATCATGCACCTGTGAGTTCCTTATCATGCACCAGTGAGTTCCTTATCATCCACCAGTGAGTTCCTTATCATGCATCAGTGAGTTCCTTATCATGCACCAGTGAGTTCCTTATCATGCACCAGTGAGTTCCTTATCATGCACCAGTGAGTTCCTTATCATCCACCTGTGAGTTCCTTATCATGCACCAGTGAGTTCCTTATCATCCACCTGTGAGTTCCTTATCATGCACCAGTGAGTTCCTTATCATCCACCTGTGAGTTCCTTATCATGCACCAGTGAGCTACCATAATTAAAATTGAAATGCTCATATCTATATCCCATGTGTCGTTATTGTGTTTAGCAGTTAACAATACAATCATTTGATGGGATCAATATGCTGAGCAACGCAGGAGCTGCAGTGGTCATCGACCCATAGCTGACTACTTGCGTCAGGGCCAGCGACCCATAGCTGACTGCTTGCGTCAGGGCCAACGACCCATAGCTGACTGCTAGCGTCAGGGCCAGCGACCCATAGCTGACTGCTTGCGTCAGGGCAGCGAACCAGAGCTGCCACGACGGTTCTACACCTCCACGCGGTGATCCTGGATAACAGGCTGCAACAAAGCAGACTGGCTAAGGAGAAGAGACCGAAACCCGGTACTCAAAAAATGCTTGTTGAAGTCGGATGTGTTGGGCCGAAAGGTGCAAATATCGTAGTCAAGCTGTAAACTACGATACAACGCATTCCGTTCTCTGGACTACATTCTGCTACTTGGGCATGTGTCAGGGTTTGGTAGCGGGAGATTGAGAACGAACGAAGCCAAGCCAAGACAAACATTTGATAATATTTGTTTGTGATATTTTAATACAATAAAAAAAAAAGAAAATAAAGGTATATATAAAGTAAGAAGCGTGATCGCTTCTTACAGCTGCCAACCTATTTGAGTGTTATAGGTTAGGGGAGGTGCGTGGTGCAGGGATGTAAATCGAACGCTAGCTTCGCTTACAATCCAAACAACAAGTCGTCCCGTAACCGGTGAGGTCGTTTGCGCACACATGAAGACACATCCACAACCCTACGCCTCCCCTCTACCTGTGCCTCCTTTGGTAGAAGATTGGTCTGATATTTTATGTTGTTCTCCAAACCATTTTTGGGACGACGTGTCCGTCCTCTGCCTTGCACCTTTCCGTGCAGGATCGTATTTGTAAGACTGTTTGAAATCGGTTTGTGGCAGTACGAAGCGAGTTTCACAGTTGCCAAGATCCAAGAGGCCTTCAAAATAACATACCAACATAAGGGGCTGGAAACCACTTTTTTGTCATTTGACTGGGTATGTCGGGGATTTTTCTTGGTATGACCTGTTCTCTTCGTACATAAAGAATTGGCAATACTACAGTACTGTAAAACTGGCATAGTGGAACACAACACATTACAAACAGATACACTCACGCTCGTCCATACACTGGCCAATTCGTCCTGATATTACCAAAAGGACTGCGGTCTTGTGCGGAAAGAGACGTGCTTTCGCCAGTCGGCAAACCATATTCAAACAACAGGTAAAACGTTTCCTGGCTGGTGTGCAGCATGGTAGGTTGTCATTACCTTCGATACGTGGAGAATCGATCGAACCAAGAACAAAACCCCGTGTTTACAATATATATTTATATCTATGTTCCTTAACTTCCAAACACGGCTCACAAGGCACAAACCAGAGCTCTCTAGATGTATCTGTGTGACGTCACTCTTTTCGGTTCATGGATCTTGCCCAAAGCCCCAGTGGAACCTTCTCTGATGATTGTTTTGGGGAGAGATTCTTCGGTCCTGCTCTTTTCCCGTTGGCAGAAGTGTGACCACACAAACGCCTGTAGAAAGAGACTGTTTCTTTCCATTGAACATTCACGAAGTATATTCCCTGGCTTTTTCCCTGATGAGTTATGAAATATATTGTTGATTAGTGACCTCTCTAATTATTTTGTTGGTTTTAAATTCGTTTCCGGCAATGTTCAACACTTTTCTAAAACACTTATTCTCGAGCGCATTTAGTATTTTCGCCAATACTTTTGTTATTTTCCAGCATTGACATCCATAGATGAGTATTGGTAATACGTTGAGGTTGAAAAGTCTGAGCTTGGTGTACTTGCTCAGTGATTGTTCACGTGTACAGATATCGTCAGCGTGTCATAATTGGGGATACAAATATGGAACTGAAGTCAGGTGAAGCATATGTGTACCTGTTGCTTTGAAGAGTGTTTCCTAACATTTTAACACTCGCGAATATGTGAAAATAGGTCGCAGATTGGTGTTAATATGAAAAATTGTTTGTGGACTGGTGAAAATAAGATAAATTGTTCATGGACTGGTGAAAATAGGATAAATTGTTCATGCACTGGTGAAAATAGGATAAATTGTTCATGGACTGGTGAAAATAGGAATATTCTATTCATGAACCGGTAATAAAGGGAACAATTTTTCGCGGACTGCAAATAGAGAAAACACGTATATAGTGTTTTGTGTATTAGTTGTTAAATCGGAAATAATAAAATAAAAATTCTATACCTATTTAAAATAACCACAATTTGAGCAGCAAATAGAACAGGGATTCAACAGCAATTTTGTATTTTCATGGACCGGCAGTGGTCTGTGGACCGGCGGTGGTCTGTGGACCGGCAGTGGTCTGTGGACCGGCGGTGGTCTGTGGACCGGCAGTGGTCTGTGGACCGGCAGTGGTCTGTGGACCGGCGTTTGACAAGAACTGGTTCAGAGCAGGCCTAGTATCAGTGAAACGATTCATGCAGGCTATGCATTGGATCTGGTTAGGTCAAGCATTAGCACGACTGGTTGACAACATTCCCAGAGAGGCTGTACTCTGAACTACCAAGGATAAGAGATGTCGCACAAGACCAAAAATGTACATCGTGCTGAGAGATTGAGCTGAACATAACAGGATATGGACAGACGTCACCAGAACGAAGAACAATTGGCCCAGGGCAGGAGAGCTCTGGCGCGTATTTGTTGATCACCTTTCCTCAACTGGGAAAGGGGCAGAGCTTTGATTGATTGGTTTAAAAATGACGCAGAATTTTGTTTGAAGAACATAACCACCAGAATGATGTGTTTAACAAAAGAATCCAGCGAACGCATTAGCAAGGAGTAAAGAAGAAAAATATTACTACAAAAATAGTTCCAAACACATTGGCCAAAGACTTTAAGTCTGGTTAGGGAGTTTTATCGATTACAATCTGTCCAGGAAGGAAAGGGGGAAGAAGTAAAATATACGTTATGTTATATTCTGTTACATTAAGTCGACATTACTGCATTCCAAGTAGACTCACAGGTGCTCAGTTTATGTATGTTTGTGATTCAGTGGTCTCTAGGTAAGGTGTCCGCCTCGGGTGCCGGAGATCTCGAGTTCGAATCACGGAGAAGACTAACATTTTTTCACGTGTATCTGCTGGTAAAAATTTCCCTGATCTCTGGTTGGCGAGATCAGACTACCGTGTTCAGTGTCGAGCACGTTAAAAATCCATTGGGAGTTAGAAATCGAAAAAAGTAGTCTTAACGGCCGCTGCATGTACATAATTCAAAATGTCACACATAAAAATCTACTCAAGTTATTTGTACCTTCCCCCAGGTGGTTTGTTAAGAGCAGCTATAGATGGCGGCTAACAGGCTGCAGGTCAACTTAGCTCTAGTGTTTGAATCTATTAAGACGGACTCGAACATCGGTCAACCACCCTCAAAGAAACTGGTTGTATACAGACTCTGTAGAATATTCTAAACGAGTATAAAGAAGTTAAGTTATGTTAAGTTAGTTAAGTTATGTTAAGTTATGTTAAGTTATGTTAAGTTAGTTAAGTTATGTTAAGTTATGTTAAGTTATGTTAAGTTAGTTAAGTTTATGGAAGTGAACCACAGTAAGAACATGACTGTAGATCCGTGGAGGTCCATGAACGGTTGAGACCTCGATGTCCGGTATTCACTCGTACCGTAGTTAACCATAGCGTACCTTCTGAAGCAAATATCGAGTCAGTACCCATAGCGTACCTTTTGAAACAAATATCGAGTCAGTATCCCTAGCGTACCTTCAGAAACAAATATCGAGTCAGTATCCCTAGCGTACCTTCTGAAACAAATATCGAGTCAGTATCCCTAGCGTACCTTCTGAAACAAATATCGAGTCAGTATCCCTAGCGTACCTTCTGAAACAAATGCCGAGTCAGTATCCCTAGCGTACCTTCTGAAGCAAGGATCGATAGTCAAACGCGAAGATGGTTGTGACTGACGCGGTCTAAGATAACCACCCCCAGATCTGGAGTTGCTGACTCATTCCCTATTGCTATACTGGGAGGTTACTATCAGATACACCCTGCTTAACCTTATATCCACATTATTTTACCGTAGGTTACTATTACGTACTCTCAATCCACTCTCACTTCCCATTGCCTTACCGGAAGCTACTGTCAGGTACGCCTTTTTCCACTTCCAGTCCTAATGGTCATGCTTAACATTGTGTCAGACATGTCCAGTCCCGTTCATCAACCACCTATTCTGTCACACTAACAGAAAATACACGTTCTGATTGGTCAATTAAAGCAGTAGAGAAGCAAATAATCAAAGAATGAACCAATCATATACAACATAACAAACCCGACCATCTCTTCGTATTTATGTGGATAGGGACTAGTAATACCATTTACAAAATATTAGCAATTAAGTTTCACATATCATATTTCAGATTTTACATGAAATTTAGAGAATATCGTGCAAGCAATCATCGAAGATTTGACGTCATGTTGTCTTGATAACACGTCGGACGTGCGAAGATGTCATTTGGCAATCCATGCTATTCCAGGTGGAAATATCAGCGTGACACATGGATAAATGGATTGAGAGAGCCATGTTGTATCTGAGCTCAATAATTGTGCTGGCTTTGTCATTTTGGTTGGTTTGTTGCACTTTATTTGTTGATATTTCTCTTTCTTCATTTTTTTCTCTTCTTCTTCTTCTTCGTCTTGTGTTTCTTTTCTTCTTATGTTTCTCTTTCTTCTTCTTCTTCTTCTTCTTCTTCTTCTTCTTCTTCTTCTTCTTTTTGTGTTTCATTTCTTCTTCTTCTTCTTCTTCTTCTTCTTTTTCTTGTGTTTCTTTTCTTCTTATGTTTCTTCTTCTTCTTCTTCTTCTTCTTCTTCTTCTTCTTCTTCTTCTTCTTCTTGTGTTTCATCTTTTCTTCTGTTTCTCCTTCTTCTTCTTCTTCTTCTTCTTTTTCTTCTTGTGTTTCTTTTCTTCTTCTTTTTCTCCTTCTTCTTTTACTTTTTCTTTTACTATTTTCTCTTTCTTTTTTTCACCTTCCTCTTATTTCGTTTTCTCTGTCTTCTTCGTCGTCTTCTTCTTTTACTTTTTCTTCTTCTGCTTGGATTTTTGTTTCGTGACATTCTTCTTGCTCGTGTTATTTTCTCTTCTTTCTTCTGCACCTCTTTGTTTTATTATTTTCTTTTTCTTATTTTTTATTTTCTTTTGTTTGTTGTTCTGCTTGTTCTTTTTCTTTTTCACGTTCTTCTTGCCCTTCCTCTTTCTTCTTCTTCCTCGTCTAACCTTATTCCAATCTATCATGGATACTAAACTGGGAAAAGTATCCAAACCCCAGTTATCTGAAAGTCTTTTACCCTCGGACAATATTGATTACCTTCTGTTCAGTCACTCCGTTTCTCAAATTCACGAGCCATTCTATCCTCGATTTCCTCGGAGATTTCATCATTAGCTATATCTGTTGCAAAGATCTGTTCACATATTTCTTATCCAACTACATCCTACACGACATTGGAAAGTCTGCCCCACCGCGTTGACTGGTATGTGTGTCGTTCATGGGGGCTTTGTCATGGAGGCAAGAAATCGCACAATACATTCAGACACCAGTACACAGTGCATTGACACACCAACATACACACCTGCACAGACTAATTTACATATCAACAGATATTAACATACACACCAACACCAACAAACACACACACACACACCAACACACACTAACATACACACCAGCACGAACAAACACACACACACACACACACCAACACACACTAACATACACACCAACACCAACAAACACACACACCAACACACACACCAAAACACACACAAATACAAAGTAACACACACTAACACATCCACTAACACTCACACCAACACACACAAACACACACACACCACCACACTCACACACGGACACATACACACCAACACACACACCAACACACACACCAACACACACACACGGACACATACACACCAACACATGCACCAACACACACACCAACACACACACGGACACATACACACCAATACACACACACCAACACACACACACGGACACATACACACCAACACACACACCAACACACACCAACACACACACACGGACACATACACACCAACACCGACACATACACACCAACACACACACCAACACACACACCAACACACACACACCGTATATTTCCGTTATATATCTCACACGTTTGAGGCGACAACTGGTCTAAAGGGAGATGAGACTTTTCTAAAGTCCTATTGGGATGATGACCAAACTCGGAGATCCCCTGTGCACGTAAGAGCTCTTGGCAGTTAAAACCCGAATTGGTTCACATATTTTCATTTCTTGCTTGACCAAATCTGTCCTAAGTGGCAGTCCGTGAATTACACTAACTTGGTCACTCTCTAGCTAATATGTCTTTGCGTATTTTGTGATTTGCTTGGTGTTTTTGTCTGTTTTCTGTCCACGTGAACGCGGTTTTCGTTTCGTTGTTTCCCTGATGCGATAACAACATATGTGTCTGTCGACTGATGCCTTTAACCATGCGTGCTTGAGAACTTCTGTGTATGCGCACCTACTGATTAGTCTGTATGTCTGTCCCTTCGTCTGTCCCTTCGTCTGTCCCTATGTCTGTCCCTTCGTCTGTCCCTTCGTCTGTTCCTATGTCTGTCCCTTCGTCTGTCCCTTCGTCTGTTCCTATGTCTGTCCCTTCGTCTGTCCCTATGTCTGTCCCTTCGTCTGTCCCTTCGTCTGTTCCTATGTCTGTCCCTTCGTCTGTCCCTTCGTCTGTTCCTATGTCTGTCCCTTCGTCTGTCCCTTCGTCTGTTCCTATGTCTGTACCTTCGTCTGTCCCTTTGTCTGTTCCTATGTCTGTCCCTTCGTCTGTCCCTTTGTCTGTTCCTATGTCTGTCCCTATGTCTGTCCCTTCGTCTGTCCCTTTGTCTGTCCCTATGTCTGTCCCTTCGTCTGTCCCTTTGTCTGTCCCTATGTCTGTCCCTTCGTCTGTCCCTTTGTCTGTCCCTATGTCTGTCCCTTCGTCTGTCCCTTTGTCTGTCCCTATGGCTGTACCTTCGTCTGTCCCTTTGTCTGTCCCTATGTCTGTCCCTTCGTCTGTCCCTTTGTCTGTCCCTATGTCTGTCCCTTCGTCTGTCCCTTTGTCTGTCCCTATGTCTGTCCCTTCGTCTGTCCCTTTGTCTGTTCCTATGGCTGTACCTTCGTCTGTCCCTTTGTCTGTCCCTATGTATGTCTCTTTGTCTGTCCCTTTGTCTGTCCCTATGGCTGTCCCTTTGTCTGTACCTTCGTCTGTCCCTTTGTCTGTCCCTATGGCTGTACCTTCGTCTGTCCCTTTGTCTGTCCCTATGGCTGTACCTTCGTCTGTCCCTTTGTCTGTCCCTATGTATGTCTCTTTGTCTGTCCCTTTGTCTGTCCCTTTGTCTGTCCCTTTGACTGTACCTTTGTCTGTCCCTATGTATGTCCCTATGTCTGTCCCTTTGTCTGTCCCTATGTCTGTCCCTATGTCTGTCCCTTTGTCTGTTCCTATGGCTGTACCTTCGTCTGTCCCTTTGTCTGTCCCTATGTATGTCTCTTTGTCTGTCCCTTTGTCTGTCCCTATGGCTGTCCCTTTGTCTGTACCTTCGTCTGTCCCTTTGTCTGTCCCTATGTATGTCTCTTTGTCTGTCCCTTTGTCTGTCCCTATGTATGTCTCTTTGTCTGTCCCTATGGCTGTCCCTTTGTCTGTCCCTATGTCTGCCCCTTTTCTGTCTCTTTGTCTGTCCGTATGTCTGTCCCTTTGTCTGTCCCTTTGACTGTCCCTTTGTCTGTCCCTATGTCTGCTTTTTTGTCTGCCCTAATGTCTGTCTCTTTGTCTGTCCCTATGTCTGCCTCTTTGTCTGTCTCTATGTCTGCCTCTTTGTCTGTACCTATATCTGTCCCTTTGTCTGTCCCTAAGTCTGTTCCTTTGTTTGTCCCTAAGTCTGTCCCTTTGTCTGTCCCTATGTCTGCCTCTTTGTCTGTCACTTTCTGGTTACCCACTGTTTTTTATTGTTATTTCCATATGCCCCCAATGAGTAGGTTACTCTTATGTGCGCTCTGAGAAGGGCGTTAAGTGGCTGGTTGCAGTAGCTTTCTGCACATCCCGAGGGGTCCTCCAGAACGTTATGCTATGCTTGGCTTTATCTGCGTGCTGCTCACTACTATGGGGATCACGTCGATCTCTTACTTATGCTGCCATGAAAAAAAACCGTTTCCAGGGAGGGCTACGAGGACGCCGAGGTGAGGCTATTGGTCAGTATATTTCATCTGACCCTGACTAACATGTCTGACCAGTATATTTCACCTGACCCTAACTAACATGTCTGATCAGTATATTTCACCTGACCCTAACTAACATGTCTGATCAGTATATTTTGCCTGACCCTAACTAACATGTCTGATCAGTATATTTTGCCTGACCCTGACTAACATGTCTGATCAGTATGTTGTGCCTGACTCTGACTAACCTCTCTGACCAGTATGTTGTGCCTGACCCTGACTAACATGTCTGACAGTATGTTGTGCCTGACCCTGACTAACACGTCTGACCAGTATGTTGTGCCTGACCAGACGTTAGTTTTCCTACCCAGCCACTGGTTTCATATCCACGCGTTTTGAAATATTTATTGGAAGTGACTAAACATTTATAGGTCTATCTGGAATTCATTGAGGTCGATTCTGAATACACAGAGTACAACTAGGTACGGTCCCACTGAGAAAGACAGACACTTAGAATAAACGAAGTACTCTTAGCGTGGATGGCGGAAAACCACAGTAAACCTGACACGGGCCCAATCAATTTAGGGACTGCCATGTAATCTTGGAACAATTCCCACAATTCCATTGATCTGTCTGGGTGTCACACTAGAGGTCGCTTTTCTTCAAAACCTTGCCAGAACTCCAGAACAAGGGACGCCTAGTTGAGTTCAATCAAATCAGTTAGAAAATGGTAGCTGTTGTCAAGACAGCCTGGCAGTTTAGGCGTCAGAACGTGAAGGTGCCGTGTGAGAACTGCGAAACCTAACACAGCTTAGACAAAGTATGCTGCGAGAGACAATGGCGGACGGTGAGTGAACTTCCGCTCCTGTCGTTAAAGTTACCAGGTTCAAACTGCTCAATCGACACACTCCCGTCTGAATTGTCGTTCCTCTCGGAGAATAGGTCATCGACAACATCCCGCTAGCGTGCCCGGTCCTGGGATGTCCTATCTACCTTTCTCAGAGAACATCGACAACATCCCGCTAGCGTGTCCGGTCCTGGGATGTCCTATCTGTCTCTCTCCAGGTGTAATTATTTAATCTTTGTTTTTTCTCACATTCTCTTCATCACAAATTTGCGTGTCTAGCTTTCTCTCTCTTTCCTTGAGGATTCCACGTAAGAGCCTGTCTGGCTATGTTGGACTGTGCCTTTCGCAGCTTATGTCCTATCCAGCCCCATTTTATTCTCTTAATGTGTTGTTCCAGTGGATGTTGTTGGCTTCCCTCTCCCAAGTCTTAGTGATTTCTTTTGATTTCCATAGTTACATATCTTCTTAAATTGTTATACGTTTTAGTTATATGTGACGGAAACATTTGTTGGCGAAGGTCTACAGCCTGGATGTGACGAAGACATCTGTTGATGGTCTACAGCCTGGATGTGACGAAGACATCTTTTGGTGAAGGTCTACAGTCTTGATGTGACGAAGACATCTGTTGATGGTCTACAGCCTGGATGTGACGAAGACATCTTTTGGTGAAGGTCTACAGTCTTGATGTGACGAAGACATCTGTTGGTGAAGGTCTACAGTCTGAATGTGACGGAGACATCTGTTGATGGTCTACAGCCTGGATGTGACGGAAACATTTGTTGGCGAAGGTCTACAGCCTGGATGTGACGAAGACATCTGTTGGTGAAGGTCTACAGTCTGAATGTGACGGAGACATCTGTTGATGGTCTACAGCCTGGATGTGACGGAGACATATGTTGATGGTCTACAGCCTGGATCTGAGGGAGACATCTGTTGGTGAAGGTCTACAGCCTGGATGTGAGGGAGACATCTGTTGGTGAAGGTCTACAGCCTGGATGTGAGGGAGACATCTGTTGATGGTCTACAGCCTGGAACTGAGGGAGACATCTGTTGGTGAAGGTCTACAGTCTGAATGTGGCAAAGACATCTGTTGGTGAATGTCTCCAGTTTGAATGTGGGAAAGACATCTATTGGTGAAGGTCTACAGTCTGAATGTGACGGGGACATCTGTTAGGGACGGTTTAATGCCTGGATGTATCCATCTTATCCAAACGAGTTACGCACACTGACAACCTAAAATAAAACACACGATCAATGACCGGCAGACAGGAATAAACCAGAAATATCGATTGCTTTATCGAGGAATTATTCCACAAACGTCTCACGGTAAAACGCTTTGATGATAACAGATGCACATAAGTATTTATATGTAAAATTAAGAGGCCACGTGTAGCACTACAGCCAGGAGGACTCGAGTAAACTTTCTGAAGCACACCCATTTAGAAGAGAAGACTAACATCTAGATATACAAGACCCTCCTGTGCAGACATGCCAGTCAGAGTCAGGTAACATATTCTGACCAAGACCCATTCTTCCACATGCTTTCATGGAGTTCTTTCTGGAAACAGACAGTTTCTTAAGTGAACAACCTCTTTATACTGGTTTAGAAGATTCTGCACAGTCTGCATACAACCAGTTTCATTAAATTACCTTGTTCTAAAAGATATGCACATGCAATTTATTCTTAAATTCATTAATTGTCCCTGCCTCCACTACCTCCTGTGGCAATGCATTCCAAGCATTCACCACTCTCTGACTAAAAAAATATTTCCTAATATCTAATCTAGACCTTTGTTTAGTTAAATTGTAGCTGTGTCCTCTTGTTATTGTTGGTGGCTGTATTTTGAAAAACTTGTTATAGTCTAATTTATCCATTCCTCTGATCATCTTATAAACCTGTATTAAGTCACCACGAATTCTTCTCTCTTCGAGACACTGTAGGCCGGTTTTTCTGAGTCTTTCCTTATAACTGTAATTCTGGAATCCCACTATCAGCTTGGTCGCTCTTTTTGTATCTTTTCCAGCCTGTTTCATGGCAGCCTGGATAACAAGGTGGGAGATCGACGTGATCCCCGTAGAAGTGAGCGACACGCGGATGAAGCCAAAAAAAGCACAACCGCCTGGAGGGCCTGGCACACATTCATCAGCACGCTTGTGATTGATGTAAGAATAACCACTGCAACCCGCCACTTAACAGACCTTTCTGGGCGCATATAGAATAAATTTATTCATTGTGGGTATTTTACAACAACATCAACAAAGGAGGGAACGAATCCGCAACATCACGCTGAGGCAGACAGTGGGGACAAGCCCAGTTATTGCCTACATTGACTCTCAGCAAATCAGTTTAATCACTTAGTCACTTAGTCACTTAGTCAT
Organism: Ariolimax columbianus; assembly: GCA_036924085.1. Classification (NCBI taxonomy): domain Eukaryota; kingdom Metazoa; phylum Mollusca; class Gastropoda; order Stylommatophora; family Arionidae; genus Ariolimax; species Ariolimax columbianus. The sequence goes on along the minus strand of JAVGWX010000020.1, from coordinate 2,559,507 downwards.
AATGTATTCTGACAAGTCTGCAGCATGAGCATATCAGTTGTAGGTCTCCGGTCCACGAACAAGAGGACGACCACGACGTCGATGGATCGAGGGTGTCTCTGACGCTCTCAGGCTGTTACAACTATCGACATCACCAGCCTCCCACTTGGCGGTACCAAGAGATCTACTCATCCCACATCTTTCGACACCGTATGGCAAGAGCAGTAGGATGAAAGGAGAAAGAAGAAGAACAACAACAACGGTTGCAAGAAGAGCCACTGAAACCTGCTCTCAAAGAAACGTTGTCAAGAGTTAAAACAACTCGGTACCAGTACGTGCCATCGACGTCCATATGGCTTGGCTTGGCTTCGTTTGTTCTCAATCTCCCGCCACCAACCTTGAAAGGGCTTAAGTAGCAGAATGTAGTTCTGAGAACGGAATACGTTGTGTCGTAGTTTACAGCTTGACTTCGATATTTGCACCTTTCGGTCCAACACATCCGACTTCAGCAATCATTTTTTGAGTACCATATTAGCATTCCCTCTTCGATCCCTTCTTCTTAGCCAGTCTGCCCTGCTGCAGCCTGTTATCCAGGATCACCGCGTGGAGGTGTAGAAGGGTCTTGGCAGCCCTGGTTCGCTGGCCCTGACAGTCTGCTATAAATCACTGACCACTGCAGATATAACATAGAAGGCCTTGTGTATTTCGCAAAAAGTGAACATAAAGGGCTTGATCGGAGTACAATTCTGGCTCTAAATGCCATTCATCAGTTCGGGCACTCTCTGGTATCGTCTCGTCAACTATTCCCAGTCTGCGAGACTCTGACAGAAGGCCGCAAACCGAGCGCTATTCAGGACCCGGTCATTTTAACGCCATTTTGAACCGAGACAGACCAAATGGGAGCTCTCTAGTAATGGACAAAATATTTGGGCGGCAAGTCCCAGACATGTTTAATCAAAGATTTGTAATTGTGGCCGATACTGCGTGAGATTGGATAACGCGGAGCTATGGAAGTCAAGGATGGTGTGGATGGAATCATGAGATGAGGTGATACAGACAAACAATGTAAGGTTTCATGTATGAAATAAGAAAGGTATAAAATACTGAAAATAGTTCAACACGGTATGCTTTCATGACTGAAATTGACTATTATGAACTTCTGCGATAGAAAGTCTAACATTTTATGTTTGAAATTAGTATCTGAAACAGGGAAATAATGTGAAATTTCATACATGAAATAGGGAATTTAAACTGTGAAACAATGACAGATTTCATTACGGAGTTTGGCATGGTTATAATTGGGAGGGAAACAGAGACTTTCTTCTTTTCTTTCTTCTTTTCTCTTATCTTTCTTTTCTCTTATCTTGATATGCCTTTCAGGTCATGAAGATATCTCTAGAACGAGCCCGTCTATGTGTCTTATGCACAGTGGCATTCACCACCTCATATATTTCCATAAGCCACCTTTATCATGATCTGCCTTTGGCTTTGAATCCGTTGTATCTAAGTAGAAAGTGAAATAATGCAATATTTCATCCGTGAAATTAGGAAGTGAGTTTGAAGTTAACGAAGACACGGGCAGCGCCTCAACATGTAGGACTAAGTTGATGAGACCTAATTCTTTCCACAAGCTTCAAGTAAAAGTAAGCCAAGGGTTAGTTAAAGACAACACATGTGTGTAATTGCATGTTCGTTTAAATGCAATACTGGTTTTACTTGGCCACCCGTCGTGCAGAACATAGATCAACTTTTTCTTGCGGCTTATAGTTTCTACAAGATGTGTCCAACCCTTCTTAGTCTAACGACTCGGTCGCTCCTCTTCTATCCAGGAATGTAGAGGTGTTCTCTTTTATTTGGTACGGCTAATAGTTTTAAAAGATGAAAAAACAAGCCCCATGCCCAACATTTTTTAATTTTTCTCTTACAATATTCTTAAAAAATGACATATAGCTATTCTGAGATCAAAGAGGCAACAAAGTGAATGGGCTGGCAGCAGTCAGAGACTCGTACCTAGCGTAGCCAGCGACTAATAGCTATAGTAGCCAACGACTCATAGCTACAGTAGCCAGCGACTCATAGCTACATAAGCCAGCGACGTATAGCTACAGTAGCCAGAGACTTATAGCTACAGTAGTCAGCGATTTATAGCTACAGTAGTTAGCGACTTATAGCTACAGTAGCCAGAGACTTACAGCTACAGTAGCCAGAGACTTATAGCTATAGTGACCAGAGACTTATAGCTACAGTAGCCAGCGACTTATAGCTACAGCAACCAGCGGCTTATAGCTATAGCAGCCAGTAACTCATAGCTACAGCAAAGTGAATTAGCTGACAGCAGCCAGTGACTCACAGCTACAGTAGCCAGTGACTAACAGCTGCAGTACAGTGAATTAGCTGACAGGAGCCAGCGACTCATAGCTACAGTAGCCAGCGACTTAGAGCTACAGCAGCCATAGATTCATAGCTACAGTACAGTAGCCAGTGACTCATAGCTACAGTTGCCAGCGACTCACAGCTACAATAGCCAGCGACTCATAGCTACAGTAGCCAGCGACTCACAGCTACAATAGCCAGTGACTCACAGCTACAGTAGCCAGTGACTCATAGCTACAGTAGCCAGCGACTCATAGCTACAGTAGCCAGCGACTCACAGCTACAGTAGCCAGTGACTCACAGCTACAGTATAGTGAATTAGCTGACATGAGCATAGCTTGCTGCGTCCCCGGAAACCGCCTGCGTTTGAGCAGCCTGCCTTACAGAATAGGAAGGCAAACCTGGTACCCAAACATTCTAGCAGATTCTAAATGCTGCAGGTCGAATGTTCGCAGATATCGTAGCCCCGCTGTAAACCACTACGTCCAAACACCCTCTTCCGGACGGGCACAGAGAAAGAAGAAGATAACTATTGTCAGCTTCCTGTTTGGACTCCGGAAACACAGAGGCAAGTGAAAGTGCAGAGAACAGATCGATAATAGATTAAGGTTCGACACGAAGGTAGTTTGGTCTGCGCAGGACACAACTATCAGAGCCACGCAATGTATTGTTCACGAGTTAAGGGGAAAATTTGTAAGAAATTGTCAAAAAAATGCAGTATAAATGGGCGAAGATAGTTTGATAGGAACAAGCAGTGGCAGTAGATGTGTTAAGCATGGACAGGTTAACGACAAGTTGCTTAGGAAGGTCGTGTGACCAATTGGTAGAACGCTCGGCTTACAAACCTGACGTAGGGGTTCAAATCTGATATCTTCTACTTCTTCGTTCGTTCTCTTACTCCCGCTACCAAGCCATGAAATGGGCTGTGAAAGTAGCACGGTGTAGTCCAGAGAGAGGAATGCGTTGTGTCGACGTTTACAGCTTGATTGAGATATTTGCACCATTCGGTCCAACACATCCGACTTCAGCTGGGTGTTTGATATGACAGCAAGGCATGCTGGGAGTTTTGTCCATTGGAATGGTCGGTTATTCCCCAGGTTGACTCAGTTGTGAAAAGGTACCTGACAAAGTTATGGAGAAATTTTGGAGTCGCTGCAGGAGGTACGGAGTTCGTGTTCGGGGGGGGGGGGGGGAGGATTACATTTACTTAGGGTATGACAGACAGAGAAGAGCAAATAGAGAGAGAGAGAGAGCGAGAAATAGAGAGAGAGAGAGAGATAGATAGATAGATAGATAGATAGATAGATAGATAGATAGATAGATAGATAGATAGATAGATAGATAGATAGATAGATAGATAGATAGATAGATAGATAGATAGATAGATAGATAGATAGATAGAGAGAGCGAGATATAGAGATAGATAGATATATAGATAGAAAGAGATAGATAGATAGATAGATAGAGAGAGAGAGAGAGAGAGATGAAGATGGCAGGAAGATATTCCCAGCCGATGTAAATATGTTCATTTTGAACCAGACAGAGAAAGGTGAAAGGGCACTCCGTGGGAGGGCCCCGAGGGCGGAACGTGAGTTGAGTAATCTGATTGTGGCACAAACAACAATACTATCATCATCGTGTTGCGTGCCTCGTGGCGTGGACTTTTGATTCACATCACAACCACGAACCCGCAGGTGTGTCGCCGGGGCCTGAATGGGGACCAAAGAATGGTGTCACTGTAACGTGTTAGATGCGTGAAAGAAGTGACTAAAGTTTGGCATGGGGAAAGTCATCCCAAATCTGTTGAAACTAAAAGTCATGAGTCAAATATAAGAAACCTCTACAAACCATTGTCGAACAAGCCTCGTCAGTCAATGAGGGTTGTGTATGATACAGGCTGGCTACCATCGTTCGTTTCTTCTTCTTCTTGTTCCTCCTCTTCTATATCATCTACCTATATTCTTCTTTCCTTACCTCTTCTTCTTTGTCTTAATTCTCTTCTTTCTTTTCTTCTTCTTCTTTTTCTTTTCCTCCTACTCCTTCTTCGACTTTTTTTCATCACCACACGCGCAAAAACACACACACACACACACACACACACACGCACATTAGGAGCATGCAGGTAAGTTGACACACATACATACTTACATGCACACATGACACACTATGCATTCACAAACACGCAAGTACAGCCAATACCACCCACACACATCTCCCACCCACACACATCTCCCTCCCACCCACATCTCCCACCCACACACATCTCCCTCCCACCCACATCTCCCACCCACACACACATCTCCCACCCACACACATATCCCGCGCATCCACATCTCCCGCCCACACACATCTCTCACTCACCCACATCTCCCTCCCACACAAATCTCCCACCCACACACATCTCCCACCCACACACATCTCCCTCCCACACACAGTTCCCGCCCATACACATCTCTCTCCCACACACGTCTTTCTCCCACACAGATCTCCCTCCCACACACATATCCCACACACACACATCTCTCACCCACAAACATCTCACCCCCCCACACATCTCCCACCCACACACATCTCCCACCCACACACACCTCTCACCCACAAACATCTCAACCCCCACACACATCTCTCTCCCACACACATCTCCCTCCCACACACATCTCCCACCCACACACATCTCCCACCCACACACATCTCTCAGCCACACACATCTTCCACCCACACACATCTCCCACCCACACACATCTCCCACCCACACACTTCTCCCACCCACTCAATTGGACGGTATATCACCGTCTTGTGCTATCCACCATAGCTCGTCTGGGCCTGACAGTTCATTCCAAGAAAGGATTTCTGCTTACTATTCCATTGGAAACACCGCAGGGAGATGGGTCACTGTCGGAATGTGGAATAAGGGGATGGAAGATGGAAGGGGTTAGAGAAGAGGGGAGGGAAAGTGAGGGGAGGAGAGGGGAGCGGAGAAAGAGACCGGGTAGTGAGGGAGGGAAGGGGAAAGGGAAGGAGAGAGAAGGCATGAGGGATAAAGGAGAGGGAATGATGAGGGAAGACGAGGGAGGGATGAGAGGGAAGGAGAGAAAAGGAAGGAAAGTGATGGCGAGAGAGAAAGGAGAGACGGGAAGAAGAGAGGGGTGGGAGAAGGAGGGAGAAAGAAGAAGGAGAGAGGATATGGAGAGGGAAATAAGGAGAGCAAAGCAAGAGAGGCAAGGAGAAAGGGAGGAGAGAGGGAAGGGTAGAGGGAATGAGGGACAGAGAGAAGGAGAGATGCAAGCAAGGGAAGGAGATATGGAGGTGTGCGAGAAAGAGAAGGAGAGAAGGACGGAGAGAGAGAGAGAGAGAGAGAAAGAGGCGGTTGGTGTGGGCGTGTGCGAATGATGAGATGTTATTCCTTTATTGGAGGTGGTTGAGGGATTGAGAACGAGGGAGAGAGAGAGACAGGGAGAGAGAAACGAGGAGAGAGAGACGGGGAGAGAGAGACGGGGGGTGAGAGACGGGGAGAGAGAGGCTGGGAGAGAGAGATGAGGAGAGAGATAGACGGGGAGAGAGAGAGACGGGGAGAGTGAGAAGGGGAGAGAGAAACGAGGAGAGAGAGATGGAGAGAAAGAGACGGGGAGAGAGAGACGAGGAGATAGAAACCGAGAGAGAGATGGGGAGAGAGTGACAGGGAGACAGAAACAAAGAGAGAGAGAAACGGGAAGATAGTGACGGGGAGAGAGATGGGGAGAGAGAGAGGGGGAGAGAGAGACGGGGTGAGAGAGACGGGGAGAGAGACGGGGAGTGAGAGATGGAGAGAGAGAGATGGGGAGAGAGAGATGGAGAGAGAGATGGGGAGATAGAGATGGGGAGAGAGAGACGGGGAGAGAGAGACGGGGAGAGAGAGACGGGGAGTGAGAGATGGGGAAAGAGAGACGGAGAGAGATGAGGAGATAGAGATGGGGAGAGAGAGACGGGGAGAGAGTGACGGGGAGAGAGAGACGGGAAGAGAGAGATGGGGAGAGAAAGACGGAAAGAGAGAGATGAGGAGAGAGATCAGGAAAGAGACAGACGGGGAGAGAGAGAGACGGGGAGAGTGAGACGGGGAGAAAGAAACGAGGAGAGAGAGATGGAGAGAGTGAGACGGAGAGAGAGAAACAGGGAGATAGAAACGGAGAGAGAGATGGGGAAAGAGTGACAGGGAGACAGAGTGGAGGAGAGAGAGTAACGGGGAGAGTGACAGGGAGAGAGATGGGGAGAGAGAGAGGGGGAGAGTGACGGGGAGAGAGAAAGGGGGAGAGAGAGACGGGGAGAGAGAGATGGGGAGAGAGAGACGGCGAGTGAGAGATGGGGAGAGAGAGACGTAGAGAGAGATGGGGAGATAGAGATGGGGAGAGAGAGACGGGGAGAGAGAGACTGGGATAGAGAGACGGGGAGAGAGAGACGGAGAGAGAGTGATGGGGAGAGAGAGACGGGGAGAAAGAGATGAAGAGAGATGGGGAGAGAGACATGTGAGAGAGAGATGGGGAGAGAGTGACTGGGATAGAGAGACGAGGAGAGAGAGACGGGGAGAGAGTGATGGGGAGAGAGAGACGGGGGGAAAGAGATGGGGAGAGAGAGATGGGGAGAGAGAGATGGGGAGAGAGAGACGGGGAGAGAGACATGTGAGAGAGAGATGGGGAGAGAGAGACTGGGATAGAGAGACGGGGAGAGAGAGACAGTGAGAGAGTGATGGGGAGAGAGAGACGGGGAGAAAGAGATGGGGAGAGAGAGATGGGGAGAGAGAGATGGGGAGAGAGAGATGGGGAGAGATAAATTGGGACAGAGAGACCGAGAGAGAGACGGGGAGAGAGAGACAGGGAGAGAGAGATGGGGAGAGAGAGAAGGGGAGAGAGATGGGGAGAGAGACGGGGAGAGAGAGACGGAGAGAGAGAGACAGGGAAAGAGACGGTGAGAGAGAGACAGGGAGAGAGAAACGGGGAGAGAGAGACGGGGAGAGAGACGGGGAGAGATACGGGGAGAGAGAGGCTGGGAGAGAAAGACGGGGGAAGAGACAGACGGGGAGAGAGAAATGAGGAGGGAGAGATAGAGAGATAGAGATGGAGAGAGAGAAACGGGGAGATAGAAACGGAGAGAGAGATGGGGAAAGAGTGACAGCGAGACAGAGACGAGGAGAGAAATACGGGGAGATAGTGACGGGGAGAGAGATGGAGAGAGAGACGGGGAGAGAGAGAGACAGAGGGAGTGACGGGGAGAGAGATATGTGGAGAGAGAGACGGGCAGTGTGAGACGGAGAGAGATGAGGAGAAAGAGACGGGGAGAGAGATGGGGAGAGAGAGACCGGGAGAGAGAGACAGAGAGAGTGACGGAGAGAGAGTACGGGGAGAGAGAGATGGGGAGAGAGAGACGGAGAGAGAGACCGGGAGAGAGAGACGGGAAGAGAGAGACGGGAAGAGAGAGACAAGAGAGAGACGGGGAGCGAGACTAGGACAGTGATGGGGAGAGAGAGGTGGAGAGAGAGACGAGGAGAGAGGGACGGTGAGAGAGGGACAGTGAGAGAGAGACGGGGAGAGAGAGACGAGAGAGAGAGACGGGGAGAGAGACGGGGAGAGAGAGACGGAGAGAGAGACAGGGGGAGAGAGAGACGGGGGGAGAGAGAGATGGGGAGAGAGAGACGGGGAGAGAGAGATGGGGAGAGAGAGACGGGGAGAGAGAGATGGGGAGAGAAGAAAGGTGATGGTGAGGCGTGTGGTAATCATTAGAGGTATCTGGTTTTGAGAGTAGGAGAGAGAGATAGAGAGATAGAGAGAGAAGTAGAAGGAAGCTAACAGTGGAGGAGTGTGGCAATGTTGGGAGGTGATGTTGTGGAAGGAAGGCTGGTGTCACATTTCGAGGGAAATAGGAGGAGGGAGGAGATAGGGCTTCTAGAGAGGACATGCGGCATCTATAAGAGGTGATGGAGGAGAATGAGTGAAGCTGAGAGAGGAGAGGGGGGGGGGGGAGAAAGGTTAATTGAGTAGGTCTGCGATAATGGAGACAGTTGATGAGTAATGTGGGTTGATGCATGAGGAGGGAGGTACCACTGGAGAGGGAGGTACTACTGGAGAGGGAGGTACCACTGGAGAGGGAGGTACCACTGGAGAGGAAGAGTGGAGGCGGAGGCTAAATAAGAGGATTATCATCAATGATTGTACACATCATCATCAGGTGTCCTGCCGGTTAACGTTGGAAATCATGGACCTCCATCCACTTCTATCACGTCAGTCGTTGACTGTTGTTGATTGTTGTCCGTGCCATTCTCTCACGCTGTCCAACATCTCCTCTCTCTGCCTTCCTCTGTCTCTCAGGCTGTCCAACATCTCCTCTCTCTGCCTTCCTCTGTCTCTCAGGCTGTCCAACATCTCCTCTCTCTGCCTTCCTCTGTCTCTCAGGCTGTCCAACATCTCCTCTCTCTGCCTTCCTCTGTCTCTCAGGCTGTCCAACATCTCCTCTCTCTGCCTTCCTCTGTCTCTCAGGCTGTCCAACATCTCCTCTCTCTGCCTTCCTCTGTCTCTCAGGCTGTGCAACATCTAATCTCTCTGCCTTCCTCTGTCTCTCAGGCTGTCCAACATCTCCTCTCTCTGCCTTCCTCTGTCTCTCAGGCTGTCCAACATCTTCTCTCTCTGCCTTCCTCTGTCTCTCAGGCTGTCTAACATCTTCTCTCTCTGCCTTCCTCTCTCTCAGGCTGTCCAACATCTTCTCTCTCTGCCTTCCTCTCTCTCAGGCTGTCCAACATCTTCTCTCTCTGCCTTCCTCTGTCTCTCAGACTGTCCAACATCTTCTCTCTCTGCCTTCCTCTGTCTCTCAGACTGTCCAACATCTTCTCTCTCTGCCTTCCTCTGTCTCTCAGACTGTCCAACATCTTCTCTCTCTGCCTTCCTCTGTCTCTCAGACTGTCCAACATCTTCTCTCTCTGCCTTCCTCTGTCTCTCAGACTGTCCAACATCTCCTCTCTCTGCCTTCCTCTGTCTCTCAGACTGTCCAACATCTTCTCTCTCTGCCTTCCTCTGTCTCTCAGACTGTCCAACATCTTCTCTCTCTGCCTTCCTCTGTCTCTCAGGCTGTCCAACATCTTCTCTCTCTGCCTTCCTCTGTCTCTCTCTCCTGCTATCTTTCCCGTTGTCACAACTTGCCCCAAGCCGCCTTTTCTCATAACACGACAAAAAAAAGATGACTGCCTTGTTCCGATCCTTGCAATAAGTTGTCTTCGTGTTTGTGCCTCCTCGAGCCTTGTTCTGATCCTCGCAATAAGTTGTCTTCTTGTTTGTTCCTCCTCGAGCACTGTACACTTTTAGTGTTCCTTGCAGTCTATGGGATCTGCAGCCTTCTTCTGTCAAACTACACCTCCGTTGCTTCCAAAGATCTAAGCATTTGCTTGCTAATTGTCCATGGTTCACTGCCACACGTCAGTACTAGTTCCACGAAGCATCCAATGACACTATTTCTCAGTTCCAGCGACGTTTTGTTGCAGAATATTCCTTTCATAGTGTGGAAGGCCATTTTTGCTTGGGCTATTATGCAGTTTATTTGGTAATTGCATCTTCCATCTCGATAAATATCTTGCCACTGGTGAAGGGTAGCTCAAGACCAGAGAGTGAGGCTGACAAAAGGCGTAGTGTCTTTCTCACTTTAATCCAAATCACCGCGCGTCACCCATTTCAGCGGACATATAAAAAAGGAAGACGGTCCACACGGCTAAGCAAAGAGAGTGGTCTTCATCACATGTGATGGACAAACATCATGGACACAGCAAGAGAAAAGACTATCTACACGGCTGAACAAAGAGAATGGCCTTCATCACATGTGATGGACGAACATCATGGACACAGCAAGAAAAGACTGTCCACACGGCTGAACAAAGAGAATAGTCTTCATCACATGTGATGGACGAACATCACCATCTGTCAACTGATGTTATGTATGTGCCGAAATATTTAAACTTGTCAAGTTGCCTCAATTCGGTCCCTTTCCTTTGATGCAGCCTTTTGAAGAGTCTGGTGTGCTCATTAAGACTATCACTTCCGTTTTCTTTTTATTTAAGCTGAAACCTTTCTTTTCACTTTGCTAAACTACCATGTCTACCATTTCCTGCAAGTCGATTATACACAGACACGATTCATCTAACTAAACGTCTTCTTATTGTTCTTCTGAGAAAAACTGACTTCATATCGTTGTTTGCAGAGAGGTTACGGTATCTGGTTTTCTGTTTAATGTAAGGTCCAAACTGGATATTAGGAAATACTTTTTTAATCAGAGAGTGGTGAATGCTTGGAATGCATTGCTCCATGATTTAGTGGAGACAGGGGCAGTCCATTTTAAGAAAAGATTGGATTCGCATAGTCTTTAGAGCAGGGTAATACAAATGTAACATCTTGTGTACAGACTCGGATGAGTTTTCTAAACCAGTATGAACAAGTTTAGTTAAGTTAAGCTAAGCTGGGCTGTTTTTTTGGGTACTGTATTTGTCTTCCAACTGTGATCCCTATTCCCTTTACCAGACTACACCAGTGCAGCCGGTATCCAGCGCCGCCGCTTGGCCAAATTTGATTCACTGACCCTAATTTAAGCGACCAGCAATGAATCCATAGATCATTAACTCGTGTGTCTTTGGGCTACTGACAAATAGATGATATTATGAATAAGAGATGATTATTCTGGACAGATGATTACGCCAATAAGATAATTTTACAAAAGGGATGTTTATGCCGGACATAAGATTCTGTAAATAAGATAGCTCTACGAATAGGCTGTCTGTGGCAGAGATTATTCGCAGATAAACGCGCACATATAAACCTTAACACACATATATGAACATCAACACACACATACAGACAGACACATACACACGTTGACACACATACACACGCATACAGACAGACACATGCACACGCATACAGACACACATACACACGCATACAGACAGACACATGAACACGTTTACACACGCATACAGACGCACATACACACGCATACAGACACATATACACACGTATACAGACACACATACACACGCATACAGACACATATACACACGCATACAGACACATATACACACGCATACAGACACATGTACGCGCATGCAGACACACATACACACGCATACAGACACACATACACACGCATACAGACACATGTGCACGCATACACACGCATACAGACACACATACACACGCATACAGACACATGTACACGCATGCAGACATACATACACACGCACACAGACACATGTACACGGATACAGACACATACACACAGATACACACAGACATGCATATACAAATGGACACACATACAAATGGATATGCGCACACACACACACACATATAAACAAATACATGAACGACACCCCCCCCCCCCCCCCCCCCGTCTCCCACCAGCTCAGACCAGCTCACGTCTCACCCCTGTCCCAGGCCATCCTCACAGTTCGATAACACTGGTCCGCCTCCACCTCCTCCTCTCCCCTCCTACGGCGTGCCTCCCAGTACAGACACTCACTCATGTACCAAAGAGGGCGTCCATCCATTATTGAGCTCTAGTTCCTGGAAAACCCAACGTGCTGAGAGGAGGGAGGGAGGGGGTGGGCGTTCCGCGCGCGACCTGGCCACAGATATGAGTCATCCTGCAAGAGATGGTAAGGGTATTCTGTCTTTTGGGGGAAGTGGGGAGAGTCGATTAACGTTCTTTGGGGACTGCTCAACCAAGGGACAGATCGCAAAATAATTGTTGATAGGATGTCACTTAAAGGGTGGGAGAGTGGAGGATGGGAGGGTGGGAGGGTGGAGAGTGGGAGGGTGGAGAGTGGGAGGGTGGAGAGTGGGAGGGTGGGAGGGTGGAGAGTGGGAGGGCGGGAGGGTGGGAGGGTGGAGAGTGGGAGGGTGGGAGGGTGGAGAGTGGGAGGGTGGGAGGGTGGAGGGTAGGAGGGTGGGAGGGTGGAGAGTGGGAGGGTGGGAGGGTGGAGGGTAGGAGGGTGGGAGGGTGGAGAGTGGGAGGGTGTGAGGGTGGAGAGTGGGAGGGTGGGAGGGTGGAGAGTGGGAGGGTGGGAGAGTGGGAGGGTGGAGGGTGGAAGAGATGGAGAGTGGGAGAGTGGAGGGTGGGAGAGATGGAGAGTTGGAGAGTGGAGGGTGGGAGAGATGAAAAGTGGGAGGGTGGAGGATGGGAGGGATGGAGAGTGGGAGAGTGGAGGGTGGGAGAGAGGAAAAGTGGGAGGGTGGAAGATGGGAGGGATGGAAAGTGAGAGACTGGAGGGTGGGAGGGCGGAGGGTGGGAGAGTGGAGGGTAGGAGAGATGGAGAGTGGAAGGTGGGAGGGATGGAGAGTGGGAGAGTGGAGGGTAGGAGGGATGGAGAGTGGAAGGTGGGAGGGTGGGAGGGTGGAGAGTGGGAGAGTGGAGGGGGGAGAGATGGAGAGTGAGAGAGTGGAGGGTGGGAGAGATGAAAAGTGGGAGGGTGGAGGATGGGAGGGCGGAGGGTGGGAGAGTGGAGGTAGGAGAGATGGAGAGTGGAAGGTGGGAGGGATGGAGAGTGGGAGAGTGGAGGGTGGAGGGTAGGAGGGATGGAGAGTGGAAGGTGGGAGGGTGGGAGGGTGGAGAGTTGGAGAGTGGAGGGTGGGATAGTGGAGGGTGGGAGAGTGGGAGAGTGAAGGGTGGGAGAGGGGAGGGTTATGGAGAGTGGGAAAGTGGAGGGTCGGAGAGGGAAGAGTGGGAGTGCGGAGGGTGGGAGATTCGGAGAGTGGAGGGTGGGAGAATGGAATGTGGGAGAGTGGACGGCGGGAGAGTGGAGGGTGGGAGAGTGAAGGGTGGGAGACTGGAGGGTGGGAGAGGGAAGGGTGGGAGAGTGGAGAATGGGAGAGTAGAGGATTGGGGAGTTGAGCGTGGGATAGTAGAGGGTGAGAGAGTGGAGAGTGGAGTGAGAGTGGAGGTGGGAGAATAATTGGTGGGGAAGAAGAAAGGTGGGGGGAGGGGGAGAATGAGGATGGGAGAGTGAACGTTGAGAATCTATTTGAGGATTAGAGAAAAGAGAATAGAAAGAGGATCGGAGAGAGGAAAAGTAGTCCATGTCTAAGGAGAATGAGAGAAATGAGGTTGGTGGGTGGTTGGATAGTGGAAGATCTTGGAATGAGAGAAATGAGGTTGGTGGGCGGTTGGATAGTGGAAGATCTTGGATGGAGAGAATGATTGATGAGATACGGAGTATGGGAGGATTGAACCATGTTCATGAGAGAATGGGGGGAGGGAGAATTAGGGAACTGAGGGTGGGAGAAAGAAGAGGACAGAATGAGAGAGTAAATGGGAGGAATAGGGAAGTATGAGAGGACGAAGCAGATTAGAGAGAGAGACAGAGAGAGAGAGAGAGAGAGTGAGACACAGAGAGAGAGACAGAAAGGGAGACAGAGAGAGAGACAGAGAGAGAGAGACAGAGAGAGAGACAGAGAGAGAGACAGAGAGGGAGACAGAGAGAGAGAGACAGAGAGAGAGACAGAGAGAGACAGAGAGAGAGAGACAGAGATAGACAGAGAGAGAGACAGAGAGAGAGACAGAGAGAGAGACAGAGAGACAGAGAGAGATACAGAGAGAGAGACAGAGAGAGACAGAGAGAGAGACAGAGAGAGACAGAGAGAGAGACAGAGAGAGACAGAGAGAGACAGAGAGAGAGAGACAGAGAGAGAGACAGAGAGAGACAGAGAGAGACTGAGAGAGAGACTGAGAGAGAGACTGAGAGAGAGACAGAGGAGAGACAGAGAGACAGAGACAGAGAGAGAGACAGAGAGAGAGACAGAGAGAGACAGAGAGAGAGACAGAGAGAGAGACTGAGAGAGAGACAGAGAGAGAGAGACTGAGAGAGAGACAGAGAGAGACAGAGAGAGAGACAGAGAGGGAGACAGAGAGAGACAGAGAGAGAGAAAATTGGGGACAGACTGATATGGGACGGTTAACACAGGCGTCATTGGGCAATCTTGTTTGGGAGGTGGGACGTGGGAGGTCAGGTGACATGGAGGACAGATGGGGTCTGAGATGTAGGTTTGAGAGGGAGTGAGAGGAAGGGAGGGGAGTGTGATGAGAGAAAGAATGAGAAAGTCAGGAGGACATTAGAAGAGGATACTGGAGAGGAGTGTGATGAGTAAATGAATGAGAGAGAGAGGCATGAGGAGAGAAGGAGACGGGACAGGAGTGGGATGAGAGAAGGGAGAAACCTTGGGGGAAGGAGAGAGTGAAAAAGTGATGATAATAAGAGGGGAGGGAGTGATAATGAGAGAGAGAGAGAGAGTGAGAGAGAGAAGAAAACGGAAAATAGAGAAAATGTGGAGTGAGAGAGGGGGAGGGTGAGGTGCATGTGAGAAGGGTTAAATAATTACACCCGGAGAGAGGCAGAAAGATGATCCCAGGACCGCGTACGGAGGAGAGATGTTGTCGATTGCTCCGAGAGGAGCGACGGGCTTTGAATGATTGATTGATTGATTGATTGAATGATTGATTGAATGATTGATTGAATGATTGATTGAATGATTGATTGAATGATTGATTATTACTTTCTTTAAATGTGCTCAAATTGACGTCTGCAAGTGTACGAAGAGGAGGGAGGAAGAGGGAGAATGATGAGAAGTAAGTGGAGGAGTAGGAGGAATAGTAAGAGTAAAAGAAGGAGGAGGAGGGGGAGGAGAAAGAGGAAAAGAAGGAGGAGAAAGGAGACAAAGGAGGAGAAGAAGAAGGAGAAGGAAGAGGAGAATGAGGAGGAGAAGGAGGAAAAAACAACCAACTGAACACAGATGACATCACAGCAACATCACTACCTACAACAACAAGGACGCTACAGTATTCCACGGCGCGTCCAACGATCAACAACAACAACAACCTGGTCTGGTTCCAGCCCTCGACCTGGTCTCGGCCTCCCATGTTCCTGTATTGTCTGGTTCTAGCCCTGGGCCTGGTCTCGGCCTCCCATGTTCCTGTATTGTCTGGTTCCAGCCTGTGGCCTGGTCTCGGCCTCCCATGTTCCTGTATTGTCTGGTTCTAGCCCTGGGCCTGGTCTCGGCCTCCCATGTTCCTGTGTTGTCTGGTTCCAGCCTCTGGCCTGGTCTCGGCCTCCTATGTTCCTGTATTGTCTGGTTCTAGCCCTCGGCCTGGTCTCGGCCTCCCATGTTCCTGTATTGTCTGGTTCTAGCCCTGGGCCTGGTCTCAGCCTCCCATGTTCCTGTATCGTCTGGTTCTAGCCCTCGACCTGGTCTCGGCCTCCCATGTTCCTGTATCGTCTGGTTCCAGCCCTCGGCCTGGTCTCGGCCTCCCATGTTCCTGTATTGTCTGGTTCTAGCCCTGGGCCTGGTCTCGGCCTCCCATGTTCCTGTATTGTCTGGTTCTAGCCCTGGGCCTGGTCTCGGCCTCCCATGTTCCTGTATCGTCTGGTTCCAGCCCTCGGCCTGGTCTCGGCCTCCCATGTTCCTGTATTGTCTGGTTCTAGCCCTGGGCCTGGTCTCGGCCTCCCATGTTCCTGTATTGTCTGGTTCTAGCCCTGGGCCTGGCATCAGCCTCCAATGTTCCTGTATTGTCTGGTTCCAGCCCTCAGTCTCCCATGTTCCTGTATTGTCTGATTCCAGCCTTCGGCCTGGCCTCAGCCTCCCATGTTCCTGTATCGTCTGGTTCCAGCCCTCAGCCTCCCATGTTCCTGTATCGTCTGGTTCCAGCCCTCAGCCTCCCATGTTCCTGTATCGTCTGGTTCCAGCCTCTGGCCTGGCCTCAGCCTCCCATGTTCCTGTATCGTCTGGTTCCAGCCTCTGGCCTGGCCTCAGCCTCCCACGCTCCTGTATCGTCTGGTTCCAGGCCTCAGCCTCCCATGTTCCTGTATTGACTGGTTCCATTCTTTGGCCTGGCCTCAGCCTCACATGTTCCTGTATGGTCTAGTTCCAGCCTCCGACCTGGCCTCAGCCTCCCATGTTCCTGTATCGTCTGGTTCCAGCTCTCAGCCTCTCATGTTCCTGTATCGTCTGGTTCCAGCCTCCGACCTGGCCTCAGCCTCCCATGTTCCTGTATCGTCTGGTTCCAGCCCTCAGCCTCCCATGTTCCTGTATTTTTTGGTTCCAGCCTCCGGCCTGCCTTCAGCCTCGCATGTTCCTGTATTGTCTGGTTCCAGGCCTCAGCCTCCCGTGTTCCTGTATTTTCTGGTTCCAGCCTCCGACCTGGCCTCAGCCTCCCATGTTCCTGTATCGTCTGGTTCCAGCCCTCAGCCTCCCATGTTCCTGTATTTTTTGGTTCCAGCCTCCGGCCTGCCTTCAGCCTCCCATGTTCCTGTATTGTCTGGTTCCAGCCTCCGGTCTGGCCTCAGCCTCCCATGTTCCTGTATTGTGTGGTTCTAGCCCTGGGCTTGGCCTCAGCCTCCCATGTTCCTGTATCGTCTGGTTTTAGCCTCCGGCCTGGCCTCAGCCTCCCATGTTCCTGTATTGTCTGGTTCCAGCCTCCGGCTTGGCCTCAGCCTCCCATGTTCCTGTATTGTCTGGTTCCAGCCCTCATCCTCCCATGTTCCTGTATCGTCTGCTAGAGAACTCTCGCGTGATTGTCAACCTAGCTATGATCTCCTCAAGAGGGGACAGACATGTGTGGCGAAAACACTAGCACATTTATTAAGTATCTGATGTAATTCACGTACTCCTCCCCCCGGAACTTTCTCTCACTCTCCAGGCTACCCCCGCTCCCATTCTCCATTTCTGTTAGACCTCCCGTCTCCTCTCTCGTATCCCGTTTTATTCTTTATGGTTTCTTCTTCTGTCATTCGCTCATTTCTCCCATTTTTCAACTCTTTCGTTACTGCCACTTTCTCTCACTCTCGGGTTTCTCATCTCCCTCCGTCTCTGCTACTCCTTCTTCTTTCCATCCATCTTTTATTTGTTTCCTTCTCCCGATCCTTTCCCCTTCCACCCTATTCCACTCGCATCCTTGTATTCTCCCATCCGCTTCTGTAATCGTTCTCTCA
Source organism: Ariolimax columbianus (assembly GCA_036924085.1). NCBI lineage: Eukaryota > Metazoa > Mollusca > Gastropoda > Stylommatophora > Arionidae > Ariolimax > Ariolimax columbianus. Next base: position 2,542,172 of record JAVGWX010000020.1, on the reverse strand, counting down.
AGTCCTGTTTCTCCCTCTCTCTCTCTTCTTCCTCCTGTCACTTCTCCTTCTCTCTTTTCTTCCACACCTCTACCATCTCTTTATTCACTCCTTCTTTCTTTCACCGATCCTCACTTCTCTGCTCCCTCTCTCTCCTTCCAACCACTCATCGAACTATTCCCCTTTCCATATTTAACTCTCCATTCTTTCACTCACGCCCACCTCTTCTCTTCTTTCACCACCATCTTCTTTTACCCTCCTATACTTTCTCTCTCACTCTCTCTTCCTTCTTCTGTCTGTCAATCCCCTTCAACTCTGGTGGGACCCCCTCTGACACGAAGCATTCTCCCACCAGAACCCTGACATGAGCCAGGAGCTGCCAACAAACTTAATTACAATATCTTTCTGGCATTGCCCCCTTAATAAACGGCCGTCAATTCTCTCTCCTCTCCATCACCTCCTCTCCATCCCCTCCTCTCCATCATCTCTCTCCATCACCTCCTCTCCATCCCCTCCTCTCCATCATCTCTCTCCATCATCTCCTCTCCATCATCTCCTCTCCATCATCTCCTCTCCATCATCTCCTCTCCATCACCTCCTCTCCATCATCTTCTCTCCGTCATCTCCTCTCAGCCCTCTTTCTTTTCATCTACCCGCCATTCTCCTTAGTCTATATTCATCTCCTCTCCATTCCTTATTCTCCTCTTCTTTCCTATTCTTCTCGTCATCCTCTTTTGTCTACTTCAACCTCCCTTCTCTATCTCTCTTCTCACACATCGTCTCCCTTATCATCGTTCTTTCCACTACCTTATCTCATTTCTTCTCGATCTTATTATCTCCCTTCTCCAAACTCGATTTCTTCTTCTTCTTCTTCTTCTTCTTCTTCTTCTTCTTCTTCTTCTTCGTACGCAGTCAGACATCAACCTTTATTTGTTCGAAGAAAGCAGCGGCCATCCTGAGGTTGTCGACACTGCCATGGAGCTTGTCTTGCAGTTCCACTGGTGATGGCCACATCTGCTCTCTCTGATCCTCGTATGTCGGGCAGTTCTGCAGCAGATGCTCAGCGGTCATTTTCCCGGTACCGCACGGGTATTCGTCAGTGCCACCTATCTTCAGTTTGTTGAATAGGTGGTACCTCAGTCTGTTGTGGCCAGTGCGAAGTCTGAAGACCACGACCTGCTCTCTTCTGCTCAACTGGTAATAGGCATCATTTTTTGTGTAGCCGGTATGTTCTGTTTCCCATTTGGTCATGTAACTAGCCCTAATAAGCCTTTTGGACTCTTCGTATGTCACACAAGGATCTGGTTGTGGTAGTCTTGCACCTTCTTCTGCCAGTCTGTCTGCCTCCTCGTTGCCTTGGATGTTACAGTGGGATAGAACCCACTGTACCACTACTCTTTTTGGTGCGGACTTCTGGCATAGTTGACAGAGTACTGCTCTTAAGTCATTAAGCTCAGTGTTTTTCTGGCTTTTTAGCGCTATAACTACGGCCAGGGCATCTGTAAGCAGGACTATATGGCTTTCATTTTTTTTGCCTGTCACCATTTCTTCCACTGCCGCCCTCAGTGCCTCTGCCTCCGCTCTGAAATTGCTTGAGTATTTTCCAGTTGCCACTGACATTTTTCTGCCATTTGGTAGGCTCAGGAATGCTCCTGCCCCTCCGTTCTGTGTTGTGTTTGTTACAGAACCGTCGGTGTATACATGGATCCAGTCCATGCTTGGGTAGTTTTTCGTTATGTACCTCAGAGTTATGTCTCTTCTTTTTTTTCAGTCTGGCTGTTCTTGTTTCCAATACCTGGTATATTTTCTACCACCTCTGGAAATATGTTGCCTCCACAACCTCTATTTCAATTCTCCTCGACCTATATCTGATCTCCCTTCTCCTCGACCTATATCTGATCTCCCTTCTCCTCGACCTATATCTGATCTCCCTTCTCCTCAACCTATATCGGATCTCCCTTCTCCTCGACCTATATCGGATCTCCCTTCTCCTCGACCTATGTCTGATCTCCCTTCTCCTCGACCTATATCTGATCTCCCTTCTCCTCGACCTATATCTGATCTCCCCTCGACCTATATCTGATCTCCCTTCTCCTCGACCTATATCTGATCTCCCTTCTGCTAGACCTATATCTGATCCCTTTTCCTCGACCTATATCTGATCTCCCTTCTCCTCGACCTATATCTGATCTCCCTTCTCCAGCCTCTATGTCCTTTCTTTTCGACCTTCTAAATCTAATCTCCCTTCTCCTCGACCTCCTGTATCTGATATCCCTTGTCCTCTCTATCTCCCTTCTCCTACCTCTATATCCCTTCTCCTCGACTTTCTATATCTGATCTCCCTTCTCCTCGACCTACTGTATCTGATCTCCCTTCTCCTCGACTTTCTGTATCTGATCTCCTTTCTCCTCGACTTTCTGTATTTGATCTCCCTTCTCCTCGACCTTCTGTATCTGATCTCCCTTCTCGTCCTATCCTTTATACTTCTTCTATCCATCTTTATATTCAATCCTGTTCTCTTCAGTCTCTCCCATTTCTCTTCCCTTATTTTTCTTTCTTCTCAGTCCCACTTTCTATCTTCTGATTTCTTCTTTCTGTTTTGTCTCTCTCCATCTTTCTCTCACCCGACTCTTCTCTCTTCTTCTATGTGTCTCTGTTGCTCTTTTCTTTTCTGTCTCTACATCTCTCTTTCCTCTATCTTCCTCCCTCCTCTTTCCATCTCTCCTTTCCCCTATCCTTTTCTCTCTTACATCTTTACATTTCCCTCCGCTCTTTTCCTCTCCCTCCCCTCTCTTTATTTCCAATATCTCCACTCTCTCCCTTATACCTCGCACACTCCTTGCTCCCTTCCCATATTTTCCTTGCCATCCCATCTCTCTCTCCATTTTCCCCACTGCTCCTCCCTCCCCGTCTCTAGACCTTACCGAAATACCCACAACAATCATGTGCCATTCACAAGGTATCTAGAGTAGACAGATATCAGAATGAAAACGTCCTTGACCTTAAGAATGAAGCCTCAGCAAGGGGACAACTCTTGACAACTTATTATTAATACATATATTTCCATTAATTCCCTCCCCTGACATACACAAGAAATTGATCACATTACGCCACTCCCTCCATCCATTTTAGCATATTGTCTTCCCACAAATGCACGGTTGAAAGAATTATAGTTTGCCAAAAAATAATTCACAGATGTGAAAATAAGATGGAATACGTGTAAGAGAACGGAGACCAGGAGAATGCGAGAGATGAGAGAGACTAGGAGAATGCGTGAGATGAGAGAGACTAGGAGAATGCGGGAGATGAGAGAGACTAGGCGAATGAGGGAGATGAGAGAGTCTAGGAGAATGAGGGAGATGAGAGAGACTAGGAGAATGTGGAAGATGAGAGAGACTAGGAGAATGTGGGAGATGAGAGAGACTAGGAGAATGTGGGAGATGAGAGAGACTAGGCGAATGAGGGAGATGAGAGAGACTAGGAGAAAGTGGGAGATGAGAGAGACTAGGAGAAAGTGGGAGATGAGAAAGACTAGGAGAATGAGGGAGATGAGAGAGACTAGGAGAATGAGGGAGATGAGAGAGACTTGGAGAATGCGGAAGATGAGAGAGACTAGGAGAATGAGGGAGATGAGAGAGACTAGGAGAATGTGGGAGATGAGAGAGACTAGGAGAATGCGGGAGATGAGAAAGACTAGGAGAATGAAGGAGATGAGAAAGACTAGGAGAATGAGGGAGATAAGAGAGACTATGAGAATGAGGGAGATGAGAGAGATTAGGAGAACGTAGGAGATGAGAGAGACTAGGAGAATGAGGGCGATGAGAGAGACTAGGAGAACGTAGGAGATGAGAGAGACAATGAGAATGCGGGAGATGACAGAGACTAGGAGAATGAGGGAGATGAGAGAGACTAGGAGAAATTTGGAGATGAGAGGGATTAGGAGAATGAGGGAGATGAGAGAGACTAGGAGAAATTTGGAGATGAGAGAGACTAGGAGAATGTGAGAGATGAGAGAGACTAGGAGAATGAGGGAGATGAGAGAGACTAGGAGAACGTAGGAGATGAGAGAGACTAGGAGAATGAAGGAGATGAGAGAGATTATGAGAACGTAGGAGATGAGAGAGACTATGAGAATGCGGGTGATGACAGAGACTAGGAGAATGAGGGAGATGAGAGAGACTAGGAGAACGTGGGAGATGAGAGAGACTAGGAGAATGTGGGAGATGAGAGAGACTAGGAGAATGTGGGAGATGAGAGAGACTAGGCGAATGAGGGAGATGAGAGAGACTAGGAGAAAGTGGGAGATGAGAGAGACTAGGAGAAAGTGGGAGATGAGAAAGACTAGGAGAATGAGGGAGATGAGAGAGACTAGGAGAATGAGGGAGATGAGAGAGACTTGGAGAATGCGGGAGATGAGAGAGACTAAGAGAATGAGGGAGATGAGAGAGACTAGGAGAATGTGGGAGATGAGAGAGACTAGGAGAATGCGGGAGATGAGAAAGACTAGGAGAATGAGGGAGATGAGAAAGACTAGGAGAATGAGGGAGATGAGAGAGACTATGAGAATGAGGGAGATGAGAGAGATTAGGAGAACGTAGTAGATGAGAGAGACTAGGAGAATGAGGGAGATGAGAGAGACTAGGAGAACGTAGGAGATGAGAGAGACAATGAGAATGCGGGAGATGACAGAGACTAGGAGAATGAGGGAGATGAGAGAGACTAGGAGAAATTTGGAGATGAGAGGGATTAGGAGAATGAGGGAGATGAGAGAGACTAGGAGAAATTTGGAGATGAGAGAGACTAGAAGAATGTGAGAGATGAGAGAGACTAGGAGAATGAGGGAGATGAGAGAGACTAGGAGAACGTAGGAGATGAGAGAGACTAGGAGAATGAGGGAGATGAGAGAGATTAGGAGAACGTAGGAGATGAGAGAGACTATGAGAATGCGGGAGATGACAGAGACTATGAGAATGAGGGAGATGAGAGAGACTAGGAGAAAATTGGAGATGAGAGGGATTAGGAGAATGAGGGAGATGAGAGGGACTAGGAGAATGCGGGAGATAAGAGAGACTAGGAGAATGAGGGAGATGAGAGAGACTAGGATAATGTGAGAGATGAGAGAGACTAGGAGAATGAGGGAGATGAGAGAGACTATGAGAATGAGGGGATGAGAGAGACTAGGAGAATGCGGGAGATGAGAGAGACTAGGAGAATGCCGGAGATGAGAGAGACTAGGAGAATGCGGGAGATGAGAGAGACTAGGAGAATGAGGGAGATGAGAGAGATTAGGAGAATGAGGGAGATGAGAGAGACTAGGAGCATGTGGGAGATGAGAGAGACTAGGAGAATGCGGGAGATGAGAGAGACTAGGAGAATGAAGGAGATGAGAGGGACTAGGAGAATGTGGAAGATGAGGGAGACTAGGAGCATGTGGGAGATGAGAGAGACTAGTAGAATGAGGGAGATGAGAGAGACTAGGAGAAATTTGGAGATGAGAGGGATTAGGAGAATGAGGGATATGAGAGAGACTAGGAGAAATTGGGAGATGAGAGAGACTAGGAGAATGTGAGAGATGAGAGAGACTAGGAGAATGAGGGAAATGAGAGTGACTAGGAGAACGTAGGAGATGAGAGAGACTAGGAGAATGAGGGAGATGAGAGAGATTATGAGAACGTAGGAGATGAGAGAGACTATGAGAATGCGGGAGATGACAGAGACTAGGAGAATGAGGGAGATGACAGAGACTAGGAGAACGTGGGAGATGAGAGAGACTAGGAGAATGTGGGAGATGAGAGAGACTAGGAGAATGTGGGAGATAAGAGAGACTAGGCGAATGAGGGAGATGAGAGAGACTAGGAGAAAGTGGGAGATGAGAGAGACTAGGAGAAAGGGGGAGATGAGAAAGACTAGGAGAATGAGGGAGATGAGAGAGACTAGGAGAATGAGGGAGATGAGAGAGACTTGGAGAATGCGGGAGATGAGAGAGACTAGGAGAATGAGGGAGATGAGAGAGACTAGGAGAATGCGGGAGATGAGAGAGACTAGGAGAATGCGGGAGATGAGAAAGACTAGGAGAATGAGGGAGATGAGAAAGACTAGGAGAATGAGGCTGATGAGAGAGACTATGAGAATGAGGGAGATGAGAGAGATTAGGAGAACGTAGGAGATGAGAGAGACTAGGAGAATGAGGGAGATGAGAGAGACTAGGAGAACGTAGGAGATGAGAGAGACAATGAGAATGCGGGAGATGACAGAGAGTAGGAGAATGAGGGAGATGAGAGAGACTAGGAGAAATTTGGAGATGAGAGGGATTAGGAGAATGAGGGAGATGAGAGAGACTAGGAGAAATTTGGATATGAGAGAGACTAGGAGAATGTGGGAGATGAGAGAGACTAGGAGAATGAGGAAGATGAGAGAGACTAGGAGAATGTGGGAGATGAGAGAGACTATGAGAATTTGGGAGATGAGAGAGACTAGGAGAATGTGGGAGATGATGAGAGAGACTAGGAGAATGAGGGAGATGAGAGAGACTAGGAGAATGTGGGAGATGAGAGAGACTAGGAGAAAATTGGAGATGAGAGGGATTAGGAGAATGAGGGAGTTGAGAGAGACTAGGAGAATGCGGGAGATAAGAGAGACTAGGAGAATGAGGGAGATGAGAGAGACTAGGATAATGTGAGAGATGAGAGAGACTAGGAGAATGAGGGAGATGAGAGAGACTATGAGAATGAGGGGATGAGAGAGACTAGGAGAATGCGGGAGATGAGAGAGACTAGGAGAATGCCGGAGATGAGAGAGACTAGGAGAATGCGGGAGATGAGAGAGACTAGGAGAATGAGGGAGATGAGAGAGATTAGGAGAATGAGGGAGATGAGAGAGACTAGGAGCATGTGGGAGATGAGAGAGACTAGGAGAATGCGGGAGATGAGAGAGACTAGGAGAATGAAGGAGATGAGAGGGACTAGGAGAATGTGGAAGATGAGGGAGACTAGGAGCATGTGGGAGATGAGAGAGACTAGTAGAATGAGGGAGATGAGAGAGACTAGGAGAAATTTGGAGATGAGAGGGATTAGGAGAATGAGGGATCTGAGAGAGACTAGGAGAAATTGGGAGATGAGAGAGACTAGGAGAATGTGAGAGATGAGAGAGACTAGGAGAATGAGGGAAATGAGAGTGACTAGGAGAACGTAGGAGATGAGAGAGACTAGGAGAATGAGGGAGATGAGAGAGATTATGAGAACGTAGGAGATGAGAGAGACTATGAGAATGCGGGAGATGACAGAGACTAGGAGAATGAGGGAGATGACAGAGACTAGGAGAACGTGGGAGATGAGAGAGACTAGGAGAATGTGGGAGATGAGAGAGACTAGGAGAATGTGGGAGATAAGAGAGACTAGGCGAATGAGGGAGATGAGAGAGACTAGGAGAAAGTGGGAGATGAGAGAGACTAGGAGAAAGGGGGAGATGAGAAAGACTAGGAGAATGAGGGAGATGAGAGAGACTAGGAGAATGAGGGAGATGAGAGAGACTTGGAGAATGCGGGAGATGAGAGAGACTAGGAGAATGAGGGAGATGAGAGAGACTAGGAGAATGCGGGAGATGAGAGAGACTAGGAGAATGCGGGAGATGAGAAAGACTAGGAGAATGAGGGAGATGAGAAAGACTAGGAGAATGAGGCTGATGAGAGAGACTATGAGAATGAGGGAGATGAGAGAGATTAGGAGAACGTAGGAGATGAGAGAGACTAGGAGAATGAGGGAGATGAGAGAGACTAGGAGAACGTAGGAGATGAGAGAGACAATGAGAATGCGGGAGATGACAGAGAGTAGGAGAATGAGGGAGATGAGAGAGACTAGGAGAAATTTGGAGATGAGAGGGATTAGGAGAATGAGGGAGATGAGAGAGACTAGGAGAAATTTGGATATGAGAGAGACTAGGAGAATGTGGGAGATGAGAGAGACTAGGAGAATGAGGAAGATGAGAGAGACTAGGAGAATGTGGGAGATGAGAGAGACTATGAGAATTTGGGAGATGAGAGAGACTAGGAGAATGTGGGAGATGATGAGAGAGACTAGGAGAATGAGGGAGATGAGAGAGACTAGGAGAATGTGGGAGATGAGAGAGACTAGGAGAAAATTGGAGATGAGAGGGATTAGGAGAATGAGGGAGATGAGAGAGACTAGGAGAATGCGGGAGATAAGAGAGACTAGGAGAATGAGGGAGATGAGAGAGACTAGGAGAATGTGAGAGATGAGAGAGACTAGGAGAATGAGGGAGATGAGAGAGACTAGGAGAATGCGGGAGATGAGAAAGACTAGGAGAATGAGGGAGATGAGAAAGACTAGGAGAATGAGGGAGATGAGAGAGACTATGAGAATGAGGGAGATGAGAGAGATTAGGAGAACGTAGGAGATGAGAGAGACTAGGAGAATGAGAGAGATAAGAGAGAATAGGAGAACGTAGGAGATGAGAGAGACAATGAGAATGCGGGAGATGACAGAGACTAGGAGAATGAGGGAGATGAGAGAGACTAGGAGAAATTTGGAGATGAGAGGGATTAGGAGAATGAGGGAGATGAGAGAGACTAGGAGAAATTTGGAGATGAGAGAGACTAGGAGAATGTGAGAGATGAGAGAGACTAGGAGAATGAGGGAGATGAGAGAGACTAGGAGAACGTAGGAGATGAGAGAGACTATGAGAATGCGGGAGATGACAGAGACTAGGAGAATGAGGGAGATGAGAGAGACTAGGAGAAAATTGGAGATGAGAGGGATTAGGAGAATGAGGGAGATGAGAGAGACTCGGAGAATGCGGGAGATAAGAGAGACTAGGAGAATGAGGGAGATGAGAGAGACTAGGATAATGTGAGAGATGAGAGAGACTAGGAGAATGAGGGAGATGAGAGAGACTATGAGAATGAGGGGATGAGAGAAACTAGGAGAATGCGGGAGATGAGAGAGACTAGGAGAATGCCGGAGATGAGAGAGACTATGAGAATGCGGGAGATGAGAGAGACTAGGAGAATGAGGGAGATGAGAGAGATTAGGAGAATGAGGGAGATGAGAGAGACTAGGAGCATGTGGGAGATGAGAGAGACTAGGAGAATGCGGGAGATGAGAGAGACTAGGAGAATGAAGGAGATGAGAGGGACTAGGAGAATGGAAGATGAGAGAGACTAGGAGCATGTGGGAGATGAGAGAGACTAGTAGAATGAGGGAGATGAGAGAGACGGAGCATGTGGGAGATGAGAGAGACTAGGAGAATGAGGAAGATGAGAGAGACTAAGAGAATGAGGGAGATGAGAGAGACTAGGAGAATGAGGGAGATGAGAGAGACTAGGAGAATGTGGAAGATGAGAGAGACTAGGAGAATGTGGGAGATGAGAGAGACTAGGAGAATGTGGGAGGTGAGAGAGACTAGGCGAATGAGGGAGATGAGAGAGACTAGGAGAAAGTGGGAGATGAGAGAGACTAGGAGAAAGTGGGAGATGAGAAAGACTAGGAGAATGAGGGAGATGAGAGAGACTAGGAGAATGAGGGAGATGAGAGAGACTTGGAGAATGCGGAAGATGAGAGAGACTAGGAGCATGAAGGAGATGAGAGAGACTAGGAGAATGTGGGAGATGAGAGAGACTAGGAGAATGCGGGAGATGACAAAGACTAGGAGAATGAGGGAGATGAGAAAGACTAGGAGAATGAGGGAGATGAGAGAGACTATGAGAATGAGGGAGATGAGAGAGATTAGGAGAACGTAGGAGATGAGAGAGACTAGGAGAATGAGGGAGATGAGAGAGACTAGGAGAACGTAGGAGATGAGAGAGACAATGAAAATGCGGGAGATGACAGAGACTAGGAGAATGAGGGAGATGAAAGAGACTAGGAGAAATTTGGAGATGAGAGGGATTAGGAGAATGAGGGAGATGAGAGAGACTAGGAGAATGTGGGAGATGAGAGAGACTAGGAGAAAATTGGAGATGAGAGGGATTAGGAGAATGAGGGAGATGAGAGAGACTAGGAGAATGCGGGAGATAAGAGAGACTAGGAGAATGAGGGAGATGAGAGAGACTAGGAGAATGTGAGAGATGAGAGAGACTAGGAGAATGAGGGAGATGAGAGAGACTAGGAGAATGCGGGAGATGAGAAAGACTAGGAGAATGAGGGAGATGAGAAAGACTAGGAGAATGAGGGAGATGAGAGAGACTATGAGAATGAGGGAGATGAGAGAGATTAGGAGAACGTAGGAGATGAGAGAGACTAGGAGAATGAGAGAGATAAGAGAGAATAGGAGAACGTAGGAGATGAGAGAGACAATGAGAATGCGGGAGATGACAGAGACTAGGAGAATGAGGGAGATGAGAGAGACTAGGAGAAATTTGGAGATGAGAGGGATTAGGAGAATGAGGGAGATGAGAGAGACTAGGAGAAATTTGGAGATGAGAGAGACTAGGAGAATGTGAGAGATGAGAGAGACTAGGAGAATGAGGGAGATGAGAGAGACTAGGAGAACGTAGGAGATGAGAGAGACTATGAGAATGCGGGAGATGACAGAGACTAGGAGAATGAGGGAGATGAGAGAGACTAGGAGAAAATTGGAGATGAGAGGGATTAGGAGAATGAGGGAGATGAGAGAGACTCGGAGAATGCGGGAGATAAGAGAGACTAGGAGAATGAGGGAGATGAGAGAGACTAGGATAATGTGAGAGATGAGAGAGACTAGGAGAATGAGGGAGATGAGAGAGACTATGAGAATGAGGGGATGAGAGAAACTAGGAGAATGCGGGAGATGAGAGAGACTAGGAGAATGCCGGAGATGAGAGAGACTATGAGAATGCGGGAGATGAGAGAGACTAGGAGAATGAGGGAGATGAGAGAGATTAGGAGAATGAGGGAGATGAGAGAGACTAGGAGCATGTGGGAGATGAGAGAGACTAGGAGCATGCGGGAGATGAGAGAGACTAGGAGAATGAAGGAGATGAGAGGGACTAGGAGAATGGAAGATGAGAGAGACTAGGAGCATGTGGGAGATGAGAGAGACTAGTAGAATGAGGGAGATGAGAGAGACGGAGCATGTGGGAGATGAGAGAGACTAGGAGAATGAGGAAGATGAGAGAGACTAAGAGAATGAGGGAGATGAGAGAGACTAGGAGAATGAGGGAGATGAGAGAGACTAGGAGAATGTGGAAGATGAGAGAGACTAGGAGAATGTGGGAGATGAGAGAGACTAGGAGAATGTGGGAGGTGAGAGAGACTAGGCGAATGAGGGAGATGAGAGAGACTAGGAGAAAGTGGGAGATGAGAGAGACTAGGAGAAAGTGGGAGATGAGAAAGACTAGGAGAATGAGGGAGATGAGAGAGACTAGGAGAATGAGGGAGATGAGAGAGACTTGGAGAATGCGGGAGATGAGAGAGACTAGGAGAATGAAGGAGATGAGAGAGACTAGGAGAATGTGGGAGATGAGAGAGACTAGGAGAATGCGGGAGATGACAAAGACTAGGAGAATGAGGGAGATGAGAAAGACTAGGAGAATGAGGGAGATGAGAGAGACTATGAGAATGAGGGAGATGAGAGAGATTAGGAGAACGTAGGAGATGAGAGAGACTAGGAGAATGAGGGAGATGAGAGAGACTAGGAGAACGTAGGAGATGAGAGAGACAATGAAAATGCGGGAGATGACAGAGACTAGGAGAATGAGGGAGATGAAAGAGACTAGGAGAAATTTGGAGATGAGAGGGATTAGGAGAATGAGGGATATGAGAGAGACTAGGAGAAATTGGGAGATGAGAGAGACTAGGAGAATGTGAGAGATGAGAGAGACTAGGAGAATGAGGGAAATGAGAGAGACTAGGAGAACGTAGGAGATGAGAGAGACTAGGAGAATGAGGGAGATGAGAGAGATTATGAGAACGTAGGAGATGAGAGAGACTATGAGAATGCGGGAGATGACAGAGACTAGGAGAATGAGGGAGATGACAGAGACTAGGAGAACGTGGGAGATGAGAGAGACTAGGAGAATGTGGGAGATGAGAGAGACTAGGAGAATGTGGGAGATAAGAGAGACTAGGCGAATGAGGGAGATGAGAGAGACTAGGAGAAAGTGGGAGATGAGAGAGACTAGGAGAAAGGGGGAGATGAGAAAGACTAGGAGAATGAGGGAGATGAGAGAGACTAGGAGAAATTTGGAGATGAGAGGGATTAGGAGAATGAGGGAGATGAGAGAGACTAGGAGAAATTTGGATATGAGAGAGACTAGGAGAATGTGAGAGATGAGAGAGACTAGGAGAATGAGGGAGATGAGAGAGACTAGGAGAACGTAGGAGATGAGAGAGACTAGGAGAATGAGGGAGATGAGAGAGATTAGGAGAACGTAGGAGATGAGAGAGACTATGAGAATGCGGGAGATTACAGAGACTAGGAGAATGAGGGAGATGAGAGAGACTAGGAGAAAATTGGAGATGAGAGGGATTAGGAGAATGAGGGAGATGAGAGAGACTAAGAGAATGCGGGAGATAAGAGAGACTAGGAGAATGAGGGAGATGAGAGAGACTAGGAGAATGTGAGAGATAAGAGAGACTAGGAGAATGAGGGAGATGAGAGAGACTATGAGAATGAGAGGATGAGACTAGGAGAATGCGGGAGATGAGAGAGATTAGGAGAATGCCGGAGATGAGAGAGACTAGGAGAATGCGGGAGATGAGAGAGACTAGGAGAATGAGGGAGATGAGAGAGATTAGGAGAATGAGGGAGATGAGAGAGACTAGGAGCATGTGGGAGATGAGAGAGACCAGGAGAATGCGGGAGATGAGAGAGACTAGGAGAATGAAGGAGATGAGAGGGACTAGGAGAATGTGGAAGATGAGAGAGACTAGGAGCATGTGGGAGATGAGAGAGACTAGTAGAATGAGGGAGATGAGAGAGACGGAGCATGTGGGAGATGAGAGAGACTAGGAGAATGAGGGAGATGAGAGAGACTAGGAGAATGAGGGAGATGAGAGAGACTAAGAGAATGTGGGAGATGAGAGAGACTAGGAGAATCTGGGAGGTGAGAGAGACTAGGAGAATGAGGGAAATGAGAGAGACTATGAGAATGTGGGAGATGAGAGAGACTAGGCGAATGAGGGAGATGAGAGAGACTAGGAGAATGCGTGAGATGAGAGAGACTAGGAGAATGTGAGAGATGAGAGGGACTAGGAGAATGTGGGAGATGAGAGAGACTAGGAGCATGTGGGAGATGAGAGAGACTAGGAGCATGTGGGAGATGAGAGAGACTAGGAGAATGAGGGAGATGAGAGAGACTAGGAGAATGTGGGAGATGAGAGAGACTAGGAGCATGTAGGAGATGAGAGAGACTAGGAGAATGAGGGAGATGAGAGAGACTAGGAGAATGTGGGAGATGAGAGAGACTAGGAGAATTTGGGAGATGAGAGAGACTAGGAGAATGTGGGGGATGAGAGAGACTGTGAGAATTTGGGAGATGAGAGAGACTAGGAGAATGTGGGAGATGAGAGAGACTAGGAGCATGTGGGAGATGAGAGAGACTAGGAGAATTAGGAAGATGAGAGAGACTAGGAGAATGTGGGAGATGAGAGAGACTATGAGAATTTGGGAGATGAGAGAGACTAGGAGAATGTGGGAGATGATGAGAGAGACTAGGAGAATGAGGGAGATGAGAGAGACTAGGAGAATGTGGGAGATGAGAGAGACTAGGAGAATTTGGGAGATGAGAGACTAGGAGAATGTGGGAGATGAGAGAGACTAGGAGAATGTGGGAGATGAGAGAGACTATGCGAATGTGGGAGATGAGAGGGACTAGGAGAATGCGAGAGAAGGGAGATATCGAGATAGATGAGAGATGTGAATGATTATGGGATGACAAGAGGGAGAGGGTGTGGGAGAGAGGGTGTGGGAGATAAATATGGTATAAGGGAAAGGACTTTCTCTCTTTGTCTGTCTTTGTGTCTCTCTGTCTATCTTTTTCACATTCTCTTTCGGTGCGTATCTATCTGTCTCTCTCTGCCTCTATTTCTGTCTATCTATCTCTTCCTGTTTCTTTCTTTCTTTCTGCCCGTTCTTTCCTTGTCTCTTTCTTACTCTCTCACTCTGTCTCTCTATGTCTCGCACTCTCTTTCTCTCCAGATCTCTCTGTCGTTCTCCCTATCATCTCGCCCAATTTCTCTCTCTTTCTCTCTCTCCCTCTTTCTCTTCCTTCTCTCTCTCCTCCCTCTCTCTCTATCTGTGCATGTAGTCCTAGCCTCTCCATTCTCCGCCCTGATATCCTAGCTCGCAGACCAATGATAGAAATATCGATTTTAATATCGCAAAGATGAAATCTATTTATATCAAATAGACTGAGTTAGATACCCACGTCTAACCGACGCCTTTCTCCCGGTCTGTGCTGAGGCATTCGACCACCAGGAAGGAAAATGGCCTAGATGGACAGGTTTATAGTCCTAACGTACAAGGACAGAGTTTCACTCGGGATTTGGTTTCTGTTCAACTGGGATAATTCTAGGTGGGCACAGTATCTATTCACAGACAAATAGAAAGATAAGGAGATAAACAGACTTACAGACAGACTGACTGACAGTCTCACAGAAAGACTGATCGACAGACTCACAGACAGACTGATAGACAAACTCAGACAGACTGACTGACAGACTACACACAAACTGACCGACAAACGCACACACTGACTGAGTGAAAGACTCACAGACTGACTGACTGACAGACTCACACACTGACTGACTGGGAGACTCACAGACAGATTGACTGACAGACTCACACACTGACTGACTGAGAGACTCACAGACAGACTGACTGACAGACTCACACACTGACTGATAGACAAACTCACAGACAGACTGGTCGACAGACTCGCAGACAGACTGACTGACAGACTCACAGACAGACTGACCGACAAACTCACACACAGACTGACTGAGAGACTCACAGACAGACTGACTGAGAGACTCACAGACAGACTGACCGACAAACTCACACACAGACTGACTGAGAGACTCACAGACAGACTGACTGAGAGACTCACAGACAGACTGACTGAGAGACTCACAGACAGACTGACCGACAAACTCACACACAGACTGACTGAGAGACTCACAGACAGACTGACTGAGAGACTCACAGACAGACTGACCGACAAACTCACACACAGAATGACGGACGCGCACGGGCCAGCACTTAGTCAGACGAACAGTCAGACAGACAGTTAGATAGACAGACAGACAGACTTATGCACGACAGCGTTAGAAGTTGAACAAATGGCATGTGAAACAGATTGATAAGTTACTGGCAAAGCGAGGGAAGCGACAGACGGACAGAAAAGTGGCTGATGGATGCTCTTGTAGACTAGGTATTTAACAAACAGACAAACGGATAGACAGACAAGCGGGATAAAATGAAATAATAATAGCCACAGCCTTGCCACAACTGAGGACTCGGGGGCGTAGAGTGTAGGTCTGGTTCAAACGGTTATCGAGGGAACAGTTCAACACTTGGATGGGTACAGAGAGATGGACCGACCTCCTGGGATATGACCAAGATTAAAGGTAGGGTCTGTTAGCGGCAGGAATAGTTCAATAGCGAAATCGTCCATGTTCAATTACCTAGGGAGTGGACTGTCCTCTGATGCCCGCAGTGGCCCGAAAATCACTGGGGAGATCGGCATTACGGTATGAACGATGAAGTCTCTGCGTAGTCTGGTCCCAGTAGGGTCTCTTCCTGGAAACTAAGCTGCGCTATATAGATCATATGTGATTCCAATCTTCTTGCACAGCCCCCATTTGACCTGGACGTTCTTATTCGGCGCCGCATCTCTTTCTTCGGACACGTAGCCTGGTTCCCTCAGAATGTCCAGACTCAACATCTTCTATATGTGTCCCTAGAAGTCAGGGGCAGGAAACGACCCCAACTCTTATGGAGACGTTCGGGGCCGCTTGATCAAAACCCGGCTGAGACACATCGCCTCCATCTGCCGTGCATGCAGCGCGAGACCCTGCCATCAATTGTTGTCATGTTCGATCTGTGCTACAGGAACTGGTTTTCTAGGAGAAATGATTTATCTTGAGTCGGACAGATAGATAGACAAGACAGATAAACAGACAGACAGGTGGACGGACAGATTGACGGATAGAAGGACGGACGGAGGTAACTATAACTACGGAAGTATCCTCAAAAATACCTTACCTCTCCAACTTACAGTGCTAGGGAAACAATCTATGGTTTAGACTGATAGACATACAGTTACACATACATACACACATACAGACACACCCACAGATAGACATACACACACATACATACACACACAGACATACATACACACATACATACATACACACACAGACATACATACATACAGACACACACACATACAGACACACATAAATACACACATACATACACACATACAAACACACATACAGATAGACATACAGACACAAACACATACACACATACAGACACACACACATACAGACACGCGTACATACACACATACCGACACACATACATACACACATACATACGCACATACAGACACACACACAGACATAGGATATTCAAGGACAGCAACAAAGATGGTAGTAAGTCCGGAAAGCTATGGTCATTGACAATCTCAAAATGGGTAAAGTCACAATATACAATTCTTGATAATGGCCAAGAAATCCCCAAATTAAACCCTCCACCACGGACCAAACAAAGCGTAAATACTAGCTAATGTGAATATGTAAGGCCAGTTGAAACAGGACAAGATAGTATTATTTATATGTCATTACTACTATAATAATTAATATTATTATTACCTGCCCCCGGACATCCTCTACCATACACAACATGAAAGTCGCTGAACAGACCCCGAACTGGTGTATCACGGGGCAAGAGGGATATGGAGCACAGGAGATCACAGATGATGACACATGTGATTGTGGCGCAATACATGACCCCACCTGATGACCTGCACCAACCTCCAGGAAACATGTAATAGGTGCGACATGCTGGAGGCAAATGACAAGGCAATCCATATCGCTGGATACTTGATGGATGCTGGATGACGTGGATCTTGGACAGGGAAAGTAAGTCAGTAAGTATTATCAAAACACGGGCAATATATCGCTCTCAAGATACATGTTTGCCACGAAATCTCTTATGAGGCATCTCTAGCTATGAAATCTTTACTCCTCTCTCTATGAAATCTTGACTCTTCTCTCTTTGAAATTCGAGGAATCTCTCGCTCTGAGATGTCGAGGAATCTCGCTATGAGATCTCGAGGAATCTCGCTCTGAGATGTCGAGGAATCTCGCTATGAGATCTCGAGGAATCTCTATGAAATTTTGACTCTTCTCTCTCTATGAAATCTCGAGAAATCTCTCACTATGAAATCTCTCATAAGTATTTCGTGTTATGAAATATCTCACTAGATATTCAGTTCAGTTCAGTTCATCCCGTAACCCATCAGGTCGTTGGGGCACACATGAAGACATGAACATCCCACGCCAGCTCTCTCTGTCTGTCGCCGACTGGCGTATCTCACTGGGACGAAGGCCTGACCACTCAGTGATGTTGTCCACCCTTCTCTTCCTTGGACGTCCTCGCCCTCTCTGTCCCGGTACGGATCCAAAGAGTATCGAGTTGGGAATTCCGTTGGACCTCACGACGTGCCCGCACCAGGCCATCTTTCGTCTTTTGATAGCTGTGAACAGATCTTCAAAAGGACCAATAGCGTCTTCAACTCTCTGACGGATTTCTATGTTCGTGACACGATCTTTATATGTAACATTTAGGAGTTTTCTATAGCACCTCATTTCCATTGCATGTATCCTGCCCTGGATATCTGCTGTGATGGCCCAGGTCTCGCAGGCATACAGAAATATTGATAGCACCAAAGAGCGCATTAGTCTGACTTTTATGCCGAGGGTGAGTCGCTTGTCTTGCCATATAGGTTTCAGCCGAGTCAGCGCCGCTGTTGTTTGTGCTATTCTGGCAATTACCTCTGGCTTCGATCCCTCTTCGCTGATTAACGATCCAAGATATTTGAAACGTTTCACCACCTCAAGTACCTGCCCATTTGCCTCTATGACAGATTGAAACCCTGCAACGTTATTGGTCATGAGTTTTGTTTTTATCAGCATTTATTTCCGAGATATTCCATGCTACGAATTGTTTCTATTTTAGATCCATGTTTACTAAACGAGAGATTTTTTTTCTATCCTTTTCGTAGATCATCGGCTAATGACTGACAAAGCAGACATTGACCATCTTGGGCCCAGCACGTCTCTAGAATCTACAAGAGCTAATTCCACAAGGATACTGCCTAGAACAAAGAAAAAGGAAAAAGGGAGAAGGAAAAAGAAGAAGAAGACAAACGAGCGATGAGTCAACAATTAACTTCATATCTGTCACTAAGAGAGTATACCATATTAAGGTGTTTAAGATAAATCCTTGTGGGCACAAGACTATTCTTCCTCCATTCCTGGAAGACTGCGATTTAGTTGGACTGGAAGATTCCTCTAAATGAGCATTTTGAAAGAACAAACGATTTTAACAACGACTACATGCTAAGGGAAAGAACCAGTAAAATTACTCATTCAAAGTCGATTAAGAGTTATCTGTTTTTAAATTGAAAAAGTAAGGTGTTATGTAATTTCATGAGAGCGTGTAGTCTGTAGTGATCGTGTTCTGATAAAGAGGCCTTTATAACATGTTTTTAAAAGAGTGTTTGTAGGAGTAGAAATTAAAAAGTGAAACATGGAATATGTGGAGACGTTGCAGAATGGATTGAAAGTTGGTTAACGGGAAGAAGACAGAGTGGGCATAAATAATAAGTACTCTGAGTGGTGTGAAGTGAAAAGTGGAGTGCCACAGGGATCGGGTTTGGGATCGATATTGGTCTTGATATATATATATATACTATGGGTAGATCCAATATGGAACATAATTACAGAATACGCGAGAACAATATTAAAAAGATAGATAAGGAAAGGGACCTAGGGGTTAAAATAGAACATACAGGAAAGGTGAGTGAGCAAGTTAAGGTAGCAGTGAAAAAGGCAAATGCAATGTTAGGTATGATAAAAAGAAATATTAAACATAGGAGCAAGGAGGTGATCGTCAAACTGTATAAAGCTTTAGTTAGACCTAGATTGGAGTACTGTGTACAGGTGTGGAGTCCTTATCATAGAGGGGATATATACATGCTGGCAAGACTCAGAAAAACCGGCCTACAGTGTCTAGAATAGGAAAATAATTCGAGGTGACTTAATACAGGTTTATAAGATGATCACAGGAAAGGTTAAATTAGACTATAACAAGTTTTTTTTTCTTCAAAATACAACCACAGAGAGTCAGAGAGTGGTGAATGCTTGGAATGCATTACCCCAGTAGGTGGTGGAGGCAGAGACAGTTAATGCATTTAAGAATAGATTGGATGTGCAAAGTTTACAGAGCAGGGTGATGTAAATGTGACTGGTTGTCTACAGACTCATATGAGTCTTCTAAACCAGTATAAAGACGTTAAGTTAAGTTAGATATATATAAATAAATAGAGGCAGAGAGATGTAGAGAGGAAATGGAAAGAGAAAAAGAGAGAGAGAGTGAGAGAGAGAGAGAGAGATACAGGAAGACTTTTAAAGACTGTAAATCTTAAGAGAAAGAACTGTTTGGGTAGCTTAAGAGAAAGAACTGTTTGGGTAGATTAAGAGAAATAACTGTTTGGGTAGATTAAGAGAAAGAACTGTTTGGGTAGATTAAGAGAAAGAACTGTTTGGGTAGATTAAGAGAAAGAACTGTTTGGGTAGATTAAGAGAAAGAACTGTTTGGGTAGATTAAGAGAAAGAACTGTTTGTTAAAAACAAAGTTAGTTGGCCACCGCATGCGATTACGGCGACAACAGACGGTTTTGTATTGATGACGTAACTTGTGCTGTATTTTTGATTATGATGAGGGTGATCAACCTAGCTCTCTCGTCCCGAACTACTTTGGACTAGTAGTAAGACGATCAATCAAGACGTTGGAGCTAATTCGGGATGCAGGCACTCACACTTTCACACCGACCAAAAGAAACCAGTGTCTTCCAAACTGTTGATTTGAACCCGGTTCGTTGGGATTGTGAACCGGGTGTTCCAGCCATAGACAAACACATTAGCACGCAGGCCACTTGGACGATCAGGGGATGTAACTTACAAATTGTTTTCTACATCAACTGGTCTCAGAACTTGGTACTGGCCCTTGGAAAGTCCATTTGTTCGGTGTCGTTTGATAAACAGAACAAGGGGATCGTCTCTGGTTGTTTCATTCATTTTATCAGAATATGAGAAACACAAAGATTCATACACATCCACAGAGAGGGAGAGAGAGAAGGAGGGAGAGAGGGAGAGGGAGAGAGACAGGCATGAAAATAGAGGCAGGGACAGAGAGTGAGACCAAATAGGAGAGAAAGAAAAAGAGAGTGACAGAGATAGATGAACAGAGAGAGAGAGGGAGAGAGAGAGAGAGAGAGAGAGAGAGAGCGACCCGGAGGAAACACGTTCAAAACCTCGGAGATTACATGTTGTTTCTATCAATCTGCTGTAGAATACACATCTACCATGTGCAGCAAGTCATGACTACACGAGCAAGCGGCCTTTATTCCTCAGTCATATAAGCCCTTCCAGTAGGCCTCATCAAGTGGAATAAAGGCCGCGTTAATAGCTTTGTTTATTAAATGAGAATGCAAGGGTTGTAGGGATGAATTAATCGTCTTTGAATTTGGAGAAAACAATTTTAAAAGTCGTGGCAACAACCGCAAAGACAAGTCTGTTATGAGTACTCTGAAAATGTACACACCAGACAATACGAAAGAAAGTGAAGTTAATGCAATCCGGATTCGAACCTCGAACCTCCGGTTGTGAGGGAAAAGAACAGGAAACCTTGAAATAGAGAGTATGTTTGGCAGTTATACATCATGGCTTGGAAGATGGCCAACGGTAGGATTGAGAAACAACGATCAGGACAGGGATTTGTTAGGTTTTTTAATTCCCTACACCAGTTTTCAAGGCTCATGATGCTGATGTTCAAGAGATTTATGTGTGTGGGTTGAGACACAGAGCTGCCATGTTATATATTAGCAGTCAGATAGACATAGAGAGAGAGGGACAGATCGAGAGAGAGAGAGAGAGAGAGGGGTATAGAGAGAGGGAGATGTAATGAGAGAAAGAGTGAGAGAGAAAGATAGAGTGAATACTAGAGACTGAGGCAAGCTAATAGAAAGATACATACACATGATGAGTTTGTCCATCACATGTGATGAAGACCACTCTCTTTGTTTAGCCGTGTGGACAGCCTTTTCTCTTGCTGTGTCCGCTGAATTGGATGACTTGCGCTGTGATTTGGGTTAAAGTGAGAAAGCAACTGTGCCTTTTGTCAACCTCACTCTCTGGTTCCGAGCTACCCTTGGCCAGTAGCAAGATTTTATCGAGATGACTGGAGATAGCACAATATGGAGATTTTTCCTTGGGGTTTACTCCCGAAGCCTTTTCCGGTAAACAGGTATCCCGCAAGGCAGCGGAAGGGGGGATGTCATCTATCGTTACGCGTCTTGCCTTTCCCATAACCGCAAGAGGTCGTAGGGACATCAATCAGCATGTGAGGTGTATGTTCTCATGTCTTAAGGTCCATATTCCAGTCCATGTTAGTAGTGTCTAAATTGTACAGTCACACCAAAACTGACACTGTCTGCAGCTAGGGTGAAGGGCACCAAAAGTTCAGCCGCGTGCACTAGACCGTGAAAATACGTCACAGGTTTAAGCGTAGTGTTATTCAATAGCCGATGTCCATGCCAGGATAATTAAAGGGAAGAAATCACCACAAAGTAACAACGAATGAATGAACCAGTCCAAAACGAAAACAACAACACGTTTTTGTGAACACAAGCATAAGTCGTCGAGTAGTGTGAATTCCAGGCAAATCCGTGGTCTGGCGGCATCCATAATGTACTAAAACACCAGAGCAATGTAGACCTGCAGCCGGTAGGGCGCCATCTTTACTGCTCACGTACACATAGAGTGAAATAGACAACATGCAGACAGAGGTAGAGAGACAGACATATAGACAAAGAAACATACACAGACGATGAGCATGAAATAGACAGAGAAATACTGACATTGAAAAAGACTTACATGTATAGAGGCAATAGGCATGCAGACAGACAGAGGCTGGAATAGATATACATTCATCAAGCGAGATAGGCATACGGACTGGGAGTGAAGTAGACAGACATTCAGAGTGCGTGATGGACACGCAGACATAGAATATGGAATAGGCAAACATACAGGCAGACAATGCGAAATATAATATAAATATAAACAGGCAAACGTGCAGATAACGTGAGAGATAAGTAGATAGTTGAATGGAAAGATAGATAAATCGATAGATAGAAAGAGAGAGAGAGAAAGAAAGAGAGAGATGTATGCATAGAGACATAAATAAAGACAGACTTGAATAATCTGACAAACGAAGAAGTCGAAAGACAAGTGTTGTTAAGATGGAATACAACAGACAGACATGTTAGTTGCTTATAGCAAGCGAAGATGACAGCACCATCAGACATATTTGTTTATAAGTGACTCCTTATGACTGCATCCGGTGGCAAGATCCTGTCACTGACATCGAGGTTCTCTCGAGGGCTGACATGCCCAGCATACATGCACTGCTAGAAAAAGCACGACTAGGATGGGCCGGACACCTCGTCCGTATGTCAGACGAGCGGATCACAAAGAAGCTTCTCTACGGCGAGCTGAGAGAGGGATGGCGCGAGAGAGGGCGCCCAAAGAAACGATTTAAAGACTGTATGACGGACTCACTGAAAAGTCGCCAGATAGATATCAACATCTGGGAATGTCTTGCGCAAAAACAGATCTGACTGGAGAAGCGCAGTCAAATCAGGTGTAGCTGCCGGTGAAGACGACCGTGTCGTGAAAGCCCAGAGCAGACGCGAGACCCGGAAATCCCGAATAGCGGGAACACCATCCCATTCTACAAATCTTGTGTGCCCGATATGTAGCAGATGTTTTCGTGCCTGCATTGGCCTGTTCAGCCACATGCGCACCAACACCCAACAGGGAAGTCTGTGACAAGGATGATGTCGGCGGTCCTCATCGACAACGACGGACAGCTATTATTATATGAGTGTACAATCCGATCTGAGCGTGACAAACTCTTACCACACGGAGGGCACACATGAGCAGCATTTGTTGTTGGGCAGTCTTGTATTCTTTCCTGTCCTGCAGCTTGCTTTTCCTCCGTCTCTGTAATGGTATTCTGCTCAACGGAGCAAGCACCATATGTGACGGCAGTGCGTCGGGCTGAGCGGTTCGGAGCAAGCAGCACCTAGTCAGTTACATCAATGGAGAAACTTTTCAAAGAAACTTTTAGAGTGTCATTGTATCGTTTCTTGTGTCCCCCCCCCCCCCCCCCCCCTGCGAGTGCTGTCCTCTCATGAGCTCACCGTACAACAGTTGCTTAGGGAGGCGCTCATCATCTGACATGAAAACAACATGCCCTGTCCATCTGATCTGGGCTCTATGTAGCAGCGTAGTGATGCCAGTAAGTCTCCAGCTGAGGACAACCATACACATCGAAGGGGACACAGACAGGAATTCAGAGTGTCAAATAGGCTAACAATCACATATACACATTTAAAACAAACAAAAACGCGAAATTAAGGACTGACAGAGACAGAGAAAGAGACACATAAAGAGAAACAGCTAGAGAAAGACAGACAGAGAGAGACATACAAAGAGAAAGAGACAGAGAGAGAGAGAGAGAGAGAGATGTTGAGTCTGATGGTTTATTGATGTACTCACTCTGGGTATGTCTTTAACTCCTTCAGTCTCGACTGCAATATGGCACATGTACGCAAATCCGAAGTATCCACAACCCTCCTGCGAGGAGCCGCAGCCAGGCGTTCCTCTTCTCCCTCAGATACCTGCTCCAGGTTCTGCAGGAGGGACAGAGGCATCGTGTTCGTGGACGCCAGACTGGCCCGCCGCCTCTGGTTGATATGCCGGCTTCCGGTTGCCCCGATCATGTTGTGGGCCTTCTGCCGGAGCCGGGCCCTTCCTGTGAGGATGAAGATGTGCAAGAGTTACAAGTTTGTCTTCCAGCCAATGATAGTTTGTTGAAATGTTAACGAATTAACTACGAGGGCAAGTCAGTATATAGGTCACACATGGCTAAAAACAGCAACTAAATGATACACGAACTTTAAAACCATTTATTGGTGCATTAACATTGTTTATGAATATAATCTCCATCAACATTGGTAGACTTATCCCATCGCTTTATCAGTGCACCAAAACATACAGCATGGAAGTCTGTGGCCTGCTGTCTCAGCCACCAAAACATACAGCATGGAAGTCTGAGGCCTGCTGTCTCAGCCACCAAAACATACAGCATGGAAGTCTGTGGCCTGCTGTCTCAGCCACCAAAACATACAGCATGGAAGTCTGAGGCCTGCTGTCTCAGCCACCAAAACATACAGCATGGAAGTCTGTGGCCTGCTGTCTCAGCCACCAAAACATACAGCATGGAAGTCTGAGGCCTGCTGTCTCAGCCACCAAAACATACAGCATGGAAGTCTGTGGCCTGCTGTCTCAGCCACCAAAACATACAGCATGGAAGTCTGTGGCCTGCTGTCTCAGCCACCAAAACATACAGCATGGAAGTCTGTGGCCTGCTGTCTCAGCCACCAAAACATACAGCATGGAAGTCTGTGGCCTGCTGTCTCAGCCACCAAAACATACAGCATGGAAGTCTGAGGCCTGCTGTCTCAGCCACCAAAACATACAGCATGGAAGTCTGTGGCCTGCTGTCTCAGCCACCAAAACATACAGCATGGAAGTCTGAGGCCTGCTGTCTCAGCCACCAAAACATACAGCATGGAAGTCTGTGGCCTGCTGTCTCAGCCACCAAAACATACAGCATGGAAGTCTGTGGCCTGCTGTCTCAGCCACCAAAACATACAGCATGGAAGTCTGAGGCCTGCTGTCTCAGCCACCAAAACATACAGCATGGAAGTCTGTGGCCTGCTGTCTCAGCCACCAAAACATACAGCATGGAAGTCTGTGGCCTGCTGTCTCAGCCACCAAAACATACAGCATGGAAGTCTGTGGCCTGCTGTCTCAGCCACCAAAACATACAGCATGGAAGTCTGTGGCCTGCTGTCTCAGCCACCAAAACATACAGCATGGAAGTCTGTGGCCTGCTGTCTCAGCCACCAAAACATACAGCATGGAAGTCTGTGGCCTGCTGTCTCAGCCACCAAAACATACAGCATGGAAGTCTGTGGCCTGCTGTCTCAGCCACCAAAACATACAGCATGGAAGTCTGTGGCCTGCTGTCTCAGCCACCAAAACATACAGCATGGAAGTCTGTGGCCTGCTGTCTCAGCCACCAAAACATACAGCATGGAAGTCTGTGGCCTGCTGTCTCAGCCACCAAAACATACAGCATGGAAGTCTGTGGCCTGCTGTCTCAGCCACCAAAACATACAGCATGGAAGTCTGTGGCCTGCTGTCTCAGCCACCAAAACATACAGCATGGAAGTCTGAGGCCTGCTGTCTCAGCCACCAAAACATACAGCATGGAAGTCTGTGGCCTGCTGTCTCAGCCACCAAAACATACAGCATGGAAGTCTGAGGCCTGCTGTCTCAGCCACCAAAACATACAGCATGGAAGTCTGTGGCCTGCTGTCTCAGCCACCAAAACATACAGCATGGAAGTCTGTGGCCTGCTGTCTCAGCCACCAAAACATACAGCATGGAAGTCTGTGGCCTGCTGTCTCAGCCACCAAAACATACAGCATGGAAGTCTGAGGCCTGCTGTCTCAGCCACCAAAACATACAGCATGGAAGTCTGTGGCCTGCTGTCTCAGCCACCAAAACATACAGCATGGAAGTCTGTGGCCTGCTGTCTCAGCCACCAAAACATACAGCATGGAAGTCTGAGGCCTGCTGTCTCAGCCACCAAAACATACAGCATGGAAGTCTGTGGCCTGCTGTCTCAGCCACCAAAACATACAGCATGGAAGTCTGTGGCCTGCTGTCTCAGCCACCAAAACATACAGCATGGAAGTCTGTGGCCTGCTGTCTCAGCCACCAAAACATACAGCATGGAAGTCTGAGGCCTGCTGTCTCAGCCACCAAAACATACAGCATGGAAGTCTGTGGCCTGCTGTCTCAGCCACCAAAACATACAGCATGGAAGTCTGTGGCCTGCTGTCTCAGCCACCAAAACATACAGCATGGAAGTCTGAGGCCTGCTGTCTCAGCCACCAAAACATACAGCATGGAAGTCTGTGGCCTGCTGTCTCAGCCACCAAAACATACAGCATGGAAGTCTGTGGCCTGCTGTCTCAGCCACCAAAACATACAGCATGGAAGTCTGTGGCCTGCTGTCTCAGCCACCAAAACATACAGCATGGAAGTCTGTGGCCTATTGTCTCGCTTCTGAACTGGT
Organism: Ariolimax columbianus; assembly: GCA_036924085.1. Taxonomy (NCBI): domain Eukaryota; kingdom Metazoa; phylum Mollusca; class Gastropoda; order Stylommatophora; family Arionidae; genus Ariolimax; species Ariolimax columbianus. The sequence continues at coordinate 2,515,688 of JAVGWX010000020.1, read as the reverse complement.
ATATCACGCTGCAAGAGGTATATGAAGCGATGGGGATACACAGATGATGACACATGTGACTGTGGTGCAATACAGGACCCAGACCACCTGATGACCTGCACCAACCTCCAGGAAACTTGTAATAGGTACGACATGCTGGAGGCAAATGACAAGGAAATCCATGTCGCTGGACACTGGATGGATACTGGATGGTTTGGTGCTTGGATAGGGAAAGTGAGAAAGTATTGATCACATTTCTTTACTGTAGAGTAGATTTTGAGCCTACTTTGTTAATTATATCCTAGATATCATTTTCTCGTATTCTTGGCTTGAATCACAAAATTATGAAGTTCTGGTCCGCTTTTAACCAGAAGAACTGACTATTCAGCATAATTGAAGTTAAGTATTGCTACGCGCCTATAATGATTTCTAGCATGGCTTTCATTTGTCGGAGAACATGATCCGTGGAAATGTTAACGGACAAGGGGACAGTACCCGTCCGTGTACGCCTCTTTGTACATCTGCATGTTACGTGTACTTGGTTGCCTTCCCAATGCGATCCCTACCCCCTGGTCAGACTATACTAGTGACTTGTACAGCCTGTTTCCAGGGCCGACATGTACAGATATGCTTCCCAGACCCTGATGCAAGCAATCAGGTATGGGTCACCGGCTGCTCCCAGCTCATGCGCTACAGTCCCTCATTGTTCTGTAACAATTAATATATTTCAAATGTAAATGGGTCACAATTTAATTTAAGCACGGGTTAAACGACTCATGGGTTAAACTGAGCGGGTTAAGCGACGCATGGGTTACACGGAGCAGGTTAAGCGACGCATGGGTTAAACGGAGCAGGTTAAGCGACGCATGGGTTAAACGGAGCAGGTTAAGCGACGCATGGGTTAAACAAACCACGGGTTAATTGGCGCACCGGTTAATCAATGCCACGGGTTAAACAACGCCAGGGTTGAACAAGGCGCTAGTCAAAGAACATTTGAGTGAAACATAGCGCGGGTAAAACAACATATTGGTTAAACAAAGTGGAGGTTAAACAAAGTGCCGGTTAGACAATGCACAGGCTAAACAAAATGCAGGTTAAACAAGGTGCGTGTTGAACAACGACGAAAAACCTTCACAGTTTATGAACTATCAACTTATCAACTAGAGCTAAAATATGCACTAGCGGTAAAACATATCGCTAGATCTTAACTTATCAGCAACAGCTAAAACTTATCCACTAGAACTTAACTTATCAGCTAGCGCTAAAACTTATCCACTAGAGCTAAACTTATCAGCTAGCGCTAAAACTTACGAAAGAAAGTTAATGTAGCCAAAGGATGTCTCCGGCTAGCCATCTCTGAGGCACAAGGACAGTTAGGGCCCTAACTGAAGATAGACGCCTAGGTTACTGCCAGTTCTGTCTTTCTGTGAAATATTGGACCACAAAACGTCTCGTGCACACTTAACGCTCCATCGCTGATTGATACAAGCTCGGCTGATATTTTGCGAGTCCTGGCCGTATTATCTGACCTTTGACCTAGAATATGAAATTATTGTTTTATTGCGTTTACGTCTTTATGAGGACGAAGACTTGTTCAAGGAAATCAATGACCACTGAGCGGGACAGTAGCCAACACACCTAAGCTTTCCCTTTTGAATATTCGGACATGGTGTCCTCTTCTGCGTGTTTGTTTGCTTGAGGATAGGGTCACGTCACGCTCAGCTTGGAGGAGGGTGTGCGGATGGGTCGCACACTCTCAGAAAGAAGTCGGACAATATAACCAGGCATTCACTGGTTTGGAACCCACAAGGAAAGAGACGAATGGGGAGCCCGAGAAATACCTGGTGGTTAACGGTCATGGAACAATTCAGTTCACTCGGGGTCTCCAGGGTGAAATTAGGGAAGACGGCACAGAAAACGAACAGATATGAAGCATCTGTTGCAACCATATGCTCCAATGGGAACCAGATAGATCAATAATGAAAATACAATCATACATGTATCCACTATTATACCTAAGCTGCATACGCAAAATCCAAGCATGGTGTTGGAATTATGGGTTTTATAATAATAATATTTAAAAAAATAATAATAATAAAAATCTGAGTCTTAGACGACTTGTACTTTTATAGGGACAGATGCCCTGTGCAGGTCTCAGCTCTGGCGTGAGTTGGATGTAGCCGGGAGAAGGCTTTTCTGCTTAGTGTGCTAGGCTCGAGCAGCTTAGTAGTCCACTGCGATGGGACAAGTGCCGTGGAGGGTGGTTAACCGATGTGCGAGTCCATCTTAATAGACTAAAAGCTAGAGCAAATTAGACCCGCAGCCTGTTAGGCGCCATATATGCTGCTCTTAACAAACCACCTAACCATGGCCGGTGTTATGCCATATCACACAGTCAGTCGCCTCTAACGACATGCTCCCTGTGGGGCATAGGGACTACTCTTGTCCTTGTCATTCACGAAGACCCCTGCAGTCCTTGACAATAGTGGATAGAGGGCTAACTATCCAGATGACGAATGCGCCTCGCTGCAATAAGGGCACTCGCTCAACTATATATATTATGGCAAAGGTAATCTGAAAGCAGACAATGCGGTAGGGGATGAGGTGTTGGAGGCGTCACTGTACTAGGCCTCTGTTTGTTGACAAGATGAGGTGGCCAGTTCCCTTGCCTTAGTTTGTTTGAGAGATGGGTTGGTCAGTCCACCTTGCTTCAATTTGTTTAAGGGATGGGTTGGTCAGTCCCCTTGCCCCAGTTTGTTTAAGGGATGGGTTGGTCAGTCCCCTTGTCCCAGTTTGTTAAAGAGATGATGCGGCCATTCACATTCCTCAATGCCTTTTCTCCATAACAGTAAGCCAGATATGCATTTATAGTAGGGTTGACTAGAGCGTATCGATAATAAAGATCGAAACCTGTACTTCTAGAACATGGCATACCACCTCTACTCCAGATTTGGCCTTTTCCACGGTGGACATTCACTACAAAATAGACCGCAGGTGCTAAACCAATTGGCAGGTAGCGACAACAGGCCAATTTGACTAGAAGTGGATATGGAAGTAGGCCGACAAGAAATAAAACCGCTCCCACGTTGGAATTACAAACGAACCGACTGGGACAGATTTGCAAGCCTGACAGATGGGCTGTGTGAAACCATCAACACACGGAATAACAAAATGAAGCCCATGGTGGAAAGCCTAAGCAAAGCAATATTGCAAGCTGCCACTGAAACCATCCCAAGAGGGGCAAGGAAAAATTATAAGCCTTATTGGAATTATGAATTTCAAAAAGCGGAAGACGTAGTCACAAATGCTAGGAACATGGCAGAGCGAGAACAATCTATGGAGGCAAATATCGCTCTCAAAGCCACCACGGCGAAATACAAATACATTCTAAACCAAACAGCAAGAGAAAGCTGGAAAAACAAAACAGAAAGCCTCAATCTAGACAAAGAAGGGAACAAATTCTGGAAGTTAGTCAGAGCCATGAATGACGAAACTCCATCAAACAAACAAATTACCATCAAGCAGGGTGACAACATGCTCACTGGAAAAAAAGCAGCAAACGCCTTTGTCGAACATTATGCCAGAGCAAACCACATCGAGGTCCCTGCAGATAGGCATACAGACACTAGTGAAGAGCAAAAGGGTCACGACAACATCAATACGGCACCAGAAGAGCATATGATGGCCAAATTAACAATGAGTGAAATGGAAGAGGCCATGAGAACGTTAAAGAAAAGGAAATCTCCCGGAAAAGACGGGATAACAAACGAAATGCTGATGGGGCTGGACCAAACAGCGAAGAGGAAACTGCTATCGGTCATGAACCAAAGCTGGAAAAGGGGTATTGTACCCCAGGCATGGAAAGACGCAGTACTTGTACCAGTACCAAAGGAAGAAAAAGATAGAGCAGATCCAAACGGATACAGGCCTATCAGCCTACTGAGCTGTGTCGGCAAACTGATGGAACGTATGATAAACACCAGACTGATGTGGCATCTGAAAGAAAAACACATACTAATTCCACAGCAGGCAGGCTTCAGACAGCACAGATCCACTGAGGATCAGATCACTGTCATAGCACAGGAAATAGAGGATGCTTACCAGTAGAAAAAAACACACAGTAGCGGTTTGGCTGGTTTTAGAAAAGGCATTTGACAAGTCTGGAAATAGGGACTTAAAGTCAAGCTACGAAGAAGTGAAGTTTGTGGGAAAATGTACAGATGGATCAGTCACTACCTCAAAAACAGAACAGCCAGAGTTGAAGTACAAGGGCAGAGGAGCAAAAAAGGGACAGTTGAGCAGGGAGTACCCCAAGGGGGGAGTACTGTCACCCACACTCTTCCTGGTGTATATAAATAACATAACTGAGAATATACCAAGAAGACTCCACAGCTCCATGTTTGCAGACGATCTGGCTATGTGGACCTCTGAAAAGAATCTCACCATAGCAAGTAATCGGATGCAGCAGGCCCTAACATCGCTGGAAGAGTGGGCGAACTCATGGCTGGTCAAAATAAACGAGGAAAAAACACCATGTACGATATTCTCGCTATCAAACAAATCACAAAACACCAAATTAAGTCTAACCGGCATATACCTCCAGCCAAACGACAACCCAAACTATCTGGGAGTCACATTTGATCGGCGCATGACATGGAAAAGTCAGATCGAGAGAAACCGAATGAGAGCCAGAGAAAGAATGACAATCATGAAGAAACTTGCTGGCACAAGCTGGGGAGCAGACGAAAGTATACTAAAGAAACTGTACACTGGAAGAGTGAGACCAGTCCTCGAGTATGGCATTGCGGCATGGACAACAGCAGCAAAGGCGAACTTCGATAAAATTAGCAAACTTCAAAACCACGTCATGAGAGTTAAAACAGGAGGCATGAAGTCAACGCCAATTGTAGAACTTGAAAAGATTACAAATCTGCAATCCATGACCGATAGAAGAGACTGCAGAGTCCAGAAGCAAGCAGAGAAACTCAGAAGACTGACTGACCATCCAATGGACCAGAGACTAAACAATTTTGGAAATGAGAAACTAAAGCGGAGAAACTTTGCAGAGATAGCCAAAGCAAAGATGCACGAAGACCCTATGAACGCACTAACAATACCAAAGCCCATCCCTACTGCACGAAAACCTACCTAGAGGCAGCATATATTTCCAGAGGTGGTAGAAAATATACTAGGTATTGGAAACAAAAACTGCCAGACTGAAAAAGAAAGAAGAGATACAACCCTGAGGTACATAACGAAAAACTACCCAAGCATGCATGGACTGGACCCATGCATACACCGACGGTTCTGTAACAAATACAACACAGAACGGAGGGGCAGGAGCATTCCTGAACCTACCAAATGGCAGAAAAATAACACTGTCATTCGCTACTGGAAAATACACAAGCAATTTCAGAGCGGAGGCAGAGGCACTAAGGGCGGCAGTGGAAGAAATGGTGACAGGTAAAAGGAATGAAAGCCACATAGTCCTGCTTACAGATGCCTTGGCCGTAGTCACAGCACTGAAAAGCCAGAAAAATACTGAACTTAATGATTTAAGAGCAGTACTCTGTCAACTAGCCAGCAGTCCGCACCAAAAAGGGTAGTGGTACAGTGGGTTCCATCCCACTGCAACATCCAAGGCAACGAGGAGGCAGACAGACTGGCAAAAGAAGGTGCAAGACTACCACAACCAGATACTAGTGTGACATACGAGGAGTCAAAAAGGCTTATTAGAGCTAGATACATGACCAAATGGGAAACAGAACATACTGGCTACACAAAAAACGATGCTTATTACCAGTTGAACAGAAGAGAGCAGGTCGTGGTCTTCAGACATCGCATTGGCCAAAATAGACTGAGGTACCAACTTTTCAACAAATTGAAGATAGGTGGCACTGACGAATGCCCGTGTGGTACCGGGAAAATGACCGCTGAGCATTTGCTGCAAAACTGCCCGACATACGAGGACCAGAGAGAGCAGATGTGGCCATCACCAGTGGCAAAACTAGACAAGCTCTTTGGTAGTGTCGACAGCCTCAGGATGACCGCTGCTTTTTTCGAAAAACTAAAGGTCGACGTCTGACAGCGTAAGAAGAAGAAGAAGAAGAAGAAACCTGTACAGAGATTCCAAACTCCCCGACCAATTGGGCACATTTAGAAGTGTGCAACCATTTGTCTAGCTTTCTCACTCATTTATCCCATAGCTGGACCGAGCCAACACACTTTCCAATGTGTATCAGATTCCCCAGTCTGGTCGACATGTTGATGGATATCACATATCCACTATCCAAATGCATTTTGGATGTGTACCATACAAGGGTCGAGGGGGAGAGTAACGTCTGGTCAGGTAAAATATACTGATCAGACATGTTAGTCAAGGCCAGGTAAAATATACTGATCAGACATGTTAGTCAGGTAAAATATACTGATCAGACATATTAGCCAGGGCCAGGTAAAATATACTGATCAGACATGTTAGTCAGGGTCAGGTAAAACATACTGATCAGACATGTTAGTCAGGGTCAGTTAAAACATACTGATCAGACATGTTAGTCAGGGTCAGGTAAAACATACTGATCAGACATGTTAGTCAGGGTCAGGTAAAACATACTGATCAGACATGTTAGTCAGGGTCAGGTAAAATATACTGATCAGACATGTTAGTCAGGGTCAGGTAAAATATACTGATCAGACATGTTAGTCAGGGTCAGGTAAAACATACTGATCAGACATGTTAGTCAGGGTCAGGTAAAATATACTGATCAGACATATTAGCCAGGGCCAGGTAAAATATACTGATCAGACATGTTAGTCAGGGTCAGGTAAAACATACTGATCAGACATGTTAGTCAGGGTCAGTTAAAACATACTGATCAGACATGTTAGTCAGGGTCAGGTAAAACATACTGATCAGACATGTTAGTCAGGGTCAGGTAAAACATACTGATCAGACATGTTAGTCAGGGTCAGGTAAAATATACTGATCAGACATGTTAGTCAGGGTCAGGTAAAATATACTGATCAGACATGTTAGTCAGGGTCAGATAAAATATACTGGTCAAGAACCTCTATTGCTTTTCGAAATATGCGAACGACAACGGTATGGCTCCCACCTTCAATAGTGTGGTTATTCCAGCCATGATACAAGGCTGCGAGGTGGGGAACCTACGGAAAACTGACGCAGATAGACTCCGCCTTGACAAATTGAGCGAAGAACATTGAAGATCTCCATTCGAGACCAAACCCGCAACGCACAGGTGGGCATGGGGAATAACAGATAGACCGGCCATGCGGTGGGCATGGCGAATAACGGATGGACCGGCCAAGTGGTGGGGATGCTGGATAATTGATGGACCGGCCATGTGGTGGGTATGCTGGATAATGGATGGACCGGCCATGTGGTGGGTATGCTGGACAATGGATGGACCGGCCATATGGTGGGTATGCTGGATAATGGATGGACACGTAGAGTGACGTCGTGGTGGCCATACAACTATCGTCGCCCTGGTGGGAGATCGAGGTTGAGGTGGAGAGATGGCAAAATGGATTCCCTGGGCCCAGCATGGTACAAGAAGACAGAAGAGCGAAATGAGTTTACTCAGGAGTTGGCTACCTGGCGTCAGACACAGGTGCTGGAAGAGTACCAGGATTGAGAGAACCTAACGCAAGTCTTCTGTTCTTCTTGGCAGCCTGGCTAGAGGGGGGAGATTGACGTGATCCCTGTAGTAGTGAGCGATACACAGGTGAAGCCTAGCATTGCATAAACGCCTGGAAGATCCTCGTTCACCTTCGTCAACACTCTTGGGATGTGAGGAAATCTATCTCAATCCGCCACTCAACACCCTCATCAGGGCTCTCAAAAGAGTAAACTTACTCCTTATGGACATTCACAACAACCACATCCCATAATAGTATCCAATGTATCATTATCTAACTACGTATCCTCACCATCATCATCAAGTGCCTCAGTGTAACCCACCAAGTAGACCAACCTCCACAACACGCTCGTGTACAGACTGGCTCACGCGCAGACCCGCACGCGCGTGTACTGACTCGACCTGGCCCATACACGCACGTGGATGATCAAATCGATATTTGTGGTTTACATAACCATTTCTCAGACCCCTGTAACAGATGGTGTACCGTGGGACTTCTGCTTGTGTATCCAGTACTGATCTCAAACATAAACATCTGATAACATATCGAGAAATAACCTTCAACTGATAACATCAATATGTTACCATTTTTTAATCCTCGAAGTATGATCCTTGTTATCGACACGGTTACATTTGTAAAACTTCATCTTTGACGGCAGCGTCTGCTTTGGGACTACCTTTCAATAAATAAATCAATAAATCACTCAATCAATGGGAGAGGACGACTAACGGCTGGTCAGGCAAAATATACTGGTCAGATATGTTAGTCAGGGTCAGGCAAAACATACTGGTCAGATATGTTAGTCAGGGTCAGGCAAAACATACTGATCAGATATGTTAGTCAGGGTCAGGCAAAACATACTGATCAGATATGTTAGTCAGGGTCAGGCAAAACATACTGATCAGATATGTTAGTCAGGGTCAGGCAAAACATACTGATCAGATTTGTTAGTCAGGGTCAGGCAAAACATACTGATCAGACATGTTAGTCAGGGTCAGGCAAAACATACTGATCAGACATGTTAGTCAGGGTCAAGCAAAACATACTGATCAGATATGTTAGTCAGGGTCAGGCAAAACATACTGATCAGACATGTTAGTCAGGGTCAAGCAAAACATACTGATCAGATATGTTAGTCAGGGTCAGGCCAAATATACTGGCCAAGACCCTCACCTTGGCTTCCCCGTGGTGCTGTTTGGAAACGGGCTGTATTCATGGCAGCCTGGATAACGAGATGAGGGGTCGACGTGATCCCCGTAGTAGTGAGCGATACGCATATGAATCAAAGCATAGTACAATCGCCTGTAGGACCCCGATCAACCTTCAATAGCACGCTCGGGATGTGAGGAAAGCTGCAACAAACCACCACCGAAAGTCCTTTTCTGGGCACACAAATGAGTAAATCTATCATTTAACAACATCAATCAATCAATCAATCAATTCTGGGCACACACATGAGTAAATCTATCATTTAACAACATCAATCAATCAATCAATCAATCAATTCTGGGCACACACATGAGTAAATCTATCATTTAACAATATCAATCAATCAATCAATCAATTCTGGGCACACACATGAGTAAATCTATCATTTAACAATATCAATCAATCAATCAATCAATTCTGGGCACACACATGAGTAAATCTATCATTTAACAACATCAATCAATCAATCAATCAATTATGGGCACACACATGAGTACATCTATCATTTAACAACATCAATCAATCAATCAATCAATTCTGGGCACACACATGAGTAAATCTATCATTTAACAACATCAATCAATCAATCAATCAATCAATCAATCAATGAACATCCATTCAGACCCCGCGGAGCACATGTTTTCAACAACTACACACCGGCTTCTTCTGTCCTGCCCCCATTCTCCCCAGCTTTATCCAAGACTTTCCTGTTTTCTATATATTTGTATTGAAGCTTTCCTTTCCACTGCCACGATGCAACAATCTCTTACTCTTAAATTGTACGAATGTTCCATCCACCAAACCTGGACGTTTTCCTACAATAAAACAGATAAGCAAGTTAGCGACGTAGATTACATACGGCTTTCTAAACCTCACGTCATTTGCCCTCCTGACAGAGAAGCTACTTATGTCTTGGATGGTTTGATTGATTTTGACGGTTTATTTGAGCTGTCCCTTTTTGTTGCTAAGAATCTCTATAGAATAAGACAGACGGTCACATGAATTAACAATCCTGAGTAGTTTCTTACGATATGCTTGGCAGCTTACAGTGTTAGTATTCTCTAACATCTTTTAAAATACCAGCAGTAGTCAGGTAGATGTATCATCAACTTGAGGTTAGTTACAAAAATTGTATTCAAGACTTATTGTTTTTCAGACAGGACGTAAGTTGAATCGGACACGACGTAAGTTGAATCGGACACGACGTAAGTTGAATCGGACAAGACGTAAGTTGAATCGGACACGACGTAAGTTGATTCGGATACGACGTAAGTTGAATCGGACACGACGTAAGTTGATTCGGATACGACGTAAGTTGAATCGGACACGACGTAAGTTGAATCGGACCCGACGTAAGTTGAATCGGACACGACACAAGTTGAATCGGACACACGACCTCTAGTTTACGTCTACAGTTTTAAGGTCGCCACTAATGTTTCTGGGATGACCCGAACGTTTCTTGGAAGGCCCGAACGTTTCTTGGAAGGCCCGAACGTTTCTTGGAAGGCCCGAACGTTTCTTGGAAGGCCCGAACGTTTCTTGGATGGCCCGAACGTTTCTTGGAAAGCCCGAACGTTTCTTGGAAGGCCCGGAAGTTTCCTGGAAGGCCCGAACGTTTCTTGGAAGGTTTGAACGTTTCTTGGAAGGCTCAAATGTTACAAATATGAAAAGCTGGTGTTTCTGGAAGGATCCAATATTGTTACGAAGGTACAAAACAATTCCGGGAAGGATTTAATGTTTTTCAGAAGGCCCGAAAGGTCTGTATCAAGGATAATATTTTTCTGGTAAAGATAAAATGTTTCTGGTAAGGTTTAAATGTTTAAAGGAAGGATGAAATGTGTCTGGTAAGGTTACACAATTTCGGACACATCGTAAGCCTTAGAAAGGATGGTGGCCTCTCTAGGAACACCCGGGACCTTGTTCTGAGGTTGAGCGAGGCTGAAGAAACATTCCAGTAATGTTTTGTGGGTGGTGGTGGGAGAGAAAGGGAGGGGGAGAAGAGGAGGGGGAGAAGAGGAGGAGAGAAGGGGAGGGAGAGAGGCGGAAAAAAGAGGGGATGAGAAGTCGAGGAGAATGGGAGGGGGAGAAGGGGAAGGGGAGAAGTGGAAGAGGAGAAGGGGAGGGGGAGATGTGAAAGATGAGAAGAGGAGGGGCAGAAGGGGAGAGGGACAAGGTGAGAAGGAGAGAGGGATAAGGGGAGAGGGAGAAGGGTAGAGGGACAAATGGAGGAGGTGAAAGGAAAGAGTAGAAATGGAGGGGAGAGGCGGAGAAGGGAAAGGGAAGAAGTGAAAGAGGAGAAGAGGAGGGAGAGAAACCATGCCGAACTCAGACAAACCATGTCGAACTCAAACAAACTATGCCGAAATCAAACAAACCATGCCGAACTCAGACAAACCATGCCAAACTCAGACAAGCCATGCCGAACTCAGACAAACCATGCTGAAGTTAGACAAACCATGCTGAAGTCAGACAAACCATGCCAAACTCAGACAAACCCTGTCGAACTCAGACAAACCATGTCGAACCCAGACAAACTATGCGGAACCCAGACAAACCATGCGGGACCGAGACAAACCATGGCGAACCCAGACAAACCATGGCCAACCCTGACAAAGCATGGCAAACCGAGACAAACTCTGCCGAACCCTGTCAAACCCTCCTGAACTCTGATAAACCTTGACAATCCATGCCTAACTCAGACAAACCATGCCGAACTCAGACAAACCATACCGACTAATACAACCCTTGCCGAACCCAGATAAACCATGCCGAATCCACACAAACCATGCCAAACTCAGACAAACCATGGCGAACCCAGACACAAATGATGAACCCAGACAAACCATGCCGAACCCAGACAAACCATGGCGAACCCAGACAAACAATGGCGAACCATGACAAACCATGGCGAACCCTGACAACCGAGACACACTTTGACAAACCCCGACAAACCATGTCGAACCCCAGCAGACCTCAGGGATGGAAAAACAGAATTCCACAATGACTGTTCCCATATTTATTTATATGAAGGGAATTACATAGCCAGTATTGATGTAGTGCCACTGATTGTTTGAGATGAATATTCGACGAGGGCTTCCTGCAGACAGACAAAAAACAAGGGATGTCTTCACCAACATTTCTCATCAGGTTGACCTGACCTGTCTCAAACCAGCTGTTTACCAAAGAGAGCTAATATTAACTTTCTGTTCCACTAGTCGGCGCATTTCCTGTGAATGATGTCCCTTGTTGTCATAGCGATTGTTGCTATGGTGGAAGCGACTAATTAAATGATCGGGTTTTGTCTGTGACTAGAACGAGTGAATCGATTGGACAGTCGCACTGTCAGTCTATGCCGGACTGACTGCCGGGATTTCTAGGCCATATTTATGATAAACCCAGTCCCTAACAGGCACAGGGCATACATGGAGAAATGGTGAAGATGGGCAGAGATGGTCATACTAGGTACCAAGAACATGGTGCCGTCCTTGAGACAGCACAGCAGATCGTGCAGGTCGCTGCCAAGCCGTAGTTTGATAACTGTCCAACATGGCGTTAAGGGCGTTAGTTGAAGGGTGGGATTGGGGATACTAAAGATCTGGGCTACTTTCAGATCTGCCCCCCGCCCCAAATAAATAAGAATCATTTTAGATAATGTGCGAAGTGTTGAAAATATGATTTATTCAGTTTTGCGAAGGATTAGGGTTAGGGTTAATGGTAGGATTAGGGTTAGGGACAGGGTTAGGGTTAATGGTAGGGTTATGGTTAGGGTTAGGGTTAATGGTAGGATTAGGGTTAGGGTTAAGGTTAGGGTTAGGGTTAATGGTAGGGTTAGGGTTAGGGTTAGGATTATGGTTAGGATTAATGGTAGGGTTAGGGTTAAGGGTAGTGTTACGTATACGGTTAAGGTTAAGGTTATCTTATCAAGTGAGACTACGACAGCAGCAACCGTACCACCGGGTCACATGACAGGAAACTAATATGACGTTATATCTATAAATAAGGAATTATGGTCGTTTTTATAAGATGTAAATGTATGTCTTGGGGCAGACGGAGCATCGAGGTAGCAATGTTAACAGCTTCCACACGCTGAAGTTTAGTCAGGAAAAAGGCAGAGCACATATTTGATAAACCGTTTAACCACACTTTGAAGAAACCAGCTGGCAGCATTACTAGACAGTCTCTGTCTTTAAATCGCATTGGTATAAGGCGAAGAGGCCGACCTAGAACAATTTTGAAAAGTGTAACAGGTTTTGTAAAACTATGGTTTGAAATGGTGCTGGGTGCTGGGTGCTGGGTGCCTTGGAAAAGAAAACATGGCATGTGCTTCTTTAAGATCTATTCACCAGGGGGACTAAAAAAGGTTTTCATTCATTGATAACATATACTGCTGTCAGGGATGGAGTGTTTGAGACTTTGCTGTGCTGAGCGTCAGATATTTATGAGATGTGGGGGTCTCTTCCCTTCTTCGCTGTCTAGTCTTCCATAACAGTATGCTCACCGAATTACAGCTGGGTTAACTGTAGGGTTTCGATAACGGGGATCGAACTCGCTACCTATGCCATGAGAAACAATGCTCTACCACCACTTTCTCGCTACACAGAAGCTACTAGACGAAGTACAATCACAAAACATACAACAATAGCTCAATTGTCCCAACTGCCGACGTATCGGCTATCTTCTTTCTTACAACGCCGTAAAGCTGACACTCTGGCTTGACCCTTTGAACGCTCCCGTTCAGCTTACTCAATACCAGACGTGACTCCAATATGTACCTGGACCTCTGACAGGCAGCTCTACATCCCAACAATGAAAGTCTCCATACGGTCCAAATATGGCGGAGTAAACGAGTTAATTTTGTACCCAGTCCCAGACGAATACATTACACCTTCGCTGTCGAAGTTAGTTTGTGGACGTTCTGTGTTAATCGTATGTCATGCATTGTGGATACTCGTCAGGAGAAGGTAAGGGGTTGTCTCTCTAGGGGGGCCGCTACCGTAGAGGGTTGGGGGCATGTCTCTCTAGGAGGCCTCTAGAGTGAAGGGGTGGCGGGGGGGGGGGATGTTTCTCAAGGGGCCTCTACAGTAGAGGGGTGGCAGGGGGGGGGCATGTCTCTCAAGAAGGCCTCTACAGTAGAGGGGTGGCAGGGAAGGGGGGGGGGTGCATGCCTCTCAAGGGGGCCTCTACAGTAGAGGGGTGGCAGGGGGGCACGTCTCTCAAGGGGGTCTCTACAGTAGAGGGGTGGCAGGGGGGCATGTCTCTCAAGGGGGCCTCTACAGTAGAGGGGTGAGGGGTACGTCTCTCAAGGGGGTCTCTATAGTAAAGGGGTGGCAGGGGGCATGTCTCTCAAGGGGGCCTCTACAGTAGAGGGGTGGTGGGGGCATGTTTATCAAATAGGCTTCTACAGTTGAGGGGTGGCGGGGGGGGGGGGAACATGTCTATCACAGTGTTCAATGTATCGCAGAGGTAAAGGGCGTGTTTCTTAAAGGGGCCTCTATAGCAGAGAGACGATCTCATTTCTAATGGAATCCATTATGGTAGGGTTGGTAGGGACGGTCGTTGTTGTGAAAGTCCACAATGTGTATTTACTCTGATAAGACTATTAGGTTGAGGGTTTCCGTAGCTTTCATGACATCACGAGTGGGCCCTCTATAGATGAGAGTCAAGAATCGAACGGAAGGACTCTCACGACGCCAGGAAACGGTCTGAATTGATCAACCCTGTGTGTTGTCCTGGCGGGTTCAAACAAAGGGATACAACTCTGTAATAATTATATTATCTGAGATAACCTGGGATGGACATGGCAAGGGAGAGAAGTGTCTAGGCAGGAGACAAGGAATGTTAGACAGAGTTGTTGTTTCTGAATCAGTATGAGCGAAAGGGTATACGCTGGTTTGTAGAAGAGCTAGAACCAACAGTTCCGTGAGATGTCTAATAAATTCATGGAATAATCCAAAGGTTATAACGACCTTACTAACCACATTGCAAAAATAAAGACCAATCAGGTCTGAAATAATCACTTGCAATGTCTACATCAAATGGTCAGCTGGAAAGGATCTCCAACGTCTTCTCTTCCTTGCCTTGCTGGAACAATCTACCAATGCATTTCATGTTAGCCTCTTTTTTTCCTTCAATTTATAGTTTTATTCCTATATTACGTTGGCTTCCACTGCCTTTAATATCTTCTTATTCTTCTTTTATTGTTTCACCTTCTACCGGGTTGTAGAATAGTGTCGTGGTATGTGTTTATCTTTCGCATCTCTCGTGGCCCGAGCAACATTCAGCTGACAGCAGTCGTCGACTCACAGCTACAGCGCAGTGAATGAACTGACAGCAGCCAGAGAATCACAGCTACAGTGCAGTGAATGAGCTGACAGCAGCCAGAGAATCACAGCTATAGCGCAGTGAATGAGCTGACAGCAGTCAGAGACTCACAGCTACAGCGCAGTGAATGAGCTGACAGCAGTCAGAGACTCACAGCTACAGCACAGCACATGAGCTGGCAGCAGCCAGAGAATCACAGCTATAGCGCAGTGAATGAGCTGACAGCAGTCAGAGACTCACAGCTACAGCACAGCACGTGATCTGACAGCAGCCAGAGACTCACAGCTATAGCACAGCACGTGATCTGACAGCAGCCAGAGACTCACAGCTACAGCACATGGGCTGACAGCAGCCAGAGACTCACAGCACAGCACATGGGCTGACAGCAGCCAGAGACTCACAGCTACAGCACATGAGCTGACGGCTGCCAGAGACTCACAGCTACAGTACATGGGCTGACAGCAGCCAGAGACTCACAGCTACAGCACATGAGCTGACGGCTGCCAGAGACTCACAGCTACAGTACATGAGCTGACAGCAGCCAGAGACTCACAGCTACAGCACATGAGCTGACAGCAGCCAGAGACTCACAGCTACAGCACATGAGCTGACGGCTGCCAGAGACTCACAGCTACAGCACATGAGCTGAGACCAGCCAGAGACTCACAGCTGACTGCTAACATTACTGTCAGTGAATCAAAGCTCACGAAGCTCCCATTTCGCCTCTACCTGACCGCCCCTGAACACGGGCTGCACTAGTGTAGTCTGACTAGGAGAATGTGGATCGTCATAGAAAGGCAAATCTGTTATCCATAAAAACCATCTGAATCTGATCTGCAGGGTCGAAAGGCGCAGATATCGCAACCTCGCTGTGAACTTTGACACAAATACCAAAGAGGAGGAAGAAGAATAAACCGGGCACAGGGCCCTGGTACAATGGATAAGATCCTGACGGTACGTGACACTAAACCGGTTGAGGAGATATGGTGTACAAGATTCAAGACAGATTGTCCTAGTGGAAGGACTTGCGAAGTGTTCAAGTTTACCCAGTTGCATACTGATAACCGATGCACAGTTAGCAAATGAGGCATGGATAAAGGCGGATGATCTGCCTTACTAACAATGAAACCATTTACGCAGAGGTTATTACCACTTTATCCACAACAGCATCTGACTATATTTACTTAATATTAATACATGTGATACCTGAAAGGACAAGAATAAGGCAACTGTCACCTGTCTGACATCGTAACAGGCAACTCAAGAGGGGTGTGCTTGGGACAGGCATCCTCTATATCAAGTTAAACAAAAAGTTACCATTATTATCAGCAACTTGACAAGCATACAGACTTCCTGTAGTGGCAGCAGAGGCAGTAAACATACCAACTCTGTTTCACATTGGAGCA
>JAVGWX010000020.1:2454114-2496614 GCA_036924085.1 Ariolimax columbianus | reverse complement strand
CAACAACAACAGCAACAACAACAAGAACAACAACAACAACAACAACAGCAACAACAACAACAACAACAACAGCAACAACAACAAGAACAACAGCAACAACAACAACAACAACAACTACAGCAACAACAACAAGAACAACAGCAACAACAACAACAACAACAACAGCAACAACAACTACAGCAACAACAACAAGAACAACAGCAACAAAAACAACAACAACAACAGCAACAACAACAACAACAACAACAACAACAACAGCAACAAGAACAACAGCAACAAAAACAACAACAACAACAGCAACAACAACTACAGCAACAACAACAAGAACAACAGCAACAAAAACAACAACAGCAACAACAAAAACAACAACAACAACAGCAACAAGAACAACAACAACAACAGCAACAACAACAAGAACAACAACAGCAACAACAACAAGAACAACAGCAACAACAACAAGAACAACAGCAACAACAGCAACAACAACAAGAACAACAACAACAACAGCAACAACAAGAATAACAACAACAACAGCAACAACAACAGCAACAACAACAACAGCAACAACAACAAGAACAACAACAACAACAGCAACAACAACAACAAGAACAACAACAACAACAGCAACAACAACAAGAACAACAGCAACAACAGCAACAACAACAACAACAAGAACAACAGCAACAACAACAAGAACAGCAGCAACAACAACAACAACTACCACCAGGCCGAGAGATAGAGAATGTTGGAGATCCATTGTCTGTGTGTACCACTAGGGCCAGAGATAGAGAATGTCTTTGTATACCACTAGGGCCAGAGATAGAGAATGTTGGAGATCCATTGTCTGTGCATACCACCAGGGCCAGAGATAGAGAATGTTGGAGATCCATTGTCTGTGCATACCACCAGGGCCAGAGATAGAGAATGTTGGAGATCCATTGTCTGTGCATACCACCAGGGCCAGAGATAGAGAATGTTGGAGATCCATTGTGGAAAACCTTCATTGTGTAGCCAGCACTAGAATTGAATCATTTTTCTGTGTTAATGTCTAATCTATAAAGCTGACTTTTTGTTCCTAACTCGAATTCTTAATTGCAATAAATAATCTCTAGCAAGATAACTTTTTAGCCTGGATCGTGTTTCAGGATTTATCTGAATTTTCTGTTTTATTATTTACCACATAAAATGGGGAACTGAGACACTAGTCCAGTCAGGCACAATATACTGACCAGGACGTAATGACAGGGTCAGGCACAACATACTGACCAGGACGTCATGTCAGGGACAACATACTGACCAGGACGTCATGTCAGGGTCAGGCACAACATACTGATCAGGACGTCATGTCAGGGTCAGGCACAACATTCTGACCAGGACGTCATGTCAGGGACAACATACTGACCATAACGTCCTGTCAGGGTTAGGAACAACATACTGATCAGGACGTCATGTCAGGGTCAGGCACAACATTCTGACCAGGACGTCATGTCAGGGACAACATACTGACCAGAACGTCCTGTCAGGGTTAGGAACAACATACTGAGCCGTGTCTGTAACAATTTCAGAGTCGCGATGTGAGAGTCGTGTCACAATTTGAGTCATATTTTTCACAATCTGAGAGTAGTGTCTGTTACAATCTGAGAATCGTGTCCCAATCTGAGTCATTCTACAACATGAGAGTCATGCTACAATCTGAGAGTCATGTATATCACAATCTGAGAGTCATGTATGTCACAATCTGAGAATCATGTATGTCACAATCTGAGAGTCATGTATGTCACAATCTGAGAGTCATGTATGACACAATCTGAGAGTCATGTATGTCACAATCTGAGTGCCATGCTACGATATGAGAGTCAAGTCTCTTACAGTCTGATTGTCATGTCTGTCATAATCGGACAGCCAGCTACAATCTAAAAGTCATTCCCCAGTGTAAAAGTCATTCCACAATCTAAAAGTCATTCCACAATCTAAAAGTCATTCCACAATCTAAAAGTCATTCCCCAGTGTAAAAGTCATTCCACAATCTAAAAGTCATTCCACAATCTAAAAGTCATTCCCCAATCTAAAAGTCATTCCACAATCTTAAAGTCATTCCACAATCTAAAAGTCATTCTACTATCTGAGAGTCATTCCACTATCTGAGAGTCATTCCACTATCTGAGAGTCATTCCACTATCTGAGAGTCATTCCACTATCTGAGAGTCATTCCACTATCTGAGAGTCATTCCACTATCTGAGAGTCATTCCACTATCTGAGAGTCATTCCACTATCTGAGAGTCATTCCACTATCTGAGAGTCATTCCACTATCTGAGAGTCATTCCACTATCTGAGAGTCATGTATGTCTATATTGTCTCATTTGCTTCGTACTTTAAGCTTACTTCACCTTTCTCTTGTGTCTGTACTAAACTCTGAAAGACTAATATCAAATATCATTATTTCCTCTCAAATATAACAATATTGCCCTCAAACCACTTCCGCCAAAATATTCCCTCTATCGCAGAAACACAAACGGGCCCTAACGCAACATACTGAAAGCAAATATGTCCCCACAGTATGTTATGAACTCCACAATATGTGTAAATAAACGCCGGACGCATCTTTCAAATTAAACCGCCAAGGATACACACAAAAAAGCCAAATTCTCCACAGCGTCTAGCCAACAGTTTCCCAAATGGTCGGCCAAAATAACATATCACAGCCATAGGCCAGGTTTACATCCCATGGGGAGTTTGGAAGCAATACATCTGCATCATTGCTGCATTGTTTCCGTTGGCTAGCCAAGCGAAGTTTTTTTAGGGCAATATAGTATTTTTGGGAAGGTCATTTATTCACGACCTGAGTTTGTTGAGTAGGTTTTGGAGGGTCTATCTTCCAGGCTCGTCTTACCAACAGAGGAGGGGTGTGCCTGCTTCTGTTACTCCACTCATTGTCTCCGTTCTTGTTGGTTTTCCAGTTCGATTGTGTCGAGTGATCTTCTCCTGTATCCACTTAATGCGGTTCTCATTATATCCACGAAGCGCGTGGAGCAATCGGGGCCAGGGGTCTGCTGGATGTATTGCAATGGGATGATGCTTAATAGGCGTATCACTATGGGGATCACTATCGATCCCTAACCCGTTGACTGCAGTACAACATGGCTTCATGGCGTAGTTGTAAGATAAGGGCTTGGTCAGTGTGTTTCACCTGATCCTAAGGTAAATCGAGGGCTTGGTCCGTGTGTTTCATCTGATCCTAAGGTAAATCGAGGGCTTGGTCAGTGTGTTTCATCTGATCCTAAGGTAAATCGAGGGCTTGGTCAGTGTGTTTCACCTGATCCTAAGGTAAATCGAGGGCTTGGTCAGTGTGTTTCACCTGATCCTAAGGTAAATCGAGGGCTTGGTCCGTGTGTTTCACCTGATCCTAAGGTAAATCGAGGGCTTGGTCAGTGTGTTTCACCTGATCCTAAGGTAAATCGAGGGCTTGGTCCGTGTGTTTCACCTGATCCTAAGGTAAATCAAGGGCTTGGTCAGTGTGTTTCATCTGATCCTGAGGTAAATTGAAGGCTTGGTCAGTGTTTCACCTGATCCTGAGATAAATTGGGGGCCTCGGTCAGGTTGTTTTACCTGATCCTAAGGTAAATCGAGGGCTTGGTCAGTGTGTTTCACCTGATCCTGAGGTAAATTGAAGGCTTGGTCAGTGTGTTTCACCTGATCCTGAGGTAAATTGGGGGCCTCGGTCAGGTTGTTTCACCTGATCCTAAGGTAAATCGAGGGCTTGGTCAGTGTGTTTCACCTGATCCTAAGGTAAATTGAAGGCTTGGTCAGTGTGTTTCACCTGATCCTGAGGTAAATTGAGGGCTTGGTCAGTGTGTTTTACCTGATTCTGAGGTAAATCGGGGGCTTGGTCAGTGTGTTTCACCTGATCCTGAGGTAAATCGAGGGCTTGGTCCGTGTGTTTCATCTGATCCTAAGGTAAATCGAGGGCTTGGTCAGTGTGTTTCACCTGATCCTAAGGTAAATCGAGGGCTTGGTCAGTGTGTTTCATCTGATCCTAAGGTAAATCGAGGGCTTGGTCAGTGTGTTTCACCTGATCCTAAGGTAAATCGAGGGCTTGGTCAGTGTGTTTCACCTGATCCTAAGGTAAATCGAGGGCTTGGTCCGTGTGTTTCACCTGATCCTAAGGTAAATCAAGGGCTTGGTCAGTGTGTTTCACCTGATCCTGAGGTAAATTGAAGGCTTGGTCAGTGTTTCACCTGATCCTGAGGTAAATTGGGGGCCTCGGTCAGGTTGTTTTACCTGATCCTAAGGTAAATCGAGGGCTTGGTCAGTGTGTTTCACCTGATCCTGAGGTAAATTGAAGGCTTGGTCAGTGTGTTTCACCTGATCCTGAGGTAAATTGGGGGCCTCGGTCAGGTTGTTTCACCTGATCCTAAGGTAAATCGAGGGCTTGGTCAGTGTGTTTCACCTGATCCTAAGGTAAATTGAAGGCTTGGTCAGTGTGTTTCACCTGATCCTGAGGTAAATTGAGGGCTTGGTCAGTGTGTTTTACCTGATTCTGAGGTAAATCGAGGGCTTGGTCAGTGTGTTTCACCTGATCCTGAGGTAAATTGAAGGCTTGGTCAGTGTGTTTCACCTGATCCTGAGGTAAATTGAAGGCTTGGTCAGTATATTTCACCTGATCCTGACGTCAGGTGTTGCCCTACATGTTACACCTGACACGTACCAGAGGTGGTATTTTGGTCAATAGGTTGTACATGATCCTGACGTTAGACGAAGTACCGGATGTTGTATGGAGAACGGAATGCGTTGTGTCGTAGTTTACAGCTAGACTGCGCTATTTGCACCCTTTGGTCCGACACATCCGACTTCAGCATGTCATTGTTTGGTACTGGGTTAGCCTTCCCTCTTCGATCACTTCTCCTTAGCCAGTATGCTCTGTTGCAGCCTGTTATCCAGGATCACCGAGTGGAGGTGTACAAAGGTTTGGAAGCTCTGGTTCGCTGGCCCTGATGCTAGCAGTCAGCTTAGAGTCGCTGACCCTGACGCTAGCGCTCAGCTTTGGGTCGCTGACCCTGACGCTAGGCGTCATCTTTGAGTCTTTGGCCCTGACGCTAGAAGTCAGCTTAAGTCACTGACATTCTACAGCTCATGCAATGGTCACCATCTTGATACCATAATCAGTATTAGATTTCAAACATTCATTTGAAAATATGTAAAGAAAGCAAGGCTCAGTCTGAGGATGTTAGGATCTCCATAAGACTTTCCAATCTTCGTCAGCTTTACTCGATCTTCCCAGAATTGCTCCAGAGACGACCACCTACAGTTATTATATTGCCCGTTGGCTGGGCACCGTTGGACCAGACGCTCAAACTGCACTCTGTTCGTGCCACAAGTACAATCATCGGAGATTCCCCATTCTCAGTACACCAAGGAGATAGTGTTTCAGTTAATATTAAGCGCCCACAGACTTCCCTGTCACAGCCTACTGCAGATACAGGCCTTCTGACTCACCAGTAAATGTTGAGCGTTCACAGACTTCCCTGTCACAGCCTACTGCAGATACAGGCCTTCTGACTCACCAGTAAATGTTGAGCGTCCACAGACTTCCCTGTCACAGCCTACTGCAGATACAGACATTCTGACGCACCGGTTAATGATGAGCGTCCACAGACTTCCCTGTCACAGCCTACTGCAGATACAGGCCTTCTGACTCACCAGTAAATGTTGAGCGTCCACAGACTTCCCTGTCACAGCCTACTGCAGATACAGGCCTTCTGACTCACCAGTTAATGTTGAGCGTCCACAGACTTCCCTGTCACAGACTACTGCAGATACAGACATTCTGACTAACGGTATAATCCCTTTGAGACGTCACATTTATAGGCTGACTAAATAACGGAACATACATCTGCCAACTATCAGTGACTCTATAATATCGTGTTCGGGAAACAAAGATGGATATGCAGTTGGTTTCAGGGCATGATTCTGTGAAAGGGTCACAATATGCAGTGATTTTTGTGTGTTTTGTATCGTAAATTTGTTTTATTTCTTTGCGTGGAACATACATTGATTGTAAACCTTGTCATGGTATGAATTCCGTTATTTAGTCGGCCTTGGAATGTGACGTTTTATTGAGATTTTCCTTGTGAGCCAGAGAGCCTTTCTAAAGTAGGCCATGTTCCTGGTGTAGTACATTTGCGATAAGCTGGTAATGTGAACCCTTCTTTGGTAGCCTGAATGCTTCGTTTCTCATCTGTTTCTCTCTCTACTCCTCGCAGTGTTGTTCATTAGTTTGTTTTGCCTCGTGTATCCTGAACGGAAAGAACACGACAGCAACCAATGGTGCAGAGAATCAAGGAGAGAAAGAGGAGATGAATAGGACATACTCTCGAAAGAAGCTGAACAGTAAAGCTAGACAAGCTATGGATTTGAACGTACAGGGAAAGAGACAAGAGGGAATGTCAAGAAACCCATGGAAGCGAAATGTCGCGGATAAAATCAAATCAATCAGGATCTTGCAGGAGGGACACAGGAAGACGGCCCAGAATAGGGACAGATGTAGAGTATTTTGTGCGGCCCTATGCTTCAAAGGGAACCGGACGGATAAATTAAGACGATTTTAGTGATGATGGTGATGATGATGATGTTGCTGATGGTGATGATGGTGATGTTGGTGGTGATGGTGATGATGGTGATGTTGGTGGTGATGGTGATGATGATGGTGATGTTGGTGATGGTGATGATGGTGATGTTGGTGGTGATGGTGATGATGGTGATGTTGGTGGTGATGGTGATGATGGTGATGTTGGTGGTGATGGTGATGATGATGGTGATGATGGTGGAGATGGTGATGATGATGATGGTGATGATGGTGATGTTGGTGATGGTGATGATGGTGATGTTGGTGGTGATGGT
This sequence comes from Ariolimax columbianus, assembly GCA_036924085.1. Classification (NCBI taxonomy): domain Eukaryota; kingdom Metazoa; phylum Mollusca; class Gastropoda; order Stylommatophora; family Arionidae; genus Ariolimax; species Ariolimax columbianus. The sequence continues at coordinate 2,489,715 of JAVGWX010000020.1, read as the reverse complement.
GATGATGGTGATGTTGGTGGTGATGGTGATGATGATGGTGATGATGGTGATTTTGGTGATGGTGATGATGGTGATGATGATGTTGGTGATGGTGATGATGGTGATGATGGTGATGATGATGGTTTAGCGTGGATTCTACAGTTCCGATGTGTGCATGTCGCTACTCCTGTATACTTCTTTGTCTTTCTCTAAGTGCATGCTTACTTTCAGTGTACATGGCATCAAGGTAGCCATCATCATGGCCCTAATGGTTAGGGCCTCTAGGTCAAACATCAAGTTTCTAATGTCTATCCACTTGGATTGCCTTGTCGTACGTCATCCATATTGCATGTTTCCAGAAGGTTTGACCAGGCCTTCAGGGGATCGAGGACGTGTGTTGCCCCACAGCTGTATGTCTCATCATACCTGTTGTCAGGTAGCTTTGATGTCCTGGCAAACCTCTTGGCCTCTAGATATTCACGAATCAGGAATGCTTTGATGTCCTGGCAAACCTCTTGGCCTCTAGATATTCACGAATCAGGAATGCTTTGATGTCATGGCAAACCTCTTGGCCTCTAGATATTCACGAATCAGGAATGCTTTGATGTCCAGGAAAACATGTTGGCCTCTAGATATGTTACAATAACGGATCAGGAATGCTTTGATGTCCTGTCAAACCTCTTGGCCTCTAGATATGCTACATTCCAGAGTCAGGTAGCCTTGATGTCCTGGTAAACATCTTGGCCTTTTGTGACAGTAGCCATGTGCCCTACTAAACATCTTGGTCTCTAGAAAGGCTACATTCACGTATCAGGTAGCCTTGATGTCCTGGTAAACATCTTGGCCTTTTGTGACAGTAGCCATGTGCCCTACTAAACATCTTGGTCTCTAGAAAGGCTACATTCACGTATCAGGTAGCCTTGTTGTCCCGCTGTATCTTCAAGTTCCAAAGGTTTAGCGGCTGAAAGCTCAGCTTACAGTCACAAAGCACTAGTTCTAATCCTGTCGTTATAAGTTTGAAAGATAGGGCGTGTCATGTTGTTTGTCATGGAATGAACGCTTCTTCTAGTCGACTAGCTGTAAATTGGCACCTGACGAGATCAGTGCAGATTTCCAAGCCGCAGCGGCAACTACAGAATTCGGGCTCTGTTGTAAGTACTTTCGTCAATTAAGTGGGCTAAGCCTACACTGGGGCGTCCTGAGGAGACAGCCCACACGGGGGCGACCTGGTCCAATGGAGGGACTAAGCCCACACCGGGGCGACCTGGTCCAATGGAAGGACTAAGCCAACACGGAAGCGCCCTGGTCAAATAAAGGTACTAAGCCCACACGAGGTTGCCCTGAAGGGACTAAGCCCACACCAAGCCGACCTGGTCCAATGGAAGGACTAAGCCAACACGGGGGCGCCCTGGTCAAATAAAGGGACTAAGCCCACACGAGAGCGCCCTGAATGGACTAAGCCCTCACTGGGGCGCCCTGGTACAATGGGGTCTGTTCTACGAACACTATTCTAGTCAGAATTTTTCATTTCCCATTCCTCCGTCTGGTAAACACGTACGTATATCATACATTGTATCATGTATCCTAGATGCTCACTACCCCCTTGTTCCGGTATCTCCCAAGGTCAACCATCCATCATCTCCCATGTGCAGTCTGGGACCAGAACGTTCTGATTTCCGGTCATGTCTGCCTCTGATAAACTGTGTGCGATCTTCCTAATTTTTATCTAATCGTCTCTTCTTTTATTATCCTTACCTCACTCCTAATTTTTATCTAATCGTCTCTTCTTTTATTATCTTTAGCTCACTCCTAATTTTTATCTAATCGTCTCTTCTTTTATTATCTTTAGCTCACTCCTAATTTTTATCTAATCGTCTCTTCTTTTATTATCTTTAGCTCACTCCTAATTTTTATCTAAGCCATCTTATCTTTTATTATCCTTAACTACTCCTAATTTTTATCTAAGCGTCTCTTCTTTTATTATCTTTAGCTCACTCCTAATTTTTATCTAAGCCATCTTATCTTTTATTATCCTTAACTCACTCCTAATTTTTATCTAAGCGTCTCTTCTTTTATTATCCTTAACTCAATCCAAATTTCAATATAAGCCATATTTTCCTATATTATCCTTACCCAAATCTAAGCCATATCTTCCTATATTATCCTTACCCAAATCTAAGCTATATCTTCCTATATTATCCTTACCCAAATCTAAGCCATACCTTCCTATATTATCCTTACAGAAATCTAAGCCATATCTTCCTATATTATCCTTACCCAAATCTAAGCCATATCTTCCTATATTATCCTTACCCAAATCTAAGCCATACCTTCCTATATTATCCTTACAGAAATCTAAGCCATATCTTCCTATATTATCCTTACCCAAATCTAAGCCATATCTTCCTATATTATCCTTACCCAAATCTAAGCCATACCTTCCTATATTATCCTTACAGAAATCTAAGCCACATCTTCCTATATTATCCTTGCCCAAATCTAAGCCATATCTTCCTATATTATCCTTACCCAAATCTAAGCCACATCTTCCTACATTATCCTTACCCAAATCTAAGCCACATCTTCCTATATTATCCTTACCCAAATCTAAGCCATATCTTCCTATATTATCCTTACCCTAATCATAATTTCTATCTAAGCCACATCTTTCTGTATCCTCCTTTCCTCAATCCTCACAATCTCAGCTAAATTATCCCAGAATGAGAATCGACCGCTAACAACAAATTCTCGCAAGATTTTCCATGACAACTTTACTCTGTTTGGGGTAGGATAAATGAGACGGGAGGTAAATTATTCATGTTTCACCGCAGACCTTATTGTATTATCTATAATTAGAACATGACTGTCTCCATGCGACCGGTGTTCGGAAAATGAAGTTCCCGTGTTATTATCACCCGGGTAGAAATGTTATGGGTTAAATTTGATCCACGCGTTCGTTAATCTAATATTTGTTAGAGGCACTTTGTTGATACTTAGTTCCGGGATAAATGTCTTCATCAGCGTTAGAAAATGTTCAGAGCTGTAAACAGTAATGAAGGAATGTTTATGGATATTTATCTGGACCAGAACAGTTCAGTGGAGAGGGGTGTTAATTTAAAAATCATTGTTAGGTTAGAATGCAGGACAGAGAGTGAGAGAGAGAGAGAGAGTGAGAGGAAGAGGGAGTGAGAGGGAGTGAGAAGGAGTGAGAGGGAGAGGGAGAGAGGGACATGGGAGAGAGGGATATGGAGAGGGAGGGGAAAAGAGGGGGAGGGAGGGAGAGAGAGGGATGAGGAGAGAGAGGGAGGGAGAGAGGAAGGGAGAGAGAGGAAGGGAGAGAGAGGAATGGAGAAAGAGGAAGGGAGAAAGAGGAAGGCAGAGAGAGGAAGGGAGAGAGAGGATGGCAGAGAGAGGAAGGGAGAGAGAGGAAGGGAGAGCGAGGAAGGGAGAGAGAGGTAGGGAGATAAGGAAGGAGACGAAGAGAGGGAGGAGAGAGGGGAAAGAGGGAGGAGAGGGGGGGAAGATAGAGTAAGAGAGAGATGGAGAGATAGAGAGGGAGAGATAGGAAGAGAGAGGTAGGTGTAGGTAGGTAGAGAGAGGGAGGGAGAGAGGGAGAGAGCAAAGGAGAGAGAGGGAGTGATAGAGAAAGGAAGAGCGAGATGGAAGGAGAGAGGGAGAGAGAAGGAGAGAGAGAGAGATAGGTAGAGAGGGGGAGAGAAAGGGAGGAATATAGAGGGGAGAAAGGAAGACAGAACAAAGAAAGGGAGAGAGAGGAAGACAGTAGAGGGATGTGGAGGTAGAGGTGAGACACAGAGAGTGAGAGATAGCGAGAAAGATCGGGAAGAGGGAAAAGGAAGCTGGAGTTGAAGAGTAATAATAATAATAATACTAATAATAATAATAATAATAATAATAATAATAATAAATGTCTGCCTATTAGAGTTTCCCGTTTGCCAATTGGCTACTGTCACGGATACGTGTTATAGCTTGTTGCCAGGCCTCGTCCAGAGCTGCCGTGTAGTCTGCCAGCTGTCGGAGTCATGAAGTGCCGGGTCAAACCCTGCTACGCCTCCAGCTTTCAGTGGGTGATCCCTGGTGCAGAGAATGCTTTGACAGGGGGCCGACAGGTCCTCATCCTGCTGGACAACATGGCTAAGTTGAAAAGGCTGCGGTGGACCAGATCTTCTATGGCGAGCGGATGATTTGCAGGCACGGTGATTTCTGCTAAGTGAAGAAGGTCGTGATGTCGAATTCCGGGAGTACGCCGCGCTGGTTACGCCTATGAAATGTCTCAAGTCTTGTAAAGTCTTAATGTGACAGATTAAAGGATAAGTAAAAAGAGAGGAGAAAGAGAGAAAGATGGAAGGGAAACATAACAACAGATAATACAAGCGAGATAGAAAGAGAGAGGTACATAATGGGATAGACACTAGGAGATTGGGAACAAAGAATGATTGAGCGACAGTGAGAGAAAGAGAGAGAAATGGAGATGAAAGAACAATCAGTATGAAGGAGAGAAAATGTAAACACAAATGAGTTTTGTAACAGACTTCCTGCAAGCATACCAATTGTCAGAAGGTCAGCTGTATTGGTGCCCTTAAACGTACTATTAATCGAGACGGAGACACATCAAGTGAATGTGGTAGTAATATTAGATAATATACCAGGAACATTGCGAGGAAGACAATTGTGATTATGGATTGAGAAATAACAATAAAATGGCAGTTGCAGTAGAATTTGTTAAGGAGTAGCAGTAGCAATAGTACTAGTCGCAGTAGTAGTAGTAGTAGTAGTAGTTGTAGGTGTTGTTGTTGTAGTAGGAGCAATAGTAGTAGTAATAGTACTACAAGTTGTAGTAGTAGTAATAGTAGTAGTAGTAGTAGTTGTTGTAGTAGTAGTAGCAGCAGTAGTAGTAGAAGTAGTAATAGTAGTAATAGTAGTAGTAGTAGTAGTAGTAGTAGTAGAAGTAGTAATAGTAGTAGTAGTAGTAATAGTAGTAGTAGTAGTAGTAGTAGTAGTAGTAGTAGTAGTACCAGCAGTAGCAGTAATAGTTGAAGTAGTAGTTGTAGTTGTATTAGCAGTAGTAGTAGTAGTAGCAGTAGTAGTAGTAGTAGTAGTAGTAGTAAAAGTAAGAGCAGCAGTAGTAATACTAGTAGCAGTAGCAGTAGTAGTAGTAATAGTAATAGTAGAAATGTTAGGGGTAGTAATAGTATTGTAGCAGTAGGGGTACTATTGTTAGTAGCTTTAGTAGTAGTAGTAGTAGTAAAAGTAAGAGCAGCAGTAGTAATACTAGTAGCAGTAGCAGTAGTAGTAGTAATAGTAATAGTAGAAATGTTAGGGGTAGTAATAGTATTGTAGCAGTAGGGGTACTATTGTTAGTAGCTTTAGTAGTAGTAGTAGTAGTAGTAAAAGTAAGAGCAGCAGTAGTAATACTAGTAGCAGTAGCAGTAATAGTAATAGTAGAAATGTTAGGGGTAGTAATAGTATTGTAGCAGTAGGGGTACTATTGTTAGTAGCTTTAGTAGTAGTAGTAGTAGTAGTAAAAGTAAGAGCAGCAGTAGTAATACTAGTAGCAGTAGCAGTAATAGTAATAGTAGAAATGTTAGGGGTAGTAATAGTATTGTAGCAGTAGGGGTACTATTGTTAGTAGCTTTAGTAGTAGTAGTAGTAGTAGTAAAAGTAAGAGCAGCAGTAGTAATACTAGTAGCAGTAGCAGTAATAGTAATAGTAGAAATGTTAGGGGTAGTAATAGTATTGTAGCAGTAGGGGTACTATTGTTAGTAGCTTTAGTAGTAGTTGTAGTAAATGTAACAGTAGGATAATCTATAATGATACGAGCGACGAGTGGATATAATGGTATTACAGAAGGACTTTATATCTGAGACCCGTTCTATTCTCCAGAAGAGTGATAGTGGTCTATAAGTGCCGGGAAGAACTGGTACTCCAAATGGTGGTAGTAGTCGTTATAGTGCAATAACTACATAATGATGAAGAGAAAGCCCAGATACCGACTAACCGGGTAATGGCTGTCTTTAAGTCCGAGAAGTTACAATATTAATGTTATGTATTCAGATTGAGTACAATATAAACAGGCAAGAATTCGTCTGTTGGAAGTCCCTCGTGACATCCTCGGAGAAGATGATCGAAATCTGGACTGTCATAATCTTACAAATATAGAAAATTGCAAACCCGGGAGTCGAGCGGAGAGGTCAACCCACTAGTCATTTCTGTGGACGTGAATAGAATGACCTAAGCTGGCAAACAGATTTGTACATGTCATGAAAACCTGGAAAAGTCTAGCAGTGAAGACAGAGAGCTGGAACTTAGAACAGGAGAACTACTCATTGGAGAAATTGTTCTGTTTGTAGTAGTAGCTCTAGAAATATTTGTAATTGTAGTACCTGTAGTATTTGTAAGGGTAATTAGATAAATAGCTGACATATTACTTAATCAGTACTCGCCGAAGCTGCAGTGGAATTGGCACAATTAATGGTAGTAGTTGTAGCAGTAGTTGGCTATATGGAAGTAGTAGTAGTGACACTAATATTTGACGTGATAGTAGTTCACGTAGCAGTAGAAGTAGTAGTAGAAGTAGTAGTAGTAGTAGTAGAAATAGTAGTAGTAGTAGAAATAGTAGTAGACGTGTGAGCTAGACCGTGAAATACGACACATGTAAGCGTAGTGCTCTTCATATAGCCAATGTCCAGGCCAGGATAAACGGACGGAAGAAATCACACAAAAACCAACGAATTATCCAGTCCAAAAGAAAAACAACACGTTTCCGTGAACACCTGTAAGTCAGCGACTAGTGTGTATTCCAGGCAAATCCGTGGTCTTGTGTCTTGCATAATGAACTAAAACAGCCGAGCAATGTAGACCCGCAGTCGGTTATGACGCCATCTTTGCTGCATGAAAATGAAGACAAGGCAGCCACTCCGCCATACACATCGAAGCATTCCAATCCCAAGTTTGGCTGCATACTTGATTACAAGTATTAACAAACAAGGAAATCTTCAGTCCTAGGGGTCACAAAGTAGGTCTGACATTGTCCACACTACCTAGTCTAGGAAGCAGGACTAGCGTCTGGTCAGGCACAATATACTGGTCAGACATGTTAGTCAGGGTCAGGCATAATATACTGGTCAGACATGTTAGTCAGGGTCAGGCATAATATACTGGTCAGACATGTTAGTCAGGGTCAGGCATAATATACTGGTCAGACATGTTAGTCAGGGTCAGGCATAATATACTGGTCAGACATGTTAGTCAGGGTCAGGCACAATATACTGGTCAGACATGTTAGTCAGGGTCAGGCATAATATACTGGTCAGACATGTTAGTCAGGGTCAGGCATAATATACTGGTCAGACATGTTAGTCAGGGTCAGGCATAATATACTGGTCAGACATGTTAGTCAGGGTCAGGCACAATATACTGGTCAGACATGTTAGTCAGGGTCAGGCATAATATACTGGTCAGACATGTTAGTCAGGGTCAGGCATACCATACTGGTCAGACATTTTCGTCAGGGTCAAGCACAACATACTGGTCAGACATGTTAGTCAGGGTCAGGCACAACATACTGGTCAGACATGTTCGTCAGGGTCAAGCACAACATACTGGTCAGACATGTTCGTCAGGGTCAAGCACAACATACTGGTCAGACATGTTCGTCAGGGTCAAGCACAACATAACGGCCAAGACCCTCATTTCGGCGTCCTAGTACCCCCCCCCCCGCCCCCCCCCCCCCTCAAAACTGGCAGCTTTCACGGCAGCCTGGTTAACGAGATGTGGGATCGATGGAATTCCCGTAGTAGTGAGTGACACGCAGATCAACCCAAGCATAACACAACCGCCTGGTGGACCCCGATCCACCCTCAACAGCACGTTCGGGGTGTGAGGAAAGCCACTGCAACCTGCCACTTAACGTCTTTTTCAGGGCGCACAAAAGAGTAACTCATTATGGGCATTCGAAAACAACAACAACAACAACAACAATTCCACACTACCTCCCCGCTGAAAAGTCTATCTAAGTCTATCTAAGTCTATCTAAGTCTGTCTATTTGTCTATACTATCACTCCTGCCAACTTCCCATCTTATGTTCATATCAGCTGTTTGCTTCTCTGCCACAAATCTACGCAACCAGACAGACAATAATCTAGCCAAGACATACTACGTCTAATTTGTCTGTTTTCAGTGGAATCCGTCAAGCAATACCGCAAGAAATTACCCACAGTACTCCATAGAACAACACCAATTTCCGCTCGCCCACATTCCCATCTGTTTCCTGTCTGCTCGGAAGACAATACCTCTAGACTTGGGAATCAAAATAACAACGGTAGAAGTCATCAGTTACCTAAAAACGCGCGTATTAGTGCCCTAACGTTGGCTTAGAGTGCCCTAACGTTGGCTTAGAGTGCCCTAATGTTGGCTTAGAGTGCCCTAATGTTGGCTTAGAGTGCCCTAACGTTGGCTTAGAGTGCCCTAATGTTGGCTTAGAGTGCCCTAACGTTGGCTTAGAGTGCCCTAACGTTGGTTTAGAGTGCCCTAACGTTGGCTTAGAGTGCCCTAACGTAGGCTTAGAGTGCCCTAACGTTGGCTTAGAGTGCCCTAACGTCGGCTTAGACTGCCCTAACGTTGGCTTAGAGTGCCCTAATGTTGGCTTAGAGTGCCCTAACGTCGGCTTAAAGTGCCCTAACGTTGGCTTAGAGTGTCCTAATGTAGCTTAGAGTGTCCTAACGTTGGCTCAGAGTGCCCTAATGTTGGCTTAGAGTGCCCTAACGTTGGCCTAGAGTGCCCTAATGTCGGCTTAGAGTGCCCTAACGTTGGCTTAGAGTGCCCTAACATTGGCTTAGAGTGCCCTAACGTTGGCTTATAGAGTGCCCTAACGTTGGCTTAGAGTGCCTTAACGTTGGCTTAGAGTGCCCTAACGTTGGCTTAGAGTGCCCTAACGTTGGCTTAGAGTAGGTAACGTCGGCTTAGAGTGCCATAACGTCGGCTTAGAGTGGGCTAACGTTGGCTTAGAGTGCCCTAACGTTGCATAGAGTGGGCTAACATTGGCTTAGAGTGCCCTAACGTTGGCTTAGAGTGGGTAACGTTGGCTTAGAGTAGGTAACGTTGGCTTAGAGTAGGTAACGTTGGCTTAGAGTAGATAACGTTGGCTTAGAGTGCCCTAACGTTAGCTTAGAGTGGGCTAACATTGGCTTAGAGTGCCCTAACGTTGGCTTAGAGTGGGCTAACATTGGCTTAGAGTGCCCTAACGTTGGCTTAGAGTGGGCTAACATTGGCTTAGAGTGCCCTAACGTTGGCTTAGAGTGCCCTAACGTTGGCTTAGCGTGCCCTAACGTTGGCTTAGAGTGCCCTAACGTTGGCTTAGAGTGCCCTAATGTTGGCTTAGAGTGCCCTAACGTTAGCTTAGAGTGCCGTTACCTCGCATCTGTGTACATAAGTTGTAGTAGGAGAGTCAACCAATCATTAATGTCAATTTCGTTAATCCCCCTGCAACAAATTATGAATAATTATTTAGGATTTTCCCCTTCCAGTTAAAGTAATATCAGTCCTACAGTATGGCTGGGAAATATGGACAGGTTACTAATAGTGTTATATTCTTCGCGTTCGATGGCTGGATAGCACAGATCGCATTAAAAGGCCGCTTCACTACAGTGTCTGTCGTGATTTCCAGCTACGGTAGGCATAGCAGCCACATTATTTAAAACACATTTTAGAAACTACAGCTGAAAGAGCATACACATGATTTAACGATGATTATCAGAAAGGAGTCTTCTACAGTTGAAGTCCTGTGTTTCTTTAAGATCGGTATGTAGAGAACAGATCTTTTTCTTAAACACTGCCGTTGGATTTCGGGTTTCCTATACTGAAAGTAGCGGATATTTCATTGGTCACCCCAATTTCCTTATTCCCTGTGTGTTCGAGTCAAATACACCTTTAACTGCACTTCTAGGAATTTCTTGTTATTGAATGTCCCACTTCTTCTTCTTCGTTTCTTGTCGCTTATCCTGTCCTGTCTTTCAGAGCCAGGTTCTGAAATATCTCATCTCCAAGGCCTGTATCATCTGATGCAGGTCAGCTGCAGTTATTCATGTCTCACAAGCATATAGAACTATTGACAGGGTAGATACTACGCCGACTCGCAAATTTTATTTTCGCATGAGGTAGCCCGGTACCCATGTACAGGTGGGTTGACTAAAAGAAACCGAAGTGCCATTAACAAAACCAACGTCATATGGAGGTCTGTCTAACCGAGTACGACGCGATTCGAACCTTGCCCGTTAGGTTTATGAACAAAGCTCACAACCCACGATCCCCAAACCATTTTCATTCAAGCTTAACAGTGGTAACATGAAGCATCTGTCACCTGATCACAAATGGCAGTACATGTCACGGACTATCCACCAAGTTGCCCCCCCCCCCTTCCCCGCCCTCACACATAAGCTCGTTAAATCCACATATTTTCAGACGCGACTTTTCTCTCACAGAAGCATTTACCCGGCTGCTGACGTCGAACGGTATATAATTCCCCCATCTAAATTAAGTGCAGTGTGCGTCGCTTTGGTTTGGGTTGCGGCCGTCATAGAAACCATTTTGTCTCAACGGAGAAAAGCAGAGACAAAACAAAAAGGATGGAGAGAAGCTACTGGAGCTGGGTTGTCATAGGGCTACCCCCTGCGCCCCCGCCCCACCCACCGCCCCTTCAATCTTGTAAAGCTATTATTATATTGCGATACTTCCGGTGACCAATCAGAAAATAGTTTCAAACGTATAACTGTTGAGTAGAATTGTGACTGCTTTTTGGTCAGTGAGTGAGGAGTGATTTGGTCAGTGAGGAGTGATTTGGTCAGTGAGGAGTGATTTGGTCAGTGAGTCTTGAGTGATTTGGTCAGTGAGGAGTGATTTGGTCAGTGAGTCTTGAGTGATTTGGTCAGTGAGGAGTGATTTGGTCAGTGAGGAGTGATTTGGTCAGTGAGTCTTGAGTAATTTGGTCAGTGAGGAGTGATTTGGTCAGTGAGTCTTGAGTGATTTGGTCAGTGAAGAGTGATTTGGTCAGTGAGGAGTGATTTGGTCAGTGAGGAGTGATTTGGTCAGTGAGTCTTGAGTGATTTGGTCAGTGAGGAGTGATTTGGTCAGTGAGTCTTGAGTGATTTGGTCAGTGAGGAGTGATTTGGTCAGTGAGGAGTGATTTGGTCATGGAGTGAGGAGTGATTTGGTCAGTGAGTCTTGAGTGATTTGGTCAGTGAGGAGTGATTTGGTCAATGAGGAGTGATTTGGTCAGTGAGGAGTAATTTGGTCAGGGAGTGAGGAGTGATGCGGTCAGTGAGTCTTAAGTGATTTGGTCAATGAGGAGTGATTTGTTCAGTGAGTCTTGAGTGATTTGGTCAGTGAGGAGTGATTTGGTCAGTGAGTCTTGAGTGATTTGGTCAGTGAGGAGTGATTTGGTCAGTGAGTCTTGAGTGATTTGGTCAGTGAGGAGTGATTTGGTCAGTGAGGAGTGATTTGGTCATGGAGTGAGGAGTGATTTGGTCAGTGAGTCTTGAGTGATTTGGTCAGTGAGTCTTGAGTGATTTGGTCAGTGAGGAGTGATTTGGTCAGTGAGGAGTGATTTGGTCAGTGAGGAGTGATTTGGTCAGGGAGTGAGGAGTGATGTGGTCAGTGAGTCTTGAGTGATTTGGTCAATGAGGAGTGATTTGTTCAGTGAGTCTTGAGTGATTTGGTCAGTGAGGAGTGATTTGGTCAGTGAGTCTTGAGTGATTTGGTCAGTGAGGAGTGATTTGGTCAGTGAGTCTTGAGTGATTTGGTCAGTGAGAAGTGATTTGGTCAGTGAGGAGTGATTTGGTCAGTGAGGAGTGATTTGGTCAGAAAGTCTTGAGTGATTTGGTCAGTGAGGAGTGATTTGGTCAGTGAGTCTTGAGTGATTTGGTCAGTGAGGAGTGATTTGGTCAGTGAGGAGTAATTTGGTCAGGGAGTGAGGAGTGATGTGGTCAGTGAGTCTTGAGTGATTTGGTCAGTGAGGAGTGATTTGGTCAGTGAGGAGTAATTTGGTCAGGGAGTCTTGAGTGATGTGGTCAGTGAGTCTTAAGTGATTTGGTTAATGAGGAATGATTTATTCACTGAGTCTTGAGTGATTTGGTCAGTGAGGAGTGATTTGGTCAGTGAGTCTTGAGTGATTTGGTCAGTGAGGAGTGATTTGGTCAGTGAGTCTTTAGTGATTTGGTCAGTGAGGAGTGATTTGGTCAGTGAGGATTGATTTGGTCATGGAGTGAGGAGTGATTTGGTCAGTGAGTCTTGAGTGATTTGGTCAGTGAGGAGTGATTTGGTCAGTGAGGAGTGATTTGGTCAGTGAGGAGTGATTTGGTCAGGGAGTGAGGAGTGATGTGGTCAGTGAGTCTTGAGTGATTTGGTCAATGAGGAGTGATTTGTTCAGTGAGTCTTGAGTGATTTGGTCAGTGAGGAGTGATTTGGTCAGTGAGTCTTGAGTGATTTGGTCAGTGAGGAGTGATTTGGTCAGTGAGTCTTGAGTGATTTGGTCAGTGAGGAGTGATTTGGTCAGTGAGGAGTGATTTGGTCAGTGAGGAGTGATTTGGTCAGAAAGTCTTGAGTGATTTGGTCAGTGAGGAGTGATTCGGTCAGTGAGTCTTGAGTGATTTGGTCAGTGAGGAGTGATTTGGTCAGTGAGGAGTGATTTGGTCAGTGAGGAGTAATTTGGTCAGGGAGTGAGGAGTGATGTATTCAGTGAGTCTTGAGTGATTTGGTCAGTGAGGAGTGATTTGGTCAGTGAGGAGTGATTTGGTCAGTGAGCAGTAATTTGGTCAGGGAGTCTTGAGTGATGTGGTCAGTGAGTCTTGATTGATTTGGTTAATGAGGAATGATTTGTTCAGTGAGTCTTGAGTGATTTGGTCAGTGAGGAGTGATTTGGTCAGTGAGTCTTGAGTGATTTGGTCAGTGAGGAGTGATTTGGTCAGTGAGTCTTGAGTGATTTGGTCAGTGAGGAGTGATTTGGTCAGTGAGGAGTGATTTGGTCATGGAGTGAGGAGTGATTTGGTCAGTGAGTCTTGAGTGATTTGGTCAGTGAGGAGTGATTTGGTCAGTGAGGAGTGATTTGGTCAGTGAGGAGTGATTTGGTCAGTAAGGAGTAATTTGGTCAGGGAGTGAGGAGTGATGTGGTCAGTGAGTCTTAAGTGATTTGGTCAATGAGGAATGATTTTTTCAGTGAGTCTTGAGTGATTTGGTCAGTGAGGAGTGATTTGGTCAGTGAGTCTTGAGTGATTTGGTCAGTGAGGAGTAATTTGGTCAGGGAGTGAGGAGTGATGTGGTCAGTGAGTCTTGAGAGATTTGGTCAATGAGGAGTGATTTGTTCAGTGAGTCTTGAGTGATTTGGTCAGTGAGGAGTGATTTTGTCAGTGAGTCTTGAGTGATTTGGTCTGTGAGGAGTGATTTGGTCAGTGAGTCTTGAGTGATTTGGTCAGTGAGGAGTGATTTGGTCAGTGAGGAGTGATTTGGTCATGGAGTGAGGAGTGATTTGGTCAGTGAGTCTTGAGTGATTTGGTCAGTGAGGAGTGATTTGGTCAGTGAGGAGTGATTTGGTCAGTGAGGACTGATTTGGTCAGGGAGTGAGGAGTGATGTGGTCAGTGAGTCTTAAGTGATTTGGTCAATGAGGAGTGATTTGTTCAGTGAGTCTTGAGTGATTTGGTCAGTGAGGAGTGATTTGGTCAGTGAGTCTTGATTGATTTGGTCAGTGAGGAGTGATTTGGTCAGTGAGTCTTGAGTGATTTGGTCAGTGAGAAGTGATTTGGTCAGTGAGGAGTGATTTGGTCAGTGAGGAGTGATTTGGTCAGAAAGTCTTGAGTGATTTGGTCAGTGAGGAGTGATTTGGTCATTGAGTCTTGAGTGATTTGGTCAGTGAGGAGTGATTTGGTCAGTGAGGAGTGATTTGGTCAGTGAGGAGTAATTTGGTCAGGGAGTGAGGAGTGATGTGGTCAGTGAGTCTTGAGTGATTTGGTCAGTCAGGAGTGATTTGGTCAGTGAGGAGTAATTTGGTCAGGGAGTCTTGAGTGATGTGGTCAGTGAGTCTTGAGTGATTTGGTTAATGAGGAATGATTTATTCAGTGAGTCTTGAGTGATTTGGTCAGTGAGGAGTGATTTGGTCAGTGAGTCTTGAGTGATTTGGTCAGTGAGGAGTGATTTGGTCAGTGAGTCTTGAGTGATTTGGTCAGTGAGGAGTGATTTGGTCAGTGAGGATTGATTTGGTCATGGAGTGAGGAGTGATTTGGTCAGTGAGTCTTGAGTGATTTGGTCAGTGAGGAGTGATTTGGTCAGTGAGGAGTGATTTGGTCAGTGAGGAGTGATTTGTTCAGGGAGTGAGGAGTGATGTGGTCAGTGAGTCTTGAGTGATTTGGTCAATGAGGAGTGATTTGTTCAGTGAGTCTTGAGTGATTTGGTCAGTTAGGAGTGATTTGGTCAGTGAATCTTGAGTGATTTGGTCAGTGAGGAGTGATTTGGTCAGTGAGTCTTGAGTGATTTGGTCAGTGAGGAGTGATTTGGTCAGTGAGGAGTGATTTGGTCAGTGAGGAGTGATTTGGTCAGAAAGTCTTGAGTGATTTGGTCAGTGAGGAGTGATTTGGTCAGTGAGTCTTGAGTGATTTGGTCAGTGAGGAGTGATTTGGTCAGTGAGGAGTGATTTGGTCAGTGAGGAGTAATTTGGTCAGGGAGTGAGGAGTGATGTGGTCAGTGAGTCTTGAGTGATTTGGTCAGTGAGGAGTGATTTGGTCAGTGAGGAGTGATTTGGTCAGTGAGCAGTAATTTGGTCAGGGAGTCTTGAGTGATGTGGTCAGTGAGTCTTGATTGATTTGGTTAATGAGGAATGATTTGTTCAGTTAGTCTTGAGTGATTTGGTCAGTGAGGAGTGATTTGGTCAGTGAGTCTTGAGTGATTTGGTCAGTGAGGAGTGATTTGGTCAGTGAGTCTTGAGTGATTTGGTCAGTGAGGAGTGATTTGGTCAGTGAGGAGTGATTTGGTCATGGAGTGAGGAGTGATTTGGTCAGTGAGTCTTGAGTGATTTGGTCAGTGAGGAGTGATTTGGTCAGTGAGGAGTGATTTGGTCAGGGAGTGAGGAGTGATGTGGTCAGTGAGTCTTGAGTGATTTGGTCAATGAGGAGTGATTTGTTCAGTGAGTCTTGAGTGATTTGGTCAGTGAGGAGTGATTTGGTCAGTGAGGAGTGATTTGGTCAGTGAGGAGTGATTTGGTCAGAAAGTCTTGAGTGATTTGGTCAGTGAGGAGTGATTCGGTCAGTGAGTCTTGAGTGATTTGGTCAGTGAGGAGTGATTTGGTCAGTGAGGAGTGATTTGGTCAGTGAGGAGTAATTTGGTCAGGGAGTGAGGAGTGATGTATTCAGTGAGTCTTGAGTGATTTGGTCAGTGAGGAGTGATTTGGTCAGTGAGTCTTGAGTGATTTGGTCAGTGAGGAGTAATTTGGTCAGGGAGTGAGGAGTGATGTGGTCAGTGAGTCTTGAGAGATTTGGTCAATGAGGAGTGATTTGTTCAGTGAGTCTTGAGTGATTTGGTCAGTGAGGAGTGATTTTGTCAGTGAGTCTTGAGTGATTTGGTCAGTGAGGAGTGATTTGGTCAGTGAGGAGTGATTTGGTCATGGAGTGAGGAGTGATTTGGTCAGTGAGTCTTGAGTGATTTGGTCAGTGAGGAGTGATTTGGTCAGTGAGGAGTGATTTGGTCAGTGAGGACTGATTTGGTCAGGGAGTGAGGAGTGATGTGGTCAGTGAGTCTTAAGTGATTTGGTCAATGAGGAGTGATTTGTTCAGTGAGTCTTGAGTGATTTGGTCAGTGAGGAGTGATTTGGTCAGTGAGTCTTGATTGATTTGGTCAGTGAGGAGTGATTTGGTCAGTGAGTCTTGAGTGATTTGGTCAGTGAGAAGTGATTTGGTCAGTGAGGAGTGATTTGGTCAGTGAGGAGTGATTTGGTCAGAAAGTCTTGAGTGATTTGGTCAGTGAGGAGTGATTTGGTCATTGAGTCTTGAGTGATTTGGTCAGTGAGGAGTGATTTGGTCAGTGAGGAGTGATTTGGTCAGTGAGGAGTAATTTGGTCAGGGAGTGAGGAGTGATGTGGTCAGTGAGTCTTGAGTGATTTGGTCAGTCAGGAGTGATTTGGTCAGTGAGGAGTAATTTGGTCAGGGAGTCTTGAGTGATGTGGTCAGTGAGTCTTGAGTGATTTGGTTAATGAGGAATGATTTATTCAGTGAGTCTTGAGTGATTTGGTCAGTGAGGAGTGATTTGGTCAGTGAGTCTTGAGTGATTTGGTCAGTGAGGAGTGATTTGGTCAGTGAGGAGTGATTTGGTCAGTGAGGAGTGATTTGGTCAGTAAGGAGTAATTTGGTCAGGGAGTGAGGAGTGATGTGGTCAGTGAGTCTTAAGTGATTTGGTCAATGAGGAATGATTTTTTCAGTGAGTCTTGAGTGATTTGGTCAGTGAGGAGTGATTTGGTCAGTGAGTCTTGAGTGATTTGGTCAGTGAGGAGTAATTTGGTCAGGGAGTGAGGAGTGATGTGGTCAGTGAGTCTTGAGAGATTTGGTCAATGAGGAGTGATTTGTTCAGTGAGTCTTGAGTGATTTGGTCAGTGAGGAGTGATTTTGTCAGTGAGTCTTGAGTGATTTGGTCAGTGAGGAGTGATTTGGTCAGTGAGTCTTGAGTGATTTGGTCAGTGAGGAGTGATTTGGTCAGTGAGGAGTGATTTGGTCATGGAGTGAGGAGTGATTTGGTCAGTGAGTCTTGAGTGATTTGGTCAGTGAGGAGTGATTTGGTCAGTGAGGAGTGATTTGGTCAGTGAGGAGTAATTTGGTCAGGGAGTGAGGAGTGATGTGGTCAGTGAGTCTTGAGTGATTTGGTCAGTGAGGAGTGATTTGGTCAGTGAGGAGTGATTTGGTCAGTGAGCAGTAATTTGGTCAGGGAGTCTTGAGTGATGTGGTCAGTGAGTCTTGATTGATTTGGTTAATGAGGAATGGTTTGTTCAGTTAGTCTTGAGTGATTTGGTCAGTGAGGAGTGATTTGGTCAGTGAGTCTTGAGTGATTTGGTCAGTGAGGAGTGATTTGGTCAGTGAGTCTTGAGTGATTTGGTCAGTGAGGAGTGATTTGGTCAGTGAGGAGTGATTTGGTCATGGAGTGAGGAGTGATTTGGTCAGTGAGTCTTGAGTGATTTGGTCAGTGAGGAGTGATTTGGTCAGTGAGGAGTGATTTGGTCAGGGAGTGAGGAGTGATGTGGTCAGTGAGTCTTGAGTGATTTGGTCAATGAGGAGTGATTTGTTCAGTGAGTCTTGAGTGATTTGGTCAGTGAGGAGTGATTTGGTCAGTGAGTCTTGAGTGATTTGGTCAGTGAGGAGTGATTTGGTCAGTGAGTCTTGAGTGATTTGGTCAGTGAGGAGTGATTTGGTCAGTGAGGAGTGATTTGGTCAGTGAGGAGTGATTTGGTCAGAAAGTCTTGAGTGATTTGGTCAGTGAGGAGTGATTCGGTCAGTGAGTCTTGAGTGATTTGGTCAGTGAGGAGTGATTTGGTCAGTGAGGAGTGATTTGGTCAGTGAGGAGTAATTTGGTCAGGGAGTGAGGAGTGATGTATTCAGTGAGTCTTGAGTGATTTGGTCAGTGAGGAGTTATTTGGTCAGTGAGGAGTGATTTGGTCAGTGAGCAGTAATTTGGTCAGGGAGTCTTGAGTGATGTGGTCAGTGAGTCTTGATTGATTTGGTTAATGAGGAATGATTTGTTCAGTGAGTCTTGAGTGATTTGGTCAGTGAGGAGTGATTTGGTCAGTGAGTCTTGAGTGATTTGGTCAGTGAGGAGTGATTTGGTCAGTGAGTCTTGAGTGATTTGGTCAGTGAGGAGTGATTTGGTCAGTGAGGAGTGATTTGGTCATGGAGTGAGGAGTGATTTGGTCAGTGAGTCTTGAGTGATTTGGTCAGTGAGGAGAGATATGGTCAGTGAGGTTTGATTTGGTCAGTGAGGAGTGATTTGGTCAGTGAGGAGTAATTTGGTCAGGGAGTGAGGAGTGATGTGGTCAGTGAGTCTTAAGTGATTTGGTCAATGAGGAGTGATTTGTTCAGTGAGTCTTGAGTGATTTGGTCAGTGAGGAGTGATTTGGTCAGTGAGTCTTGAGTGATTTGGTCAGTGAGGAGTAATTTGGTCAGGGAGTGAGGAGTGATGTGGTCAGTGAGTCTTGAGAGATTTGGTCAATGAGGAGTGATTTGTTCAGTGAGTCTTGAGTGATTTGGTCAGTGAGGAGTGATTTTGTCAGTGAGTCTTGAGTGATTTGGTCAGTGAGGAGTGATTTGGTCAGTGAGTCTTGAGTGATTTGGTCAGTGAGGAGTGATTTGGTCAGTGAGGAGTGATTTGGTCATGGAGTGAGGAGTGATTTGGTCAGTGAGTCTTGAGTGATTTGGTCAGTGAGGAGTGATTTGGTCAGTGAGGAGTGATTTGGTCAGTGAGGACTGATTTGGTCAGGGAGTGAGGAGTGATGTGGTCAGTGAGTCTTAAGTGATTTGGTCAATGAGGAGTGATTTGTTCAGTGAGTCTTGAGTGATTTGGTCAGTGAGGAGTGATTTGGTCAGTGAGTCTTGAGTGATTTGGTCAGTGAGGAGTGATTTGGTCAGTGAGTCTTGAGTGATTTGGTCAGTGAGAAGTGATTTGGTCAGTGAGGAGTGATTTGGTCAGTGAGGAGTGATTTGGTCAGAAAGTCTTGAGTGATTTGGTCAGTGAGGAGTGATTTGGTCATTGAGTCTTGAGTGATTTGGTCAGTGAGGAGTGATTTGGTCAGTGAGGAGTGATTTGGTCAGTGAGGAGTAATTTGGTCAGGGAGTGAGGAGTGATGTGGTCAGTGAGTCTTGAGTGATTTGGTCAGTCAGGAGTGATTTGGTCAGTGAGGAGTAATTTGGTCAGGGAGTCTTGAGTGATGTGGTCAGTGAGTCTTGAGTGATTTGGTTAATGAGGAATGATTTATTCAGTGAGTCTTGAGTGATTTGGTCAGTGAGGAGTGATTTGGTCAGTGAGTCTTGAGTGATTTGGTCAGTGAGGAGTGATTTGGTCAGTGAGTCTTGAGTGATTTGGTCAGTGAGGAGTGATTTGGTCAGTGAGGATTGATTTGGTCATGGAGTGAGGAGTGATTTGGTCAGTGAGTCTTGAGTGATTTGGTCAGTGAGGAGTGATTTGGTCAGTGAGGAGTGATTTGGTCAGTGAGGAGTGATTTGTTCAGGGAGTGAGGAGTGATGTGGTCAGTGAGTCTTGAGTGATTTGGTCAATGAGGAGTGATTTGTTCAGTGAGTCTTGAGTGATTTGGTCAGTTAGGAGTGATTTGGTCAGTGAATCTTGAGTGATTTGGTCAGTGAGGAGTGATTTGGTCAGTGAGTCTTGAGTGATTTGGTCAGTGAGGAGTGATTTGGTCAGTGAGGAGTGATTTGGTCAGTGAGGAGTGATTTGGTCAGAAAGTCTTGAGTGATTTGGTCAGTGAGGAGTGATTTGGTCAGTGAGTCTTGAGTGATTTGGTCAGTGAGGAGTGATTTGGTCAGTGAGGAGTGATTTGGTCAGTGAGGAGTAATTTGGTCAGGGAGTGAGGAGTGATGTGGTCAGTGAGTCTTGAGTGATTTGGTCAGTGAGGAGTGATTTGGTCAGTGAGGAGTGATTTGGTCAGTGAGCAGTAATTTGGTCAGGGAGTCTTGAGTGATGTGGTCAGTGAGTCTTTATTGATTTGGTTAATGAGGAATGATTTGTTCAGTTAGTCTTGAGTGATTTGGTCAGTGAGGAGTGATTTGGTCAGTGAGTCTTGAGTGATTTGGTCAGTGAGGAGTGATTTGGTCAGTGAGTCTTGAGTGATTTGGTCAGTGAGGAGTGATTTGGTCAGTGAGGAGTGATTTGGTCATGGAGTGAGGAGTGATTTGGTCAGTGAGTCTTGAGTGATTTGGTCAGTGAGGAGTGATTTGGTCAGTGAGGAGTGATTTGGTCAGGGAGTGAGGAGTGATGTGGTCAGTGAGTCTTGAGTGATTTGGTCAATGAGGAGTGATTTGTTCAGTGAGTCTTGAGTGATTTGGTCAGTGAGGAATGATTTGGTCAGTGAGTCTTGAGTGATTTGGTCAGTGAGGAGTGATTTGGTCAGTGAGTCTTGAGTGATTTGGTCAGTGAGGAGTGATTTGGTCAGTGAGGAGTGATTTGGTCAGTGAGGAGTGATTTGGTCAGAAAGTCTTGAGTGATTTGGTCAGTGAGGAGTGATTCGGTCAGTGAGTCTTGAGTGATTTGGTCAGTGAGGAGTGATTTGGTCAGTGAGGAGTGATTTGGTCAGTGAGGAGTAATTTGGTCAGGGAGTGAGGAGTGATGTATTCAGTGATTCTTGAGTGATTTGGTCAGTGAGGAGTGATTTGGTCAGTGAGGAGTGATTTGGTCAGTGAGCAGTAATTTGGTCAGGGAGTCTTGAGTGATGTGGTCAGTGAGTCTTGATTGATTTGGTTAATGAGGAATGATTTGTTCAGTGAGTCTTGAGTGATTTGGTCAGTGAGGAGTGATTTGGTCAGTGAGTCTTGAGTGATTTGGTCAGTGAGGAGTGATTTGGTCAGTGAGTCTTGAGTGATTTGGTCAGTGAGGAGTGATTTGGTCAGTGAGGAGTGATTTGGTCATGGAGTGAGGAGTGATTTGGTCAGTGAGTCTTGAGTGATTTGGTCAGTGAGGAGTGATTTGGTCAGTGAGGAGTGATTTGGTCAGTGAGGAGTGATTTGGTCAGTGAGGAGTAATTTGGTCAGGGAGTGAGGAGTGATGTGGTCAGTGAGTCTTAAGTGATTTGGTCAATGAGGAATGATTTTTTCAGTGAGTCTTGAGTGATTTGGTCAGTGAGGAGTGATTTGGTCAGTGAGTCTTGAGTGATTTGGTCAGTGAGGAGTAATTTGGTCAGGGAGTGAGGAGTGATGTGGTCAGTGAGTCTTGAGAGATTTGGTCAATGAGGAGTGATTTGTTCAGTGAGTCTTGAGTGATTTGGTCAGTGAGGAGTGATTTTGGTCAGTGAGTCTTGAGTGATTTGGTCAGTGAGGAGTGATTTGGTCAGTGAGTCTTGAGTGATTTGGTCAGTGAGGAGTGATTTGGTCAGTGAGGAGTGATTTGGTCATGGAGTGAGGAGTGATTTGGTCAGTGAGTCTTGAGTGATTTGGTCAGTGAGGAGTGATTTGGTCAGTGAGGAGTGATTTGGTCAGTGAGGACTGATTTGGTCAGGGAGTGAGGAGTGATGTGGTCAGTGAGTCTTAAGTGATTTGGTCAATGAGGAGTGATTTGTTCAGTGAGTCTTGAGTGATTTGGTCAGTGAGGAGTGATTTGGTCAGTGAGTCTTGAGTGATTTGGTCAGTGAGGAGTGATTTGGTCGGTGAGTCTTGAGTGATTTGGTCAGTGAGAAGTGATTTGGTCAGTGAGGAGTGATTTGGTCAGTGAGGAGTGATTTGGTCAGAAAGTCTTGAGTGATTAGGTCAGTGAGGAGTGATTTGGTCATTGAGTCTTGAGTGATTTGGTCAGTGAGGAGTGATTTGGTCAGTGAGGAGTGATTTGGTCAGTGAGGAGTAATTTGGTCAGGGAGTGAGGAGTGATGTGGTCAGTGAGTCTTGAGTGATTTGGTCAGTCAGGAGTGATTTGGTCAGTGAGGAGTAATTTGGTCAGGGAGTCTTGAGTGATGTGGTCAGTGAGTCTTGAGTGATTTGGTTAATGAGGAATGATTTATTCAGTGAGTCTTGAGTGATTTGGTCAGTGAGGAGTGATTTGGTCAGTGAGTCTTGAGTGATTTGGTCAGTGAGGAGTGATTTGGTCAGTGAGTCTTGAGTGATTTGGTCAGTGAGGAGTGATTTGGTCAGTGAGGATTGATTTGGTCATGGAGTGAGGAGTGATTTGGTCAGTGAGTCTTGAGTGATTTGGTCAGTGAGGAGTGATTTGGTCAGTGAGGAGTGATTTGGTCAGTGAGGAGTGATTTGTTCAGGGAGTGAGGAGTGATGTGGTCAGTGAGTCTTGAGTGATTTGGTCAATGAGGAGTGATTTGTTCAGTGAGTCTTGAGTGATTTGGTCAGTTAGGAGTGATTTGGTCAGTGAATCTTGAGTGATTTGGTCAGTGAGGAGTGATTTGGTCAGTGAGTCTTGAGTGATTTGGTCAGTGAGGAGTGATTTGGTCAGTGAGGAGTGATTTGGTCAGTGAGGAGTGATTTGGTCAGAAAGTCTTGAGTGATTTGGTCAGTGAGGAGTGATTTGGTCAGTGAGTCTTGAGTGATTTGGTCAGTGAGGAGTGATTTGGTCAGTGAGGAGTGATTTGGTCAGTGAGGAGTAATTTGGTCAGGGAGTGAGGAGTGATGTGGTCAGTGAGTCTTGAGTGATTTGGTCAGTGAGGAGTGATTTTGTCAGTGAGGAGTGATTTGGTCAGTGAGCAGTAATTTGGTCAGGGAGTCTTGAGTGATGTGGTCAGTGAGTCTTGATTGATTTGGTTAATGAGGAATGATTTGTTCAGTTAGTCTTGAGTGATTTGGTCAGTGAGGAGTGATTTTGTCAGTGAGTCTTGAGTGATTTGGTCAGTAAGGAGTGATTTGGTCAGTGAGTCTTGAGTGATTTGGTCAGTGAGGAGTGATTTGGTCAGTGAGGAGTGATTTGGTCATGGAGTGAGGAGTGATTTGGTCAGTGAGTCTTGAGTGATTTGGTCAGTGAGGAGTGATTTTTTCAGTGAGGAGTGATTTGGTCAGTGAGGAGTAATTTGGTCAGGGAGTGAGGAGTGATGTGGTCAGTGAGTCTTGAGTGATTTTGTCAATGAGGAGTGATTTGTTCAGTGAGTCTTGAGTGATTTGGTCAGTGAGGAGTGATTTGGTCAGTGAGTCTTGAGTGATTTGGTCAGTGAGGAGTGATTTGGTCAGTGAGGAGTGATTTGGTCAGGGAGTGAGGAGTGATTTGGTCAGTGAGTCTTTAGTGATTTGGTCAGTGAGGAGTGATATGGTCAGGGAGTGAGGAGTGATTTGGTCAGTGAGTCTTGAGTGATTTGGTCAGTGAGGAGTGATTTGGTCAGTGAGTCTTGAGTGATTTGGTCAGTGAAAAGTGATTTAGTCAGTGAGTCTTGTGTGATTTGGTCAGTGAGCAATGATTTGGTCAGTGAGGAGTGATTTGGTCAGTGAGGAGTGATTTGGTCAGTGAGGAGTAATTTGGTCAGGGAGTGAGGAGTGATGTGGTCAGTGAGTCTTGAGTGATTTGGTCAGTGAGGAGTGATTTGGTCAGTGAGGAGTGATTTGGTCAGTGAGCAGTAATTTGGTCAGGGAGTCTTGAGTGATGTGGTCAGTGAGTCTTTATTGATTTGGTTAATGAGGAATGATTTGTTCAGTTAGTCTTGAGTGATTTGGTCAGTGAGGAGTGATTTGGTCAGTGAGTCTTGAGTGATTTGGTCAGTGAGGAGTGATTTGGTCAGTGAGTCTTGAGTGATTTGGTCAGTGAGGAGTGATTTGGTCAGTGAGGAGTGATTTGGTCATGGAGTGAGGAGTGATTTGGTCAGTGAGTCTTGAGTGATTTGGTCAGTGAGGAGTGATTTGGTCAGTGAGGAGTGATTTGGTCAGGGAGTGAGGAGTGATGTGGTCAGTGAGTCTTGAGTGATTTGGTCAATGAGGAGTGATTTGTTCAGTGAGTCTTGAGTGATTTGGTCAGTGAGGAATGATTTGGTCAGTGAGTCTTGAGTGATTTGGTCAGTGAGGAGTGATTTGGTCAGTGAGTCTTGAGTGATTTGGTCAGTGAGGAGTGATTTGGTCAGTGAGGAGTGATTTGGTCAGTGAGGAGTGATTTGGTCAGAAAGTCTTGAGTGATTTGGTCAGTGAGGAGTGATTCGGTCAGTGAGTCTTGAGTGATTTGGTCAGTGAGGAGTGATTTGGTCAGTGAGGAGTGATTTGGTCAGTGAGGAGTAATTTGGTCAGGGAGTGAGGAGTGATGTATTCAGTGATTCTTGAGGGATTTGGTCAGTGAGGAGTGATTTGGTCAGTGAGGAGTGATTTGGTCAGTGAGCAGTAATTTGGTCAGGGAGTCTTGAGTGATGTGGTCAGTGAGTCTTGATTGATTTGGTTAATGAGGAATGATTTGTTCAGTGAGTCTTGAGTGATTTGGTCAGTGAGGAGTGATTTGGTCAGTGAGTCTTGAGTGATTTGGTCAGTGAGGAGTGATTTGGTCAGTGAGTCTTGAGTGATTTGGTCAGTGAGGAGTGATTTGGTCAGTGAGGAGTGATTTGGTCATGGAGTGAGGAGTGATTTGGTCAGTGAGTCTTGAGTGATTTGGTCAGTGAGGAGTGATTTGGTCAGTGAGGAGTGATTTGGTCAGTGAGGAGTGATTTGGTCAGTGAGGAGTAATTTGGTCAGGGAGTGAGGAGTGATGTGGTCAGTGAGTCTTAAGTGATTTGGTCAATGAGGAATGATTTTTTCAGTGAGTCTTGAGTGATTTGGTCAGTGAGGAGTGATTTGGTCAGTGAGTCTTGAGTGATTTGGTCAGTGAGGAGTAATTTGGTCAGGGAGTGAGGAGTGATGTGGTCAGTGAGTCTTGAGAGATTTGGTCAATGAGGAGTGATTTGTTCAGTGAGTCTTGAGTGATTTGGTCAGTGAGGAGTGATTTTGTCAGTGAGTCTTGAGTGATTTGGTCAGTGAGGAGTGATTTGGTCAGTGAGTCTTGAGTGATTTGGTCAGTGAGGAGTGATTTGGTCAGTGAGGAGTGATTTGGTCATGGAGTGAGGAGTGATTTGGTCAGTGAGTCTTGAGTGATTTGGTCAGTGAGGAGTGATTTGGTCAGTGAGGAGTGATTTGGTCAGTGAGGACTGATTTGGTCAGGGAGTGAGGAGTGATGTGGTCAGTGAGTCTTAAGTGATTTGGTCAATGAGGAGTGATTTGTTCAGTGAGTCTTGAGTGATTTGGTCAGTGAGGAGTGATTTGGTCAGTGAGTCTTGAGTGATTTGGTCAGTGAGGAGTGATTTGGTCGGTGAGTCTTGAGTGATTTGGTCAGTGAGAAGTGATTTGGTCAGTGAGGAGTGATTTGGTCAGTGAGGAGTGATTTGGTCAGAAAGTCTTGAGTGATTTGGTCAGTGAGGAGTGATTTGGTCATTGAGTCTTGAGTGATTTGGTCAGTGAGGAGTGATTTGGTCAGTGAGGAGTGATTTGGTCAGTGAGGAGTAATTTGGTCAGGGAGTGAGGAGTGATGTGGTCAGTGAGTCTTGAGTGATTTGGTCAGTCAGGAGTGATTTGGTCAGTGAGGAGTAATTTGGTCAGGGAGTCTTGAGTGATGTGATCAGTGAGTCTTGAGTGATTTGGTTAATGAGGAATGATTTATTCAGTGAGTCTTGAGTGATTTGGTCAGTGAGGAGTGATTTGGTCAGTGAGTCTTGAGTGATTTGGTCAGTGAGGAGTGATTTGGTCAGTGAGTCTTGAGTGATTTGGTCAGTGAGGAGTGATTTGGTCAGTGAGGATTGATTTGGTCATGGAGTGAGGAGTGATTTGGTCAGTGAGTCTTGAGTGATTTGGTCAGTGAGGAGTGATTTGGTCAGTGAGGAGTGATTTGGTCAGTGAGGAGTGATTTGTTCAGGGAGTGAGGAGTGATGTGGTCAGTGAGTCTTGAGTGATTTGGTCAATGAGGAGTGATTTGTTCAGTGAGTCTTGAGTGATTTGGTCAGTTAGGAGTGATTTGGTCAGTGAATCTTGAGTGATTTGGTCAGTGAGGAGTGATTTGGTCAGTGAGTCTTGAGTGATTTGGTCAGTGAGGAGTGATTTGGTCAGTGAGGAGTGATTTGGTCAGTGAGGAGTGATTTGGTCAGAAAGTCTTGAGTGATTTGGTCAGTGAGGAGTGATTTGGTCAGTGAGTCTTGAGTGATTTGGTCAGTGAGGAGTGATTTGGTCAGTGAGGAGTGATTTGGTCAGTGAGGAGTAATTTGGTCAGGGAGTGAGGAGTGATGTGGTCAGTGAGTCTTGAGTGATTTGGTCAGTGAGGAGTGATTTTGTCAGTGAGGAGTGATTTGGTCAGTGAGCAGTAATTTGGTCAGGGAGTCTTGAGTGATGTGGTCAGTGAGTCTTGATTGATTTGGTTAATGAGGAATGATTTGTTCAGTTAGTCTTGAGTGATTTGGTCAGTGAGGAGTGATTTTGTCAGTGAGTCTTGAGTGATTTGGTCAGTAAGGAGTAATTTGGTCAGTGAGTCTTGAGTGATTTGGTCAGTGAGGAGTGATTTGGTCAGTGAGGAGTGATTTGGTCATGGAGTGAGGAGTGATTTGGTCAGTGAGTCTTGAGTGATTTGGTCAGTGAGGAGTGATTTTTTCAGTGAGGAGTGATTTGGTCAGTGAGGAGTAATTTGGTCAGGGAGTGAGGAGTGATGTGGTCAGTGAGTCTTGAGTGATTTTGTCAATGAGGAGTGATTTGTTCAGTGAGTCTTGAGTGATTTGGTCAGTGAGGAGTGATTTGGTCAGTGAGTCGAGTGATTTGGTCAGTGAGGAGTGATTTGGTCAGTGAGGAGTGATTTGGTCAGGGAGTGAGGAGTGATTTGGTCAGTGAGTCTTTAGTGATTTGGTCAGTGAGGAGTGATATGGTCAGGGAGTGAGGAGTGATTTGGTCAGTGAGTCTTGAGTGATTTGGTCAGTGAGGAGTGATTTGGTCAGTGAGTCTTGAGTGATTTGGTCAGTGAAAAGTGATTTAGTCAGTGAGTCTTGTGTGATTTGGTCAGTGAGCAATGATTTGGTCAGTGAGGAGTGATTTGGTTAGTGAGTCTTGAGTGATTTGGTCAGTGAGGAGTGATTTGGTCAGTGAGTCTTGAGTGATTTGGTCAGTGAGGAGTGATTTGGTCAGTGAGTCTTGAGTGATTTTGTCAGTGAGTCTTGAGTGATTTGGTCAGTGAGTCTTGAGTGATTTGGTCAGTGTCTTGAGAGATCGTGTCAGTGAGTCTTTAGTGATTTGGTCAGTGAGAAGTGATTTGGTCAGTGAGTCTTGAGAGATTTGATCAGTGAAGAGTGATTTGGTCAGGGAGTGAGGAGTGATTTGGTCAGTGAGTCTTGAGTAATTTGGTCAGTGAGGAGTGATTTGGTCAGGGAGTGAGGAGTGATGTTGTCAGTGAGTGAGGAGTGATTGGGTCAGTGAGGAGTGATTTGGTCAGGGAGTGAGGAGTGATTTGGTCAGTGAGTGAGGAGTGATTTTATCAGTGAGTGAGGAGTGATTTGGTCAGTGAGGAGTGATTTGGTCAGGGAGTGAGGCGTGATTTGGTGAAGGAGTGAGGAGTGATTTGGTCAGTGAGTGAGGAGTGATTTGGTCAGTGAGTCTCGAGTGATTTAGTCAGTATAGAAGTGATTTGGT
Organism: Ariolimax columbianus; assembly: GCA_036924085.1. Lineage (NCBI taxonomy): Eukaryota > Metazoa > Mollusca > Gastropoda > Stylommatophora > Arionidae > Ariolimax > Ariolimax columbianus. The sequence continues at coordinate 2,462,381 of JAVGWX010000020.1, read as the reverse complement.
CAGTGAGTATTGAGTGATTTGGTCAGTGAGTCTTGAGTGATTTGGTCAGTGAGAAGTAATTTGGTAAGTGAGTCTTGAGTGATTTGGTCATTGAGTCTTGAGTGATTTGGTCAGTGAGTCTTGAGTGATTTGGTCAGTAAGAAGTGATTTGGTCAGTGAGTCTTGAGTTATTTGGTCAGTGAGTCTTGAGTGATTTGGTCAGTAGGTCTTGAGTGATTTCGTCAGTGAGGAGTGATTTGGTCAGTGAGTCTTGGGTGATTTGGTCAGTGAGGAGTGATTTTGTCAGTTAGTCGTGAGTGATTCGGTCAGTGAGTCTTGAGTGATTTGGTCAGTGAGTCTTGAGTGATTTGGTCAGTGTCTTGAGTGATTTGGTCATTTAGTCTATAGTGATTTGGTCAGTGAGTCTTGAGTGATTAGGTCAGAGAGGAGGGATTTGGTCAGTGAGACTTGAGTGAATTGGTCAGTGACGAGTGATTTGGTCAGTGTGTGAGGAGTGATTTGGTTAGTGAGTCTTGACTGATTTGGTCAGTGAGTCTTGAGTGATTTGATCAGTGAGGAGTGATTTGGTCAGTGAGGAGTGATTTGGTCAGGGAGGAGTGATTTGGTCAGTGAGTTTTTAGTGATTTGGTCAGTGAGTCTTGAGTGATTTTGTCAGTGAGGAGTGATTTGGTCAGTGAGTCGTGAGTGATTTGGTCAGAGAGTCTTGAGTTATTTGGTCAGTGAGTAGTGATTTGGTCAGTGAATCTTGAGTGATTTGGTCATTGAGGAGTGATTTGGTCAGTGAGTCTTGAGTGATTTGATCAGTGAGTCTTGAGTGATTTGGTCAGTGAGTCTTGAGTGATCTGGTTAGTGAGAAGTGATTTGGTCAGTGAGTCTTGAATGATTTGGTCAGTGAGGAGTGATTTGGTCAGTGAGTCTTGAGTGATTTGGTCAGTGAGAAGTGATTTGGTCAGTGAGTCTTGACTGTTTTGGTCAGTGAATCTTGAGTTATTTGACCAGTGAATGTTTAGTGATTTGACCAGTGAGTCTTGAGTTATTTGGCCTGTGAGTGTTGAGTATTCGACCAGTGAGTGTAGAGTGATTAGACCAGTGAGTGTTGAATTATTTGACCAGTGAGTGATGAGTTATTTGACCAGTGAGTTTTTAGTGATTTGACCAGTGAGTGTTGAATTATTTGACCAGTGAGTGATCCTCAACTGACTGTACAGAGGACAGTCCTGTGTAGTTGGTCACCCAGCCCGCACTAGCACAGAGGTTAAGCAGCCATGTTTTTTGAGTCCGTCATGCCGTGTCCTTAGATGAAGAATGGTGACCTGTCCCTGCCAGTCAGGTGGTCGTCGTCGTGTTGCGATGATCTATTCCAACAGCCTGTACAGCTATCTGTTTCTCTGTGTTTGTCTCAATGTTGACATTCTCCTCCAGGCTGGGCGATCGTGTCCGCTTTTTGATTTCCCGATACATCACTGTGAGATGGGCACCCCTGAAACATGCCTCGTTTACTGTCAGCTACATGAGCGTTCCCCAACTTTTTTAAACCTGAGCACAAGTTTTTGTGGAAGCTTAGTGCTGGCACCCGAGCCTGGAGAGGGCTGTGGTACTGCCACTCGAACCTGGAGAGGGCTGTGGTACTGCCACTCGAACCTGGAGAGGGCTGTGGTACTGCCACTCGAACCTGGAGAGGGCTGTGGTACTGCCACTCGAACCTGGAGAGGGCTGTGGTACTGCCACTCGAACCTGGAGAGGGCTGTGGTACTGCCACTCGAACCTGGAGAGGGCTGTGGTACTGCCACTCGAACCTGGAGAGGGCTGTGGTACTGCCACTCGAACCTGGAGAGGGCTGTGGTACTGCCACTCGAACCTGGAGAGGGCTGTGGTACTGCCACTCGAACCTGGAGAGGGCTGTGGTACTGCCACTCGAACCTGGAGAGGGCTGTGGTACTGCCACTCGAACCTGGAGAGGGCTGTGGTACTGCCACTCGAACCTGGAGAGGGCTGTGGTACTGCCACTCGAACCTGGAGAGGGCTGTGGTACTGCCACTCGAACCTGGAGAGGGCTGTGGTACTGCCACTCGAACCTGGAGAGGGCTGTGGTACTGCCACTCGAACCTGGAGAGGGCTGTGGTACTGCCACTCGAACCTGGAGAGGGCTGTGGTACTGCCACTCGAACCTGGAGAGGGCTGTGGTACTGCCACTCGAACCTGGAGAGGGCTGTGGTACTGCCACTCGAACCTGGAGAGGGCTGTGGTACTGCCACTCGAACCTGGAGAGGGCTGTGGTACTGCCACTCTAACCTGGAGAGGGCTGTGGTACTGCCACTCTAACCTGGAGAGGGCTGTGGTACTGCCACTCGAACCTGGAGAGGGCTGTGGTACTGCCACTCGAACCTGGAGAGGGCTGTGGTACTGCCACTCTAACCTGGAGAGGGCTGTGGTACTGCCACTCGAACCTGGAGAGGGCTGTGGTACTGCCACTCTAACCTGGAGAGGGCTGTGGTACTGCCACTCTAACCTGGAGAGGGCTGTGGTACTGCCACTCTAACCTGGAGAGGGCTGTGGTACTGCCACTCTAACCTGGAGAGGGCTGTGGTACTGCCACTCTAACCTGGAGAGGGCTGTGGTACTGCCACTCTAACCTGGAGAGGGCTGTGGTACTGCCACTCTAACCTGGAGAGGGCTGTGGTACTGCCACTCTAACCTGGAGAGGGCTGTGGTACTGCCACTCTAACCTGGAGAGGGCTGTGGTACTGCCACTCTAACCTGGAGAGGGCTGTGGTACTGCCACTCGAACCTGGAGAGGGCTGTGGTACTGCCACTCTAACCTGGAGAGGGCTGTGGTACTGCCACTCTAACCTGGAGAGGGCTGTGGTACTGCCACTCGAACCTGGAGAGGGCTGTGGTACTGCCACTCTAACCTGGAGAGGGCTGTGGTACTGCCACTCGAACCTGGAGAGGGCTGTGGTACTGCCACTCGAACCTGGAGAGGGCTGTGGTACTGCCACTCGAACCTGGAGAGGGCTGTGGTACTGCCACTCGAACCTGGAGAGGGCTGTGGTACTGCCACTCGAACCTGGAGAGGGCTGTGGTACTGCCACTCGAACCTGGAGAGGGCTGTGGTACTGCCACTCTAACCTGGAGAGGGCTGTGGTACTGCCACTCGAACCTGGAGAGGGCTGTGGTACTGCCACTCTAACCTGGAGAGGGCTGTGGTACTGCCACTCTAACCTGGAGAGGGCTGTGGTACTGCCACTCTAACCTGGAGAGGGCTGTGGTACTGCCACTCGAAGCTGGAGAGGGCTGTGGTACTGCCACTCGAACCTGGAGAGGGCTGTGGTACTGCCACTCGAACCTGGAGAGGGCTGTGGTACTGCCACTCGAACCTGGAGAGGGCTGTGGTACTGCCACTCGAACCTGGAGAGGGCTGTGGTACTGCCACTCGAACCTGGAGAGGGCTGTGGTACTGCCACTCGAACCTGGAGAGGGCTGTGGTACTGCCACTCGAACCTGGAGAGGGCTGTGGTACTGCCACTCGAACCTGGAGAGGGCTGTGGTACTGCCACTCTAACCTGGAGAGGGCTGTGGTACTGCCACTCTAACCTGGAGAGGGCTGTGGTACTGCCACTCTAACCTGAAGAGGGCTGTGGTACTGCCACTCGAACCTGGAGAGGGCTGTGGTACTGCCACTCTAACCTGGAGAGGGCTGTGGTACTGCCACTCGAACCTGGAGAGGGCTGTGGTACTGCCACTCTAACCTGGAGAGGGCTGTGGTACTGCCACTCTAACCTGGAGAGGGCTGTGGTACTGCCACTCTAACCTGGAGAGGGCTGTGGTACTGCCACTCGAACCTGGAGAGGGCTGTGGTACTGCCACTCTAACCTGGAGAGGGCTGTGGTACTGCCACTCTAACCTGGAGAGGGCTGTGGTACTGCCACTCTAACCTGGAGAGGGCTGTGGTACTGCCACTCTAACCTGGAGAGGGCTGTGGTACTGCCACTCGAACCTGGAGAGGGCTGTGGTACTGCCACTCGAACCTGGAGAGGGCTGTGGTACTGCCACTCGAACCTGGAGAGGGCTGTGGTACTGCCACTCGAACCTGGAGAGGGCTGTGGTACTGCCACTCGAACCTGGAGAGGGCTGTGGTACTGCCACTCGAACCTGGAGAGGGCTGTGGTACTGCCACTCGAACCTGGAGAGGGCTGTGGTACTGCCACTCGAACCTGGAGAGGGCTGTGGTACTGCCACTCGAACCTGGAGAGGGCTGTGGTACTGCCACTCGAACCTGGAGAGGGCTGTGGTACTGCCACTCGAACCTGGAGAGGGCTGTGGTACTGCCACTCGAACCTGGAGAGGGCTGTGGTACTGCCACTCGAACCTGGAGAGGGCTGTGGTACTGCCACTCGAACCTGGAGAGGGCTGTGGTACTGCCACTCGAACCTGGAGAGGGCTGTGGTACTGCCACTCGAACCTGGAGAGGGCTGTGGTACTGCCACTCTAACCTGGAGAGGGCTGTGGTACTGCCACTCGAACCTGGAGAGGGCTGTGGTACTGCCACTCTAACCTGGAGAGGGCTGTGGTACTGCCACTCGAACCTGGAGAGGGCTGTGGTACTGCCACTCGAACCTGGAGAGGGCTGTGGTACTGCCACTCTAACCTGGAGAGGGCTGTGGTACTGCCACTCTAACCTGGAGAGGGCTGTGGTACTGCCACTCGAACCTGGAGAGGGCTGTGGTACTGCCACTCTAACCTGGAGAGGGCTGTGGTACTGCCACTCGAACCTGGAGAGGGCTGTGGTACTGCCACTCGAACCTGGAGAGGGCTGTGGTACTGCCACTCTAACCTGGAGAGGGCTGTGGTACTGCCACTCGAACCTGGAGAGGGCTGTGGTACTGCCACTCGAACCTGGAGAGGGCTGTGGTACTGCCACTCGAACCTGGAGAGGGCTGTGGTACTGCCACTCGAACCTGGAGAGGGCTGTGGTACTGCCACTCGAACCTGGAGAGGGCTGTGGTACTGCCACTCGAACCTGGAGAGGGCTGTGGTACTGCCACTCGAACCTGGAGAGGGCTGTGGTACTGCCACTCGAACCTGGAGAGGGCTGTGGTACTGCCACTCGAACCTGGAGAGGGCTGTGGTACTGCCACTCGAACCTGGAGAGGGCTGTGGTACTGCCACTCGAACCTGGAGAGGGCTGTGGTACTGCCACTCGAACCTGGAGAGGGCTGTGGTACTGCCACTCTAACCTGGAGAGGGCTGTGGTACTGCCACTCGAACCTGGAGAGGGCTGTGGTACTGCCACTCGAACCTGGAGAGGGCTGTGGTACTGCCACTCGAACCTGGAGAGGGCTGTGGTACTGCCACTCGAACCTGGAGAGGGCTGTGGTACTGCCACTCGAACCTGGAGAGGGCTGTGGTACTGCCACTCGAACCTGGAGAGGGCTGTGGTACTGCCACTCGAACCTGGAGAGGGCTGTGGTACTGCCACTCGAACCTGGAGAGGGCTGTGGTACTGCCACTCGAACCTGGAGAGGGCTGTGGTACTGCCACTCGAACCTGGAGAGGGCTGTGGTACTGCCACTCTAACCTGGAGAGGGCTGTGGTACTGCCACTCTAACCTGGAGAGGGCTGTGGTACTGCCACTCGAACCTGGAGAGGGCTGTGGTACTGCCACTCGAACTGGAGAGGGCTGTGGTACTGCCACTCGAACCTGGAGAGGGCTGTGGTACTGCCACTCGAACCTGGAGAGGGCTGTGGTACTGCCACTCGAACCTGGAGAGGGCTGTGGTACTGCCACTCTAACCTGAGAGGGCTGTGGTACTGCCACTCGAACCTGGAGAGGGCTGTGGTACTGCCACTCTAACCTGGAGAGGGCTGTGGTACTGCCACTCGAACCTGGAGAGGGCTGTGGTACTGCCACTCGAACCTGGAGAGGGCTGTGGTACTGCCACTCGAACCTGGAGAGGGCTGTGGTACTGCCACTCGAACCTGGAGAGGGCTGTGGTACTGCCACTCGAACCTGGAGAGGGCTGTGGTACTGCCACTCTAACCTGGAGAGGGCTGTGGTACTGCCACTCGAACCTGGAGAGGGCTGTGGTACTGCCACTCTAACCTGGAGAGGGCTGTGGTACTGCCACTCGAACCTGGAGAGGGCTGTGGTACTGCCACTCTAACCTGGAGAGGGCTGTGGTACTGCCACTCGAACCTGGAGAGGGCTGTGGTACTGCCACTCTAACCTGGAGAGGGCTGTGGTACTGCCACTCGAACCTGGAGAGGGCTGTGGTACTGCCACTCTAACCTGGAGAGGGCTGTGGTACTGCCACTCTAACCTGGAGAGGGCTGTGGTACTGCCACTCTAACCTGGAGAGGGCTGTGGTACTGCCACTCTAACCTGGAGAGGGCTGTGGTACTGCCACTCTAACCTGGAGAGGGCTGTGGTACTGCCACTCTAACCTGGAGAGGGCTGTGGTACTGCCACTCTAACCTGGAGAGGGCTGTGGTACTGCCACTCTAACCTGGAGAGGGCTGTGGTACTGCCACTCGAACCTGGAGAGGGCTGTGGTACTGCCACTCGAACCTGGAGAGGGCTGTGGTACTGCCACTCGAACCTGGAGAGGGCTGTGGTACTGCCACTCGAACCTGGAGAGGGCTGTGGTACTGCCACTCGAACCTGGAGAGGGCTGTGGTACTGCCACTCGAACCTGGAGAGGGCTGTGGTACTGCCACTCGAACCTGGAGAGGGCTGTGGTACTGCCACTCGAACCTGGAGAGGGCTGTGGTACTGCCACTCGAACCTGGAGAGGGCTGTGGTACTGCCACTCGAACCTGGAGAGGGCTGTGGTACTGCCACTCGAACCTGGAGAGGGCTGTGGTACTGCCTCGAACCTGGAGGGCTGTGTCTGCCACTCGAACCTGGAGAGGGCTGTGGTACTGCCACTCGAACCTGGAGAGGGCTGTGGTACTGCCACTCGAACCTGGAGAGGGCTGTGGTACTGCCACTCGAACCTGGAGAGGGCTGTGGTACTGCCACTCGAACCTGGAGAGGGCTGTGGTACTGCCACTCTAACCTGGAGAGGGCTGTGGTACTGCCACTCGAACCTGGAGAGGGCTGTGGTACTGCCACTCTAACCTGGAGAGGGCTGTGGTACTGCCACTCGAACCTGGAGAGGGCTGTGGTACTGCCACTCGAACCTGGAGAGGGCTGTGGTACTGCCACTCTAACCTGGAGAGGGCTGTGGTACTGCCACTCGAACCTGGAGAGGGCTGTGGTACTGCCACTCGAACCTGGAGAGGGCTGTGGTACTGCCACTCTAACCTGGAGAGGGCTGTGGTACTGCCACTCGAACCTGGAGAGGGCTGTGGTACTGCCACTCGAACCTGGAGAGGGCTGTGGTACTGCCACTCGAACCTGGAGAGGGCTGTGGTACTGCCACTCGAACCTGGAGAGGGCTGTGGTACTGCCACTCGAACCTGGAGAGGGCTGTGGTACTGCCACTCGAACCTGGAGAGGGCTGTGGTACTGCCACTCGAACCTGGAGAGGGCTGTGGTACTGCCACTCGAACCTGGAGAGGGCTGTGGTACTGCCACTCGAACCTGGAGAGGGCTGTGGTACTGCCACTCGAACCTGGAGAGGGCTGTGGTACTGCCACTCGAACCTGGAGAGGGCTGTGGTACTGCCACTCGAACCTGGAGAGGGCTGTGGTACTGCCACTCTAACCTGGAGAGGGCTGTGGTACTGCCACTCGAACCTGGAGAGGGCTGTGGTACTGCCACTCTAACCTGGAGAGGGCTGTGGTACTGCCACTCGAACCTGGAGAGGGCTGTGGTACTGCCACTCGAACCTGGAGAGGGCTGTGGTACTGCCACTCTAACCTGGAGAGGGCTGTGGTACTGCCACTCTAACCTGGAGAGGGCTGTGGTACTGCCACTCGAACCTGGAGAGGGCTGTGGTACTGCCACTCTAACCTGGAGAGGGCTGTGGTACTGCCACTCTAACCTGGAGAGGGCTGTGGTACTGCCACTCTAACCTGGAGAGGGCTGTGGTACTGCCACTCGAACCTGGAGAGGGCTGTGGTACTGCCACTCGAACCTGGAGAGGGCTGTGGTACTGCCACTCGAACCTGGAGAGGGCTGTGGTACTGCCACTCGAACCTGGAGAGGGCTGTGGTACTGCCACTCGAACCTGGAGAGGGCTGTGGTACTGCCACTCTAACCTGGAGAGGGCTGTGGTACTGCCACTCTAACCTGGAGAGGGCTGTGGTACTGCCACTCTAAC
>JAVGWX010000020.1:2154621-2454014 GCA_036924085.1 Ariolimax columbianus | reverse complement strand
ATTTGAAGATGGATATTCGTTTGCAAGTAATATAACAAATTCAGGTAATGATTTGAAAATGGATATTCGTTTGTAAGTGATATAACAAATTCAGGTAATGATTTGAAGATGGATATTCGTTTGTAAGTGATATAACAAATTCAGGTAATGATTTGAAGATGGATATTCGTTTGCTAAGTGATATAACAAATTCAGGTAATGATTTGAAGATGGATATTCGTTTGTAAGTGATATAACAAATTCAGGTAATGATTTGAAGATGGATATTCGTTTGTAAGTGATATAACAAATTCAGGTAATGATTTGAAGATGGATATTCGTTTGCAAGTGATATAACAAATTCAGGTAATGATTTGAAGATGGATATTCGTTTGTAAGTGATATAACAAATTCAGGTAATGATTTGAAGATGGATATTCGTTTGTAAGTGATATAACAAATTCAGGTAATGATTTGAAGATGTATATTCGTTTGCAAGTGATATAAGAAATTTAGGTAATGATTTGAAGATGGATATTCGTTTGTAAGTGATATAACAAATTCAGGTAATGATTTGAAGATGGATATTCGTTTGTAAGTGATATAACAAATTCAGGTAATGATTTGAAGATGGATATTCGTTTGCAAGTGATATAACAAATTCAGGTAATGATTTGAAGATGGATATTCGTTTGCAAGTGATATAACAAATTCAGGTAATGATTTGAAGATGGATATTCGTTTGTAAGTGATATAACAAATTCAGGTAATGATTTGAAGATGGATTTTCGTTTGCAAGTGATATAACAAATTCAGGTAATGATTTGAAGATGGATATTCGTTTGTAAGTGATATAACAAATTCAGGTAATGATTTGAAGATGTATATTCGTTTGCAAGTGATATAACAAATTCAGGTATTGATATCTTCTTCTTCTGCGTTTGTTCTCTATCTCCCACTATTAAACTCTGAAAAGCCTTAAGTAGCAGAATGTAGTCCAGAGAACGGAATGCGTTGTGTTGTAGTTTACAGCTTTATTGCGATATTTGCACCTTTCGGTCCAACACATCCGACTCAGCAACCGTTTTTTGAGTACCGGGTTAGCATTCCATCTTCGATCCATCCTCCTTAGCCAGTCTGCCCTTCTGCAGCCTGTTTTCCAGGATCACTGCATGGAGGTGTAGAAGGTTCTTGGCAGCTCTGGTTCGCTGGCCCTGACGCTAGCAGTCAGCTATGGGTCGCTGACCCTGACGCTAGCAGTCAGCTATGGGTCGCTGACCCTGACGCTAGCAGTCAGCTATGGGTCGCTGACCCTGACGCTAGCAGTCAGCTATGGGTCGCTGACCACCGCAGCTCATGCGCTGCTCAGCGTCTTTCTCCCCAAAATAATGATATGAAAATGGCTATTCGTTTGCAAGTGATATAACAAATTAAGATAATGATTTGAATGTTTTTTGTGACAGCAGAGGGACATTAGAAAATGTCACATTAAACCGCAATAACTTTGTCGAGGACTGGCAAGAAATGTCTGCTGACCTGCGCATGTTCGCGGACCTATGGTCAGGCATCACTGAGTTGCACTAATTAGTTAATTCCTCAAATGCGGGTGATTACCTCACACTCAATCTTATGTGATAGTGGTTGTTTCTATACCGTTAACATGTGCTGCATAATGAGGTTGCTAGATCCACGCATTCAGCCATCATTAGTACTGAGTATTACCGTAAACAACTCAGTTAAGCGCGATATAAACGGGCCAGTTGTTGGGGCTGCTCAATGTCTCATTGCTCTTCGGGTTTTCCCAAACTGACGTGGACAAATTTCCCAGACAAACTGGAATACGATTGGTTGCTAATTATATGTGTTGTATTAGCGTACCACTACCGTTCTGGTCTAAGACTAGGCTTCCCTGCACCCCGGGATAACTCATAGGTACTTAGTAGAATTAATTAAATGGTGAAGGGTATAAGTTCTACTCACCACCCGAAATTCGTCACACAAAGTTCCACCACCCGAAACACGCCAAACAAAGTACCAAAAACTGAAACTATTCCCACAAAGTTCCACAAACTGAAACTATTCACACAAAATTCCATGAACTGAAACTATTCACACAAAATTCCACACACTAAAACTATTCACACAAAGTTACACCACCCGTAATTATTCGAACAAAGTTCCACTCACCACCACGTAATTATTCACACAAAGTTCCACTCACCACCTGTAATTCTTCACACAAAGTTCCACTCACCACCCGTATTTCTTCACACAAAGTTCCACTCACCACCCGTAATTCCTCACACAAAGTTCCACTCACCACCCGTAATTATTCACACAAACTTCCACTCACCGCTTATCCGCTTATAATTCTTCACACAAAGTTCTACTCACCACTTGTAATTCATCACACAAATTTCCACTCATCACCACTTGTCATTCTTCACACAAAGTTCCACTCACCACCCGTAATTATTCACACAAAGTTCCACTCACCACCCGTAATTATTCACACAAAGTTCCACTCACCACCCGTAATTATTCACACAAAAGTTCCACTCACCACCCGTAATTATTCACACAAAGTTCCACTCACCACCCGTAATTATTCACTCAAAGTTCCACTCACCACCCTAATTATTCACACAAAGTTCCACTCACCACCCGTAATTATTCACACAAAGTTCCACTCACCACCCGTAATTATTCACTCAAAGTTCCACTCACCACCCGTAATTATTCACACAAAAGTTCCACTCACCACCCGTAATTATTCACACAAAAGTTCCACTCACCACCCGTAATTATTCACACAAAGTTCCACTCACCACCCGTAATTATTCACTCAAAGTTCCACTCACCACCCTAATTATTCACACAAAGTTCCACTCACCACCCGTAATTATTCACACAAAGTTCCACTCACCACCCGTAATTATTCACACAAAAGTTCCACTCACCACTTGTAATTTTTCACACAAAGTTCCACCAGCCGAAACTCTTTCACATTAACACCCAATCACTCAAAATTCAGTATTACAAACATCTCATCTGAATATACATTGTCTCCAAATTCTTCACTTATATTCGCCAAGACTTATAACATCCAGTTGTTAGAAATTCTTGTCACGAAATCATCCAGTTGTTAGAAATTCTTGTCACGAAATCATCCAGTTGTTAGAAATTCTTGTCACGAAATCATCCAGTTGTTAGAAATTCTTGTCACGAAATCATCCAGTTGTTAGAAATTCTTGTCACGAAATCATCCAGTTGTTAGAAATTCTTGTCACGAAATCATCCAGTTGTTAGAAATTCTTGTCACGAAATCATCCAGTTGTTAGAAATTCTTGTCACGAAATCATCCAGTTGTTAGAAATTCTTGTCACGAAATCATCCAGTTGTTAGAAATTCTTGTCACGAAATCATCCAGTTGTTAGAAATTCTTGTCACGAAATCATCCAGTTGTTAGAAATTCTTGTCACGAAATCATCCAGTTGTTAGAAATTCTTGTCACGAAATCATCCAGTTGTTAGAAATTCTTGTCACGAAATCATCCAGTTGTTAGAAATTCTTGTCACGAAATCATCCAGTTGTTAGAAATTCTTGTCACGAAATCATCCAGTTGTTAGAAATTCTTGTCACGAAATCATCCAGTTGTTAGAAATTCTTGTCACGAAATCATCCAGTTGTTAGAAATTCTTGTCACGAAATCATCCAGTTGTTAGAAATTCTTGTCACGAAATCATCCAGTTGTTAGAAATTCTTGTCACGAAATCATCCAGTTGTTAGAAATTCTTGTCACGAAATCATCCAGTTGTTAGAAATTCTTGTCACGAAATCATCCAGTTGTTAGAAATTCTTGTCACGAAATCATCCAGTTGTTAGAAATTCTTGTCACGAAATCATCCAGTTGTTAGAAATTCTTGTCACGAAATCATCCAGTTGTTAGAAATTCTTGTCACGAAATCATCCAGTTGTTAGAAATTCTTGTCACGAAATCATCCAGTTGTTAGAAATTCTTGTCACGAAATCATCCAGTTGTTAGAAATTCTTGTCACGAAATCATCCAGTTGTTAGAAATTCTTGTCACGAAATCATCCAGTTGTTAGAAATTCTTGTCACGAAATCATGTTCTACAAATTGACATCCTAGAAATTCAATTGCTGGAAACCCTTGCCTCGAAATCCATTTCTCCAAATTGTCTACCTATAAATCCAGTTGCTAGCAACATTTGCCTCGAAATCATTTTCTTCAAAAATTATGCACAAATCCAGCGTCATCGAAATTCATCACTCGAAAATATTCATTTATTTAAAATGCTTTACTCAAAAGTATTAACTTCAAAATTCTTTATTCGAAATCAGTTTAATCGAAAATGGACGCTCGAAATCTATCTCATAATAATTTATCATTCGACATTCATTGACTCGAAATTCCGTCCCTGATTGAAATCAGACGACTAGTACAATATAGCAACCCCTTGTCGAGTTTGCTTTTTCGACCTTCTCTTGTCGATCTCTCCAACGACATGAACCACTAGCGCATTCTAGGGTTCCAAGTTAACAGGATTCTACTTCCTCTACTACCAACATTATTCGTGTTTTCAAAGAAGAAGAAGAAATCTCCAAGCCTACTCCACTCTTATTTATTCTCCTCTGGACACATCCCTCCGTCCTATGACCTGTCCCTCCCAAAGTAGAGCCATAAGCATGTCTGGTAACTTCCATTTTTGCATGACAAAGGACCAGACATGGGGTGTCAGTATATTTCTGAGTAATTTGATATCCAATAATGTATTCTATCCTTCCCTATTTCTCTCAACCTCGGGCATTAGCGCGTTGCTTATCTATCTGCTATTTCTGTCTTTTGTGGTAGTAATTGGTAAGGAGAGTCCAGCAGCAGACAGTGCTGTCGAGGATGAGGTGAACGTTACGTTATAGACAATTGTTTTTTTAAAGTAGCTATAGGGGAAGGGGTGCTGTGGGGGCGGCGGTTAGGGGGGGGGGGGGGTGCGAGCATGGACAATTAAAATTGACCTGCAGTGGAGGATTCAGGTCTTAGAGATGAGATGTTTCAGAAGACTTCTAAAGGTCACATACAAAGATCGAGTTACAAATGAGAAAGTGCGAGAAGAAATTTTAACAGCAATAGGGCGTTTTGAAGACCGCTTGGCAACTGTTTAAGGAACAAAAACTTGGTGACATATCGAGACCAAACGGTCTTGCAAATACAATCCTCCACGGAAAGGTGCAAGGCAGACGACGAAGAGGCCGTCCCAAAAAGAGGTGGGAGGACAACATAAAAGAATGGACCAATCTCCGACCAGAAGAGGCACAGGACGCGGCCGTGGACTGAGAGGGTGGCGTGGGGTTGTGAGGAGGTTTTCATGTTTGCCCCAACGACCTCGCCGGTTACTGGATGACTTGAGAGTGACTAGTCCCCTTCTGCGATGCCATGACCTCTTTAACTTGCAATAACGGTTCGATTTACAGCTGGGTAGACAGGAGCTTGAAGAGATCCAGCTCGGAACTCGACTCATTTATCTTTATGTATAATTTAGACATATATAATAGTTGTATCAGTCAATGTTGGAGCGGAGATCTGGAATACACTAGCCCTTTCTCTGTTAGCCGATACCCCAGAGGAAATCCTCAGACATTTCACATGGGAGGAACGAATAGGACCATCTTGAGAGGTGTGCATGGTGATAGCAGCCTCATCGTGTCAAACAAAATGCTAGACAAACCACAGCTGCGTGAGTACACACATTGTTTTGGCGCAGGGTGTCTAAAAAAGATCAACTGTGGTAGTGACCTTATGCTCCGGCTAGGATGTAAGAAGGACAAGATACGACCCGGTAGGACACGGTAGGACACGATAGGACAAGATCGGATAAATTAGGCTCAGATAGGACAAGATAGGACACGATAGGAGACTGCTACTCCATAACTCAATGTCTTTCCAATCAATGGGGCCTCCTCGACGTCTATCTGTGCACTTGAATGCAACAAATGTGATTAGCTGTGCACCTGACTATGACATCTGTCTGATTTATCTCCATCTGACTATATGATGCCTCATTTATCTCTATTTGGCTGTATGATGCCTCATTTATATCTATCTGACTGTATGGTGCTTCATTTATCTCTGACTGTATGATGCCTCATTTATATCTATCTGACTGTATGGTGCTTCATTTATCTCTGACTGTATGATACCTCATTTATATCTATCTGACTGTATGATGCCTCATTTATCTCTGACTGTATGATGCCTCATTTATCTCCATCTGACTGTATGATGCCTCATTTATATCTATATGACTAAATGATGCCTCATTTATATCTATCTGACTGTATGATGCCTCATTTATATCTATCTGACTGTATGATGCCTCATTTATCTCTGACTGTTTGATACCTCATTTATCTCTGACTGTATGATACCTCATTTATCTCTGACTGTATGATACCTCATTTATCTCTGACTGTATGGTGCTTCATTTATCTCTGACTGTATCATGCCTCATTTATCTCTGACTGTATGATGCCTCATTTATCTCTCCCTCTTATTGTTCTAGCCTCCACCCACACTCCTCTTCTTCACTAACTTCTCTCCTCTATCGCTAGTAATCATTCTTCACTCCTCCTACTCATTCTGCATATTCTCTCGTTCCCAATTACCTCCACTGTCACTCCTCCACCATCTTTCCCTTTATCTCACTCTCAATCACCAACTCCCTTACACGCATTACGTCCTTCATTCCTTCGCCTGCTAAGGCGATTCCCTCTTGTCTCATTAAAAATCACTCCACACACTCTTTCTCTTTCATAATCTTTAACTCTCTCACTCTCTTTCATTCCCGCACACTCTTTCCTTCTCTGACACACTTTCCTTCTCTGACACCCTTTCCTTCTCTGACACTCTTTCCTTCTCGGACACTCTTTCCTTCTCTGACACTCTTTCCTTCTCTGACACTCTTTCCGTCTCTGACACTCTTTCCTTCTCTGACACTCTTTCCTTCTCTGACACTCTTTCCTTCTCTGACACTCTTTCCGTCTCTGACACTCTTTCCTTCTCTGACACTCTTTCCTTCTCTGACACTCTTTCCTTCTCTGACACTCTTTCCTTCTCGGACACTATTTTCTTCTCTCGTTCCTTCTCTGACACTCTTTCCTTCTCTGACACTCTTTCCTTCTCTGACACTCTTTCCTTCTCTGACACTCTTTCCTTCTCTGACACTCTTTCCTTCTCGGACACTATTTTCTTCTCTCGTTCCTTCTCTGACACTCTTTCCTTCTCTGACACTCTTTCCTTCTCTGACACTCTTTCCTTTTCTGATATTCTTGCAATATCTCACACTCTTTCACGCGTGTTGGCTCACTCCCTCTGCCACTCTCTCACTCTTTCACGCGTGTTGGCTCACTCCCTCTGCCACTCTCTCACTCTTTCACGCGTGTTGCCTCACTCACTCTGCCACTCTCTCACTCTTTCACGCGTGTTGCCTCACTCACTCTGCCACTCTCTCACTCTTTAAATTCTCCTATTATTCATGTAATTATTTTCACCTTAATAATTCCCCACTCTCTCTCTCTCTCTCTCTCTCTCTCTCTCTCTCTCTCTCTCTCTCTCTCTAGTATAATTCTCGCACAGCCCGAAGCAAAAAATTAAGAAGCTCCCCACGTATCTCTCCCGCTTCCACAACCTCCGGGCGGATGGTGTGCTGATTATTGTTAGGACGAACTAGGACAAATGGATTGATGAGAGTCTCGATCTGCAAACACGTTGGGGAGTGAGGGAAAGGGAATAGGAGTGAGAGAAAGAAGGAGCAGGATGGGTTGTGTTCGAGGAGATAGGAAGTTAGGGAGTGGTAGAGTGGGAATAAGTTTGGAAGGGGAGGGATTGAAGGGAGGGATTGAAGAGGAGGGATTGAAGAGGAGGGATTGAAGAGGAGGGATTGAAGAGCAGGGATTGAAGGGAGGGATTAAAGGGAGGGATTGAAGGGAGGGATTGAAGGGGAGGTATTGAAGGGGAGGGATTGAAGGGGATAGATTGAAGGGGAGGGATTGAAGGGGATAGATTGAAGGGGAGGTATTGAAGGGGAGGGATTGATGGGGAGGTATTGAAGGGGAGGGATTGAAGGAGAGGGATTGGTTGAAGGTGAGGGATTGAAGAGAAGAGGTTGGAAGTGGAAATTGTGTGAGAGAGTGAGTTTTGGGGAGGGATTGGAGATATCAATTCCGTGTGTGTGTGAGAGAGCGAGAGAGAGAGAGAGAGAGAGAGAGTTTCGGAATGAGTGTGAGGGATTGCATGTAGAAATTGTGTAAGAGAGAGAGAGAGTCTGGAGATGATAGTGTGTAACAGAAAGGAAAGAACGAGTAGAAGGGAGAAAGAAAGTGTGAAATAATTGAGAGAAGTGGGTAACCTCCTCCTTATTCATCAGCGGACGAGGAGTGATAGATAATGGTAGGCCATCAGAGAAGAGTGAGGTAAGACATAGGAAAAAAGTCTCTGAGAACAACGAGCTAGCCGGGTTGCCGGAAGTTAAGTGAACCAAATAATGCCGACTTGCAGGGACAGATCACTATGCTTTTCTTCTAGGCAGGACACAATGGACTGGACAGACTTGTATAAGCTTCGACCGTCTGCTTCAACACTGTGCAAGAGATAGTTGGCTCTCTAATAAAGAGATAGTTGGCCCTCTAATTAAGAGATAGTAGGCCCTCTAAGAAAGAGATAGTTGGCCCTCTAATTAAGAGATAGTTGGCCCTCTAAGAAAGAGATAGTTGGCCCTCTAATTAAGAGATAGTTGGCCCTCTAAGAAAGAGATAGTTGGCCCTCTAATTAAGAGATAGTAGGCCCTCTAAGAGGCCATCTAATCAAGAGATAGTTGGCCCTCTAAGCAAGAAATAGTTGGCCCTCTAAGCAAGAAATAGTTGGCCCTCTAAGCAAGAAATATTTAGCCCTCTAAGCAAGAAATAGTTGGCCCTCTAAGCAAGAACTATTTAGCCCTATAAGAAAGAAATAGTTGGCCCTCTAAGCAAGAAATAGTTGGCCCTCTAAGCAAGAAATAGTTGGCCCTCTAAGCAAGAAATATTTAGCCCTCTAAGCAAGAAATAGTTGGCCCTCTAAGCAAGAACTATTTAGCCCTCTAAGAAAGAAATAGTTGGCCCTCTAAGCAAGAAATAGTTGGCCCTCTAAGCAAGAAATATTTAGCCCTCTAAGCAAGAAATAGTTGGCCCTCTAAGCAAGAAATATTTAGCCCTCTAAGCAAGAAATAGTTGGCCCTCTAAGCAAGAAATATTTAGCCCTCAAAGCAAGAAATAGTTGGCCCTCTAAGCAAGAGATAGTTAGCCCTCTAAGCAAGAACTAGTTGGCCCTCTAAGCAAGAAATAGTTGGCCCTCTAAGCAAGAAATAGTTGGCCCTCTAAGCAAGAGGTAGTTGGCCCTCTAAGCAAGAAATAGTTGGCCCTCTCAGCAAGAAAAAGTTGGCCCTCTAAGCAAGAAATAGTTGGCCCTCTAAGCAAGAAATAGTTGGCACTCTAAGCAAGAGATAGTTGGCCCTCTAAGCAAGAAATAGTTGGCCCTATAAAACATGTCGCTCCAGTCGTACCTAAACACGATAGGTTGCTGTGTTCCAGTCTGCATCCAATGAGGATGGTGTCTTTACCATTTAACTAAACGAAGTGGCTTGTAGGCGGTCGCGTGGGCCCTGTTATGACGTAGAAGGGCTCTTCCCAACATGTATGTCCATGGGCTGATGTAAGAGCCGGTGGACGGGAAATCTTGGAACACAGGTGGACTAAATGAACTCATTCCTAGTCATGTGTTTCATATCTTTTCTCTGTACGGATGGTCAAGTCTTGTAAGGATGACTAACTTCTGATCAGGCACAACATACTGGTCAGACATGTTAGTCAGGGTCAGGCACAACATGCTGGTCACAGATGTTAGTCAGGGTCAGGCACAACATACTGGTCAGACATGTTAGTCAGGGTCAGGCACAACATGCTGGTCAGACATGTTAGTCAGGGTCAGGCACAACATACTGGTCAGATATATTAGTCATGGTCAGACATGTTAGTCAGGGTCAGGCACAACATACTTTTCATACATGTTAGTCAGAGTCAGGCACAACATACTGATCAGACATATTAGTCAGGGTCAGGCACAACATACTGGTCAGACATGTTAGTCAGCGTCAGGCACAACATGCTGGTCAGACATGTAAGTCAGGGCCAGGCACAACATACTGGTCAGACATGTTAGTCAGGGTCAGGCACAACATACTGGTCAGACATGTTAGTCAGGGTCAGGCACAACATACTGGTCAAGACCTTCACCTCGACTTCCACGAAGCCCTTCTAGGAAAGGGGATGTTTTCACGACAACCTGACTAACGAGGTAAGAGATCGACGTGATTTCCGTAGTAGTTAGCTACACGTAGATGAAGCCAAGCATAGCACATCGGCTTGGAGGACCCTGGTCCACCTTCACCAGCACACTCGCAATGTGAGGAAAGCTACGACAACTCGCCACTTAACGTCCTTTTAGGGCGCACAAAAAGGTAATCTTACTTATTGTGAACATTCAACAACAAAAAACAGACAATGAACAGTCCAGGTGGACAGACTGACCCATAGATGTAAGACTATACTGAAGGCTCTATGGAGTTAAAGAGAGCTTGAAATCAGGCGATCTCTTCTCGTGGTTTAAACGTTAAAGACGTCGTGACGTGAAGAAGAAGAGACGTTTTGGGGATGGATTTTACGTTATTAAGGATTGTGAATAGGTTTGAAGATCCATGAGGAAAGGATAAATTAAGGTCAATGCAGCAAACACACAGCCATCCAGGCTGAGAGGAACGGCACTGGAAGAGGTAGAGGATTTACATACCTAGGAAGTATCATCAACAAGAAGGAGGGGCAGACGAGGATATAAAAACAAGGATACATAAAGCAAGAGTTGCATGTGGAATGTTGAAACACATTTGGAACTCCAAGGAAATAATAAGGAAGACAAAAATAAGGATTTTCAACTCAAACGTGAAGCCAGTGCTGCTATATGGAGCAGAAACATGGAGGATGACCAAAGACAATGACAGGAGACTGCAGGGTTTTTTCAACAGATGCCTGAGAAAGATTCTTGGTATAAAATGGTTTGACAAAGTTACAAACGGCAGACTGTGGGATAGAGCGAGACAAGTTAAATTTGAAAAGAACATCTTAGGAAGAAAGAGGAGATGGATGGGTCATACATTAAGAAACCCCAAGGCCAATATCACCAGGCAATCCCTGTCATGGAACCCCCAGGGAAGTAGAGGGATAAGCAGACCAAGGAATACATGGAGACGAGATCTGGAGGCGGAAGTAAAGTAAACAGAAACAAGCTGGAAGGAAGTGAAAAATATTGGACAGGACAGGGCTGATAGGTTAGGGTTGGTTGATGGTCAAGGGGCCCCTGGGTGATAGAAGGCGAAAGATAGAGCTGCTTGGCGTGGCTTGGTTGAGGGCCTGTGCCCCCTCCCCCCCCCCCCCCCCTGGACGATGGAAGGCAAAAGAGAAGGGACGTGGAAGCAGAGTGCTAATTTTTGGGATCTGTTGTTAGAGAGCGTGTCTTTCATAGCAAAACTATCCTGTTCGTATCTCTGCAAGCTTCACGTTCCGGTTCACCTAACAGTAAACAGGAGTAACTGCTTGAGGGACAGAAGTAAAGTCATGAAAATTTCGAGTAGTATTTGCAGCAACATCATCATGGACTGGAGGAAGAATTGATACACATGACCAGGAGTGGAGATAGTTGATGTAAATTACACTTGCTCCAGTGGGAGCTCAACACGATATGAACGTCTATTTAAAAGCAGCACTGGAACAACACGGGACAGGCAACAACGCCATTCCATTAGCTCTTTCATCAACTGCTGACAACATCACAAATAATACAAACAAAGGAGGCAGACGTTAATAATCCAACCAGTAGACGATATTTACTTTGTCAAACACTAGAAATCGATACATCAATCATTAAACTTCGATCACTATCCCTGCCAGATCAAGTGATCAATATTCTCTTTTTCACCCATAGCTATAGCCAGCGTAAGATGGATCGATGCACTGGTCGGTCGCTTCGCTGATTTATCGATACGTGTTTTTGGAGGTTGGCAGTGAAGAATTGACGTTACCAAAGAACAATTTTGAAAAGGAAAGTTGGCGTCTTGTTAAACAAATAGCCTTGCGTGTTTCTGTGTTAGAAATAGACTTGGGTCTGTTTTATGTTGCCTGACAGCTTAGTTAGATATCTCTCAGCCTCAGACAGCGATAGATCGAGATGAGGATGTCGCAGAACTTGTTTTTGTGTACGGCGTGGCTTGTTTATGGTAGCTTAACACAAACAACGAACAGCAAAAATATTCATCTTTATTTTATTTTATTTTCTGTGAATAAAAAACGTACGGTCAAGTTGCTACTCTTCCATGCATTACCTTCAAGCTGGTACTATTCCATGCATTATCTTCATGTAAAGTCAGTAAATATGTCACAAAATCATTTTTTTAAAAACGAACTAACTGAGATTCTAACTTGAAAACCATTTATTATTACACTAACATTATCCCGTATTTATCAACATAATTTCAACGAACATTGATACACTTATCCATCACTATATCAGTCCACGAAATCCTGCAGCATGGAAGTCTGTGGCCTGCTGTCGCAGCCACATTTGCACTTCACGTTTATCCTCTAAGGCATTTGTGAAACGCTGCGAGCATGCAATATATTGTAGGCTAAACAATGCGAACACAATAATGCAGTTGCTAAACTGTCAATTCGTTACTCGCCTGTCATCTCAACTCATCATATCCTTACCCAATGTTTCCCTTATCTTCATCCAACGTTAGCGCTATCCTCACCCAATGACCCCGTATCCTCACCCAATGACCCCGTATCCTCACCCAATGACCCCGTATCCTCTCCCAATGACCCCGTATCCTCACCCAATGACCCCGTATCCTCACCCAATGACCCCGTATCCTCATCCAATGACCCCGTATCCTCATCCAATGACCCCGTATCCTCATCCAATGACCCCGTATCCTCATCCAATGACCCCGTATCCTCATCCAATGACCCCGTATCCTCACCCAATGACCCCGTATCCTCACCCAATGACCCCGTATCCTCACCCAATGACCCCGTATCCTCACCCAATGACCCCGTATCCTCACCCAATGACCCCGTATCCTCACCCAATGACCCCGTATCCTCATCCAATGACCCCGTATCCTCATCCAATGACCCCGTATCCTCATCCAATGTAATCTTTATCCTCATATAATATCCCATTATGTCCTCCTCCAATGTGTCCCTTATGTCCCCATCCAATGTGCTCCGTATGTCCTTATCCAATGCCCCTTATGTTCTCATCCAATGTCCCCATCCAATGCCCCTTATGTCCTCATCCAATGTCCCCATCCAATGCTCCTTATGTCCCCATCCAATGTCCCCTTATGTTCTCATCCAATGTCCCCTTATGTCTTCTTCTAATGTCCCTTATGTCCTCATCCAATGTCCCCGTGTGTCTCCATCCAATGCCCCTTATGTCCTCACCCAATGTCCCCTTGTGTCCTCATCAAATGTCCCCTTAAGTTCTCAGCCAATGTGAGCCTTGGTAATAAGGAAAGCATCTGATGACGATTTGGATTGGGGCACATAGATGAAACAAACGGAGTGCATATCGATCTGCCGGCAACGCACTGATGTTGGTTTTGCTTGACAACACAATATAACATATCATAACATAACATGACATGACATGACACTACATAAAATAACATAATGACATAACACAGCATAATATAATATAATCATATAACAAAATACAATATAGCATAATTTAATATAATGACATAATATAACATAAAAACATAAAATAACATACTGACAAAACATAACACAATATAACATAATAACATAAATTAACATAACATAAATTAACAATGCAAGTGGTAATTCAGCATAATTAACCGCATGTTGAGAATGTAGTTTGGGAAGATGCCGTTGAATTTAAGCCCGCAGCCTGTCAGTGGGGTGGTTAGTGCCCTTCTTTGCTGTTTTTACTTTCCTTCACGTTTGCGTCAGGTACCCATTTACAGTTGGGTTGACTGGAGAAGCGGTTCCCGATTGCAATCACGACCCGGACTTATTTAGGTTCTGGACAGGATTCGAACCAATGCCCGCTGTTACCACAGAGAAAATCGAATTGCTCACTATGAGCTAACGTGTCCCTCAAAATATAACAAAACATAAATAACATAACATAGCATAACATATCTGCCGAAGACGGATGTGTCGGACCGAAAGGTACAAATATCGCAGTCAAACTGTAAACTAGCGACCCATGCCGTTGGGAAAAACACATGAAAAAAACTTGTAAAAGTTGATTAAGGTTGAGTTTAATCAAAATTAAAAAAAACAGGTATGGTCAGATACCGCACCGAGACGAGAACACAAACAAAACCTACGTTACGACCAATAGGCCTTCATCGGGGACAACAAATACTGAACTAACAAATCAATATATAAGGACAAAATGGTCAACTCATCTGTTTCTGATAGAAGACGCAGTCTGTCTAAGCGACCGGTTGGGCCAGACGCTTGATTGAAACTGAATGGGAGCGGTCAAACACAAAGTGGGGGAATGTGCCGGATAAGCCATTGGTGGCCAAATAGTGGTCCAGATGGGAGAACAAAGAGAAGGCAATATAAGCCGGGAGGGGGTGAGATTGATATAGGAAGGGGGGGGGGAACTGGTAGAAGAATGGGTGGGGGGGGGGGGGGGGGCAAATGAAGACAAATAGATGGGGACCAGTGTGAGGGCTTAAGAAAAAGGTATGGAAGATATTGATGCCATGTGGTTGGAGACAGCCCATGCTGGAGATAAGTCTATTCTCAAGGTCGAATCGATGACGATCGTCAGAGAAGCAAGAAACTAGACCAGTGACACTAACATCAGCCTTACCCCGGTGTCAGAGAAGCAGGAAACTAGACCAGTGACACTAACATCAGCCCTACCCCGGTGCTCAGGACCATTGAAGTGGCTGGCAATTGGGGAACCAGAGCAGTTTCCCCAATGTATGTCATACCGTTAAAACCGGACCTCACCCTGCTGCTTGCAAGACTCTGTTCAGGGCTTAGTAGCCGGAGATTGAGAACGAACGCAGAAGAAGAAGAAGCATAACATAATATTATATAACATAACATATCATTTTAAATAGCATAAAAGTCAGGCTGTGAGTTTTCCAACAAATGAGAGACGAAAATGGCGACTGAAATATTGTGAAGAACCCTCAACATGTTGACCTTTTTGCACACGTCGATTTTACAAAAATATTATTCCAGAGGAAGACAAATTACCCTTATCTAAACACCATTACCGCGACAAACACCGAATGTCAACCTTGACCCCGGAAGTCACACACCATTTCCGCCATCAGAAACCGACAACCACCGGTCTCTGTAGCAAATGGCGGTCCTGAGTTTCGCATGTACAATATTGACTCAGAACTCTTCCATCATATCTGGTTTGTCATGCAGACGAGAAATTAGCAGTTCCAAGCAGAAATGTTTGCACAGTTTCCCGCCGTCTCAATCTAGCGGCCATTTTTTTTGCCTTGCGTCAGCCATGTTTACGGGTTAGAAGAAGTTACATTTCAATTGGACGCTGTGCCGCTACACATTCTAGGGATCAGCTGGTAGTGCACACATCTTCTTATCTTTTATATCTTTTAATATCATATTACCCCGCTCCAGAGCGTGGGGGCGGAAAAGTGGGTACATAGTTTACTTGTCGAAGCGAGGGTGACAGGTTCGATTGCTTGAAGTCACATGTTCTAGAATACCCAGCTGTAGGGAGAAAAGACAAAACGTCTGGGTCAGGGGAAACCATACTGATCGAGCAATGGTAGTTTGGGTCAGAAAACCATACTGATCGAGCAATGTTAGTAAGGTTAGGCAAACCATACTGATCGAGCAATGTTAGTAAGGTTAGGCAAACCATACTGATCTGGCAATGGTAGTTTGAATCAGACAAACCATACTGATCTGGCAATGGTAGTTTGGGTCAGGTGAAACCATACTGATCTGGCAATGGTAGTTTGGATCAGACAAACCATACTGATCGAGCAATGTTAGTAAGGTTAGGCAAACCATACTGATCTGGCAATGGTAGTTTGAATCAGACAAACCATACTGATCTGGCAATGGTAGTTTGAATCAGACAAACCATACTGATCGAGCAATGTTAGTAAGGTTAGACAAACCATACTGATCTGGCAATGGTAGTTTGAATCAGACAAACCATACTGATCTGGCAATGGTAGTTTGAATCAGGCAAACCATACTGATCTGGCAATGGTAGTTTGAATCAGGCAAACCATACTGATCGAGCAATGTTAGACAGGGTTAGGTGAAACATGCTGATCAGACAATGAAATAAGAATTGGGGGAGGGGGAGGGGGTGGTGTATAAGCTTAAATGAAGACCGATGCACCAACTCCTCCCCCCCCCCCACTAACTCGTCGCATGCTCTATTGCGCTAGCTGGCAGTGATTGAGTAACGTTTGGTCCCCCGGGAGTGCAGTGATGTGCATGCGTGACCAGACCAACATTACACAACGTTAACCGGAAGGACATGACAGTCAAGTGAAGATGCAGGTCCCTTTGATGTGCGCCAGACAAAGCAGACGTGGGATTGCAGATAACAATGTCTGATGGAGAGGCGGTGCGCAGACGGGCATAGTGGGGTAGGACAGGGCAGGGCGCTGAGGAAAGCTGTGACTGACACCGGTAGTGTGGGCAGAATATCATCATCATCATCATGTGTTCGGTCTCTTGGTTCAATGCTCATGTCACTCTACATTAATTAAATATTACTGTAGTTTAGAGAAATAGGTGGAGGGATTAAAGGATACATTGATGTATGGATAGATACATTAGTGGATATATGGATGGATAGATGGATGGATGGATTAAAGGATAAATTGATGTATGGATAGATACATTAGTGGATATATGGGTGGATAGATGGATAGATGGATGGATGGATTGAAGGATAAATTGATGTATGGATAGATACATTAGTGGATATATGGGTGGATAGATGGATAGATAGATGTATGGATTGATGGATTGATTTTGGATATGTATGAATGGGTAGATACATGAATGGATATATGTATGGATGGGTAGATACATGAATGAATGTATGTTTGGATGGGTGGATAGATGAATGGATATATGTATGGATGGGTAGATACATGAATGGATATATGTATAGATGGGTGGATACATGAATGGATATATGTATAGATGGGTGGATACATGAATGGATATGTGTATGGATGGGCGGATACATGAATGGATATATGTATGGATGGGTAGAAACATGAATGGATATATGTATAGATGGGTGGATACATGAATGGATATATGTATGTGTGGGTGGATACATGAATGGATATATGTATGGATGGGTAGATACATGAATGGATATATGTATGTATGGGTGGATACATGAATGGATATATGGATGATTTAATAGAAAGATGTATGAATTATTAGATTGATAAATTGGTGGATAGATGGAATTGAAGGAAAGATGGATCGACAAATGGAGAGATGTATGATGATTGTTGGATGGACTTACGGTTGGATATATGGATTGATCGGTGAATGTATAGAAAGAACGATGAATGATAAATCGATGGTTAGTTGGACAGATAAATGGATTTCCAGATGGAATGATGAAAAGATAAATAGATAAACCGATGAATGGAGAGATTATGGAAGGATATATATATAAGGATGAATTGATGAATGGATGGATAGATGGATTGTTGGATGGATAGGTGCATGAAGGATTGATGGATGGCTAGATGAATGCATGGATGGATAGATCACTGTTAGATGTAAGGATGGATTGCTAGATGAGTATATGGATGAGTTGATGTATTTATGGATGGATATATGGATATATTTGTGAATGGATAGATGGAAGTATAGATAAATTGATAAGTGGATGAATGTATAGATTGATAGATAGATTGATTAATGGATGGACAAAAAGATGTATACACGGATGGAAACGAATGGATTGATGGATGGATACATGGATGGATCGATGGATGATTGTAATGATGCCATGATTGTAAGAGTTCATGACTAATACTAATAGCTTTACTTTATATATTTACGCTTCCACAAGTCTCGATCCTATATTCCAGGGGCTAACAGATGTTGGGATTCACCTGTGGACTTTCACCTGTCAAGATAATTTGACACAAAGAAAGTCGTGTCTCCCCACGACGTGTAACGAAATAAGTGTACAGAATATAGATGGATAGATGAGAATGGGGAATGGGATGCAGATAGACAGATAAGATAGATAAGACAGATAAGATAGATAAGATAGAAAAGATAGATAAGATATATAAGATAGATAAGATAGATGGATGGATGGATGGATAGATGGATCGATGAGAATGGGGAATGGGATGCAGATAGACAGATAAGATAGATAAGATAGATAGATATATGGATAGATATATGGATAGATATATGGATAGATGGATAGATGGATAGATGGATAGATATATGGATAGATGGATAGATGAGAATGGGGGATGGGATGCAGATAGATAGATAAGACAGATTAGACAGATAGGCAGGCAGGCAGGCAGGCAGGCAGGCAGGCAGGCAGGCAGGCAGGCAGGCAGGCAGGCAGGCAGGCAGGCAGGCAGGCAGGCAGGCAGGCAGGCAGGCAGGCAGGCAGGCAGGCAGGCAGACAGACAGACAGACAGACAGACAGACAGACAGACAGACAGACAGACAGACAGACAGACAGACAGACAGACAGACAGACAGACAGACAGACAGACAGACAGACAGACAGACAGACAGACAGATAGATAGATAGATAGATAGATAGATAGATAGATAGATAGATAGATAGATAGATAGATAGATAGATAGATAGATAGATAGATAGATAGATAGATAGATAGATAGATAGATAGATAGATAGATAGATAGATAGAGAGATAGAAATAGATGGCTTTTAATTTCCAAGTGTGGCCTATTATCTGACTTTACCAATTGTATGTTATCAGAATATGTTTACATCTGAGTTCTTAACCCACCTGTATTCCTGCGGGGGCAGAAGCCCATGTGCAGGTCCCAGGTCTTGTATGAGCTGGGTGGAGCCATCTTAATAGACTCAAACACTAGACCCGCAGCTTGTTAGGCACCTACTATGCTGCTCTGAACAAAGTACCTAAACAATGGCCGGGTTAGTCGCCTCTTACGACATGCTCTCTGTATGGCAGTAGTGCTATTCTTGTCCTTGTCATACACAAAGACCCCGGCAGATTTCTCGGACACAAACGGGTTCTTTTTGACGTCCCTCGTAAAAGTGACAAGAAAACATAAAGAGCCTACATTAAATACACAGAACACAACAGCAAGAAATGTTCGCTACATATTCTCAGCATTTCCAATTTAGTTCTTGCACAACAAAAGCATGCTTTTATTACCTCTCTTCTTTTAGACATCATCTTACGACGCTATCCTCTTTATTGTTATGAGAGAGAGAAAGAGCGAGAGAGAGAGAAAGAGCGAAACGGAGAGAAAACTCGAGTTATCAAAATAACATGTAATTTGATTTCCGTGTCGGCCATTTTGTTCTACAGACATGGGAGGTCACTCTGATGAAAAATAAATCGGACAGGCTTGAAGACATGAGCAGAATACAAACCGGCTCATGAACTAAAACTGCCTGGTGTTTCGCAACTACATTCGTGTGGTGGATGTAAGGAGGAGGGGGGAGGGGTGGGGGGGTGGGGTGGGGGTGTGAGATATGGCCGAGCTGACAGCTGTTAATTTATTAAGAGCTGTAGAGTACTTGACAGATGTGATGTTCTCCATGTCATCGCTATGTAGAAAGTTACTCATTAAAAACTGATCGATACACGCTCCTCGCCAGTCAGGACTGCGATGGCTTGGTCATGCTCGTTGCATGGAAGACTGTCACATCCTCAAAGATATTCTATTTGAACAGCTGGAGTGTGGTAACAGAATAGATGCGGTTCAAAGACGGATGTAAGCGGGACATGTAGGCTCTGAGAATAGATCTGACATCTTGGGAAGACACAGCTGAATGAAGGATCTGGATATGGATCTGACATCTTGGGAAGACACAGCTGAATGAAGGATCTGGATATGGATCTGACATCTTGGGAAGACACAGCTGAATGAAGGATCTGGATATGGATCTGACATCTTGGGAAGACATGGCTGTAGAACGTTCCAAATGGAGATGTAACCTGAAGAGCCACCTCAGGCTGGGCGAAAATAAGCTCATGCAACACAGGGAAGGGAAGAGACAACACAGGGAAGGGAAGAGACAACACAGGGAAGTGAAGAGACAACACAGGGAAGGGAAGAGACAACACAGGGAAGGGAAGAGACAACACAGGGAAGGGAAGAGACAACACAGGGAAGGGAAGAGACAACACAGGGAAGGGAAAAGACAACACATGGAAGGGAAGAGACAACACAGGGAAGGGAAGAGACAACACAGGGAAGTAAAGGGACAACACAGAGAAGTGAAGGGACAACACAGGGAAGTTAAGGGACAACACAGGGAAGTGAAGAGACAACGCAGGGAAGTGAAGAGACAACGCAGGGAAGTGAAGAGACAACACAGAGAAGGGAAGAGACAATACAGGGAAGTGAAGAGATAACACAGGGAAGGGAAGAGACAACACAGAGAAGTGAAGAGACAGGGCCGGGAAGTGAAAAGACAACACAGGGAAGTAAAGAGACAACACAGGCAAGTGAAGAGACAGGGCCGGGAAGTGAAGAGACAACACAGGGAAGTGAAGAGACAACGCCGAAAGGAAAAGGTCAACCAAAGACTCAGAAGAGAGTTGCTACTCCAAGGTCGCCCAAATTTATAGTCAGACTTGATTGGAAAGTGGTTATTTACATACGATACTTCCTCAAACGATATCTCGTTACGATTACTAATTAAATAAGTGTCGATACTTCCTCAAACGATATCTCGTTACGATTACTAATTAAATAAGTGTCGATACTTCTCCAAACGATATCTCGTTACGATTACTAATTAAATAAGTGTCGATACTTCTCCAAACGATATCTCGTTACGATTACTAATTAAATAAGTGTCGATACTTCTCCAAACGATATCTCGTTACGATTACTAATTAAATACTGAAATTCCTTTCAGAAAGAATGATTTTTTCATTCCCTGGTAACAATGGATATGACACTAGAATGACTAGTGAGGGTGATTAACGCATCAACAAATTTGCTTCCTGCAAGGGTAGATAATACATTTTTAAAGGAGATTTTGATAATCGAGACTTACAGATCTCGATCCTGTCTCGGGTACCGTTAGTGATTTGGGTGGGGGTAGGAGTTAGGGGGATGGGGGTGGAAGAGTGGGTTCGGAATAGGGGGTGGGGGGAGAGTGGGGTGAGAATGTGGGGTGGAGAGGGAAGAGTGGGGTGGGAATGTGGAGTTGGAGGTGGGAGAGTGGGGTCGGAATGTGGATTTAGGGGGAGTGTGGGTGTTGGAGAGGGGGGGCGTAATAGTGGGGTGGGAATGTTGGGGGGGGGTGGGGTGGTAATGTGTGGGGGAGTGGAAGTATGGGGTGGGAATGTGGAGTTGGAGGTGGAAGAGTGGGGCCTGAATGTGGGGTTAGGCAGTAGTGCGGGGCGTGGGGTGGGGTAGGGGCGTGGGGTGGGGTCGTGGGGTGGGGTGGAGGGTAAGAGTTGGGTGGGATTGTGGGGTGGGGTGAATGAGATAAAGATTATAGAATTTGGACATAATATTTATGAAACTCCAACAGATAATAAACGCAAGAAGGAAACTGTGCGGCTAAACATCAGGTCTTGGTTATGTGGTTAGCCGAGCGGCATAGATGGCGTCTGGTTTAGGCTTCGACCACTACCAGTCCCCCAAATAGATACAAGTTTATTCTAGAGGCTACCAACCGATACTGGGATAGACCTGGCAAGTCAATAGCAGATTTTCACCTGGCAAAAAAATATGAAACAATGGAGGTCACACCTCACCACGAAGTCTAACAACACAGGTGCACTAACGACACAGGTGCACTAACGACACAGGTGCACTAACAACACAGGTGCACTAACGACACAGGTGCACTAACGACACAGGTGCACTAACAACACATGTGCACTAACGACACAGGTGTACTAACAACACAGGTGCACTAACAACACAGGTGCACTAACAACACAGATGCACTAACAACACAGGTGCACTAACAACACAGATGCACTAACGACACAGGTGCACTGAAGATAGGTAGATCTACGAAACCCTGGGAATCAGATCAGACTGCGTTTATGCTCCAGCATTGTGTGTCCAAATGACTTCAACGATTTTTCTGTGACTTTAATTGAGAACCACTTGCTTCCTTGAAAAGGATATTTGTTATTTTGCATGTATAATCTTTCATTCTCGATTTGTGTTACGCGTTGTGCGCCAGTCATTAAGTGAGGATGTCACTTATTTTAATGTCCCTGGTTTGTGTTATAATGTCAAATGACCTTTTTTATTAATTAAATAGCAGACGTTAGAGGACTTCGCGAGTCGCGAGAGTGACAAACCTTGTTATGGAACTTTCTGTCCAACCCAGACGGGTACTTCACATTCAACGAGCTATTGGCGTGCCGGAATGGCGGGGTACACAGTGCAATGACTCATTAGTCTGGAAGATAGCACATCCAGGAGAAGGAACTCAGGTCTAAAGAACGTGTTGCATTGAAGGTAGAGGTGGAGAGATAACTCGATCAGAATGAGTGAACGAGAGTGGATGGGAAAAGTGACTGAACGAGAGGAGTGACTGAACAAGAGGGGATGAGTAGAGTGACTGAACGAGAGTGAATGGGAAGAGTGACTGAACGAGAGTGGAGTGACTGAACAAGAGTGGAGTGACTGAACGAGAGTGGAGTGACTGAACGAGAGTGGAGTGACTGAACGAGAGTGGAGTGACTGAACGAGAGTGGAGTGACTGAACGAGAGTGGAGTGACTGAACGAGAGTGGAGGGACTGAACGAGAGTGGAGTGACTGAACGAGAGTAGAGTGACTGAACGAGAGTGGAGTGACTGAACGAGAGTGGAGTGACTGAACGAGAGTGGAGTGACTGAACGAGAGTGGAGTGACTGAACGAGAGTGGAGTGTGGGATCGAGAAATGCAGATATCGAATACAGAATGTAAAACTCCCCATCACGAGCCTAACAGAGATGAAGACGCTGAGCAGCGCGTGAGCCGTAGAGGTTAGCGATCAACAGCTGATCGCTAGTGTCAGAGATATCAAACCAGAGCTGCCAAGACACGTCTACACCTCCATGCGGTGATCCTGGATAACAGACGGCAACAGACTGGCCAGGGAGAAGAGATCGAAGAGGGAAGGCTGGTCAAGTACTCAAAAATGTCTGCTAAAGTCGGATGTTTCGTCCCGAAAAGTGCAAAAATCACAGTCAAGCTGTAAACTATAATACAACGCATTCCGTTCCCTGGACTACATCTTGCTACTTGCAAAGCACTTTTCAGGGTTTGGTAGATGGAGATTGAGAATGTTCAGGGCTTGGTAGCGGGAGATTGAGAACGTTCAGGGTTGGTAGCGGGAGATTGAGAAGGTTCAGGGCTTGGTAGCGGGAGATTGAGAACGTTCAGGGCTTGGTAGCGGGAGATTGACAACGAGTGACCACGACGAGGAGGAAGAAGAAGAAGAAGAAGAGGGTACAAGGAGAAGAAGAAGGAGAAGAATGAAAAGAAGAAAAAAGAAGAAGATGAAGAAGAAGAAGAAGAAAACGAAAAATAAAGAAAAGAAATCAGAAGAAATAGGCGAAGAAGAAGAAGATGAAGTACAAGTAGATGAGAATCCTGAAAGTAAATACAAAGAAAGAATAGACTAGGGAGAATGAAGCGATAAAGAACAAGACGATACACAGAAAAGTATGATATTCCAGGAGAGATGTGGAAACTTTGAGAGAGATGGTAGGGCAGAGCTATGGGGAACTGAGCTCTAGCGGTAATCACTGAACGCGGAAATTAAACCCGCGGGGAGAAAGTTGACAAGGAAGGCTAGAAATGCATTGATTCAGGAGATCAGACGATACAGAAATTGATAGAGATTGAATCAGAGAAATGGTAGGAGGCGATTGGTGTACATGCGATTTGATATAACGGAGTTCCCGACTGAGTAGCGGGGTAGGGGTTAATAGAAACATATCATACACTGCAGTCTGGGATGAAGTATTTGAGAATTCATTGTACCCAGGCCTCAAATTTTACAGGTGAGGGGTGGATGTGGTCCAAAGATAAAGAAGAATGCAGGTATTCAACAAAAGTTGGGCATAAAGGAAAACTGGTCCATATATTCCAACATGGACAGAAAATTGAAATGTTTTGGTAGAATGTTTTTGAACGACAAAACGGTTCTGAGAAAAGGGTAATGAGAGGTTTGGTGCCTGCGTGCAGAGGCAGAGGCGGACTAAGAAGGCGGGGATACCAAGATGTCAAGGAATGTTTGGACATGACTCTGGAGCAGGAGGGAGATTTGACAAGAGATGTAGGTTCTATCAGACGGGCTGTGATGAGATTAATGTTTTGCAGAGTATGTATTACATGATGATGGAGCTGGCCAGTTCCATCCTCTCTGACTGGCTTGGCGTAACATTAAGTGAGGTAATCATTTTCACTTGTGTCAACTGTAGTATCGATAAAGTGGTAGAACTGGTTCGATTATCGAGAGAAGTGAATGCTCAACCACTATGCCACTAAAATGTTGTGGCTGCTGGAATTAGTTCTTCTTCTTCTACTTCTTCTTCTTCTTCATCAACTACCACTGTGAGCCTATCCCCCAAGAAGACGTGCCTACAAACACACGGAACATGACCAGGTAGATGTAAAGATAATTTAACAGAAATCCAACAACCTGAGACACCTACAACAATCAACGTATCAAGTCAGAAACAGAACAAAAATATTCTCTTCTCCCAACGTCTGCCATAATCACAAATGGACGAAGAACGCCAAGCTAGCAAGGTAAGTCTTGTTAACTTTTCCTGCAAGATGAAAGCAATTAAGTGAAATAAATTCCTAAAATAACGTCCAGAAAAATAAGACCAACAATGCAAGCCAAAACGGTATCATTGACTTGTTCTTGCCACCTTAACTGATGGCACAAATGTTGCCAGTTTGTCATTAATGAGCCAAAACATCAACTAACGCAGTGAGTCAACACAAAACTGTTAAGTTCTGGTCACACAAATCGCAAAATATTTGACGCGCTCTGCGTGGGCCGACGGTAAAACAGCGACTCTAAAAACACTCAAGGGGCCATGAACGACTGGTTGCCAGCGGGAGACTCAACACTTTTTACTCATTTAAAACGGAGGCAAGTGACTTGTATTGATTTCTTCACTGCTGGAATTCTACCCTTATCTAGACAACCTTTTGTCGCTGGTATTGTTAATTCTACCCTTAATTGGACAACCTTTTGTCGCTGGTGCTGTTAATTCTACCCTTAATTGGACAACCTTTTGTCGCTGGTGCTGTTAATTCTACCCTTAATTGGACAACCTTTTGTCGCTGGTGCTGTTAATTCTACCCTTAATTGGACAACCTCTTGTCGCTGGTACTGTTAATTCTAGCCTTATTTGGACAACCTTTTGTCGTTGGTACTGTTAATTCTAGCCTTATTTGGACAACTTTTTGTCGTTGGTACTGTTAATTCTAGCCTTATTTGGACAACTTTTTGTCGTTGGTACTGTTAATTCTAGCCTTATTTGGACAACTTTTTGTTGTTGGTACTGTTAATTCTAGCCTTATTTGGACAACTGTTTGTCGTTGGTACTGTTAATTCTAGCCTTATTTGGACAACTTTTTGTCGTTGGTACTGTTAATTCTAGCCTCATTTTGACAACTTTTTGTCGTTGGTACTGTTAATTCTACCCTTATCTAGAATACTACCTAAATACTACGTGAACGGCGAAGGCAAGGCTATGATATTGTATACTTGGACAAATCCTGGGTCAATGCTCACCACACATATGGTAAAGAATGGCATTCAGTTAACGGTGAACAGAAAAGACAAATTCCAACCAGCAAAGGACAGCGTATAATACTCAGGTACGCCGGAAGCAGTGAAAACGGACTTGTCCATGACGCTGAACTTATTTTCCAATCAAAAAGTAATGACGGTAGAGACTACCACACTGAAATGGATGGACAAATTGTCAGGCACTGGATGACGAAGGAACTGCTTCCAATTCTGGATAGACCGCCACGCCTAGTAATGGATAAGGGATCATATCATAATCCAGTATCAGAGGAAGACAAAGTATGAACTTCCTCAAATACAAAAAGCTCAAATTGGGTCATGGCTAGCTAAGGAAAACGTGAATTTCGACGACACGTGAGTTCTTGCAGCTTGTGAGGAAGACAAATCAGACAAAGGTGTATCATATTGACAAAATCATTGAAGAGTACGGCCACACTTCTCTGAGACTACCTGCATATCATGCGCATCTAAACCATACAGAGCTTGTGTGGGTTAAAGTCAAAAGACAAGTTGTCGAACAGAACAGAACATTAAAAATGTGTGATGTTGAAGTGCTGACACGTGAGAACCTTTCAAAAATAGACATTCAGTTCTGGGGTGTTGAACATGTGCTCGGGGATGGTGTGTGTTGAACATGTGCTCGGGGATGGTGTGTGTTGAACATGTGCTCGGGGATGGTGTGTGTTGAACATGTGCTCGGGGATGGTGTGTGTTGAACATGTGCTCGGGGATGGTGTGTGTTGAACATGTGCTCGGGGATGGTGTGTGTTGAACATGTGCTCGGGGATGGTGTGTGTTGAACATGTGCTCGGGGATGGTGTGTGTTGAACATGTGCTCGGGGATGGTGTGTTGAACATGTGCTCGGGGATGGTGTGTGTTGAACATGTGCTCGGGGATGGTGTGTGTTGAACATGTGCTCGGGGATGGTGTGTGTTGAACATGTGCTCGGGGATGGTGTGTGTTGAACATGTGCTCGGGGATGGTGTGTGTTGAACATGTGCTCGGGGATGATGTGTGTTGAACATGTGCTCGGGGATGGTGTGTGTTGAACATGTGCTCGGGGATGGTGTGTGTTGAACATGTGCTCGGGGATGGTGTGTGTTGAACATGTGCTCGGGGATGGTGTGTGTTGAACATGTGCTCGGGGATGGTGTGTGTTGAACATGTGCTCGGGGATGGTGTGTGTTGAACATGTGCTCGGGGATGGTGTGTGTTGAACATGTGCTCGGGGATGGTGTGTGTTGAACATGTGCTCGGGGATGGTGTGTGTTGAACATGTGCTCGGGGATGGTGTGTGTTGTATAACCTTGGGGTCTAAGGGTGACTGAAGGGCTGTAGTAACTGTTGCATATTGGTGCCGTTCTTACGATTGCACATAAAGGACAACATAAACAATCAATTTATTTATCAAAGCATTAAGGAGATACGTTAATGAACAAAATGCGACGAGAAATTTAGCTGCGAACGGTAAAATATTAAATTTACGGCAATTTTTTTTTGCAATGGTCCAAAAAGATCAGAAGAATTCGCCGATGTGCAAATGTCTTAAGATCTATGGACTAAATAATATATTAATGTTTTAGCGTCATGGATATTCTAAGGCTGTACGCGAAAAATAGTTTGACCTGACATGCAGTTTAGTAGAACATTGCTTCGGACCTTGTTCACGAATTAAAACACGGACTACAGAACCTTTGACTGACATAATAAATTACAACCTTTAGCACGCTGCAGACAACCGGGGACGCCCAGATTGTCACACTGTCACAAAAAATAAATTTTGAAATTTTTTTCCTCTAAGTACGGAGACCCTACCCATAGCGATTTTTATACTGCTGGATTCGTCACGTCAATCTACACACGCTTTTTGCCGGTAAAAGTATCGTATGTTAGATTATAAATGGCTTTTGAACAATTTTTTTTTTTTCGCTGATTGGAGCAGGCCGACTTTTGGGGAAAAGGTGAAGTAGGTTGTTGTGAAAGATCTTTATCTTGTAAATTTGTTTATTTTACTTGTTTAGATGAAAGAACTACGCTTGAATTGGAAACTAACAGTTGTGTCGATATTGTAAACACAGTATCGATTCTTTGTTATGGTTTCCATGGGAGAGACTAGGCCTAGCCGGGAAAGTTCAAATATTCAAATTTTTTCAAACAATTTCACATTCATCTTCTTGTATCTCAGAAACTAACAAACACACAACAACAACAATAACATCAACAAGTTCTTTATTCAATTGTGTCTCTAAACACAAGAAAATCATATTTATTGACCAACAAACAGAACAGTTACAATTGTTGAAAGTTGCAAAATTGAGAAATGTGAAAAATTTTCAAAAATTCAGAGTGGCGTGCTAAAGGTAGTGGCATAAAAACTCAAATTTAGCATCCAAATTACCCATTAAATTAAAAACATGAAGATTATGACCGAAGCAGACTTCAGATAGGTGAATTTCCCCCCCCCCCCCCCCTCCCCCCCCAAAAAAAATAAAAAAAAATAAATGGACGTCCCCTTCACGCCAGGTCTCACACAGATAAAGAAATTGTCTCTAATGACAAACAGCGCATTTCCAACTAAGAAGATAACAAGATATAAAGAGGTGATAGACAACATACAAGAAGTGATGAAAACAGCCCTACCACCCCCACAAGAGAAGCATAGAGAAAATATATATCATTAGAATAAATTCTGGCTCATCCGTGCTGTGGGAAGGTAATAGACGCAGGAGAAGTCAGAACAAAATAGGAAATAATATAAAATAAAGATGAAAAAATAAAAGGAATGAAGAGGACATAAATTAGAAGAATATGAAGCAGAAGAAACGCAGGGATGGAAAATAATACATAAATGTAAAATAAAGAGGTAAAAGAGGAAAGAGTAAGAAATAGAATAAGAGGAAATAGAGATGAGAAAGAAGAAAGAAGACACTGGATAAAAAAGGAAATATTAAAAGAGAAGAGGAAACGAAGAAAATTACAGAAATAGATGAAGAAAGAAGTGCAGAAAAACTGAGAAAAGGAAGTATAAAAACAGAATAAAATACGAAGAAGAAAGGAATATTAAGAAGAGAAGAAAATAATGGAAGACAAAAAAAACAAAAAACTACCATATAATAAAGTTAAGGAAAGCAGAGATTTCCTTAAAGGAGGCTAAACCGGTTATGGGCATAGCTAGCAACATCGTTATGGTCATGCAGTTCTGCTGAAAGTGGTCGCTGAAGGAGTATACAAGAGCCAACTAAGTGAAAGCTTTAACAGCGGACATGAGAAACAAGCAGAGAGGCAGATGGAAAGAGCTAGAGGGAAGAGCGAGCGTGGGAGAGAGGTTTCGAGAGAGTTAAAGAGAGTGAGAGAGAG
Organism: Ariolimax columbianus; assembly: GCA_036924085.1. Lineage (NCBI taxonomy): Eukaryota > Metazoa > Mollusca > Gastropoda > Stylommatophora > Arionidae > Ariolimax > Ariolimax columbianus. Next base: position 2,424,497 of record JAVGWX010000020.1, on the reverse strand, counting down.
CAAGAGAGAGTCATACAGATAGAGCAAGAGAGAGAGCAAGAGAGATAGCGAGATAGATAGCGAGAGAGTTAGAGAGATAGAGAGAGTGAGAGAGAGCAAGAGAGATAGCGAGATAGATAGCGAGAGAGTTAGAGAGAGTGAGAGAGAAAGAGAGAGAGCAAGACATAGACAGTGAGAGAGAGAGTGAAAGGGAATGAGCGGGAGTTAGAGAGAGAGAGTTAGAGAGAGAGAGAGCGAGAGTTAGAGAAAGCGAGAGAGTTAGAGATAGCGGGAGAGTTAGAGATAGCGAGAGAGAGCCCGAGAGTTAGAGATAGCGAGAGAGAGCCCGAGAGTTAGAGATAGCGAGAGAGAGCCCGAGAGTTAGAGAAAGCAAGAGAGAGAGAGCGAGAGAGTTAGAGAGAGTGAGAGAGAGCCAGAGAGTTAGAGAAAGCAAGAGAGAGAGCGAGAGAGTTAGAGAGAGCAAGAGATAAGGCAAGAGAGAGTGAGCAAGAGAGAGAGCCAGATAGTTAGAGAGTGCAAGACTTACAGAGAGAGAGAGAGAGTTAGAGAGAGCAAGAGAGTTAGAGAGAGAGTGAGAGAGTTAGAGTGAGCGAGAGATTTAGAGAGAGTTAGAGAGAGCGAGAGGGGTAGAGAGAGCAAGAGAGAAGGCAAGAGAGAGTGAGCGAGAGAGAAAGGCAGATAGTTAGAGAGAGCAAGAGAGTTAGAAAGAGTGAGAGAGAGAGAAAGTGAGAGTTAGAGAGAGAGAGAGTTAGAGACAGTGAGAGTGTTAGAAAGAGCGAGAGAGTTAGAGAGAGCGAGAGAGTTAGAGAGAGCGAGAGAGTTAGAGAGAGCGAGAGAGAGAGCGAGAGAGTTAGAAAGAGCAAGAGAGAGAAAGTGAGAGTTAGAGAGAGAGAGAGTTAGAGACAGTGAGAGTGTTACAGAGAGCAAGAGAGTTAGAGAGAGCAAGAGAGTTAGAGAGAGCGAGAGAGTTAGAGAGAGCAAGAGAGTTAGAAAGAGCGAGAGAGTTAGAGAGAGCGAGAGAGTTAGAGAGAGCGAGAGAGTTAGAGAGAGTGAGAGAGTTAGAGAGAGCAAGAGAGTTAGAAAGAGCAAGAGAGTTAGAGAGAGCAAGAGAGTTAGAAAGAGCGAGAGAGTTAGAGAGAGCGAGAGAGTTAGAGAGAGCGAGAGAGTTAGAGAGAGCGAGAGAGTTAGAGAGAGCAAGAGAGTTAGAAAGAGCGAGAGAGTTAGAGAGAGCGAGAGAGTTAGAGAGAGCGAGAGAGTTAGAGAGAGCGAGAGAGTTAGAGAGAGCGAGAGAGTTAGAAAGAGCAAGAGAGAGAAAGTGAGAGTTAGAGAGAGAGAGAGTTAGAGACAGTGAGAGTGTTACAGAGAGCAAGAGAGTTAGAGAGAGCAAGAGAGTTAGAGAGAGCGAGAGAGTTAGAAAGAGCGAGAGAGTTAGAGAGAGCGAGAGAGTTAGAGAGAGCAAGAGAGTTAGAAAGAGCGAGAGAGTTAGAGAGAGCGAGAGAGTTAGAGAGAGCAAAAGAGTTAGAGAGAGCGAGAGAGTTAGAGAGAGCGAGAGAGCAAAAGAGTTAGAGAGAGAAAAAAGAGTTAGAGAGAGCAAAAAGAGTTAGAGAGAGCAAAAAGAGTTAGAGAGAGCAAAAGAGTTAGAGAGAGCAAAAAGAGTTAGAGAGAGCAAAAAGAGTTAGAGAGAGCAAAAAGAGTTAGAGAGAGCAAAAAGAGTTAGAAAGAGCAAGAGACAGAGAGAAAGTGAGAGTTAAAGAGACAAAGCTAGAGACGAGAGAGAGAGAGAGAGTGAGAGAGCTCTGTAAAATATAGAATGTCGCCAGAAAAACAACAACAATGTTATCACTCGTGAGATAATTTCAATATCAGACATATCTAATAACTGCCATGCAATAATATTGCTTCAAGGCAACACCTGATGAGATGAAAGACGAGGACATGTTCAATCGTTTCTCCTTCATGGCCGCCATTGCCTGGCAAATAACCCCATCAGTGTGTTACGTGGGTCTGATGTCCTGTTTCCGCTTGTCCCTCAATTAGATCCATTTTATTTGTCGTTCCTGCTCATGTATCTAGCTTCTCACATCGTGATATCAGACGATCAAATCTAATCACCACCATCATCAGCTGGTTGGTGAGTACTGGTTGTCAGGTTGTCTGAGACTGGTTGTAAGGTTGTCTGAGCGTGTCTCTCCATTTGACCCTATCCTCTGGTTGATCAGCCCTACGACTGGTTGTAAGGTTGTCTGAGCGTGTCTCTCCATTTGACCCTATCCTCTGGTTGATCAGCCCTACGACTGGTTGTAAGGTTGTCTGAGAATGTCTCTCTATTTGACCCTATCCTTTGGTTGATCAGTCCATAGACTGGTTGTAAGGTTGTCTGAGAATGTCTCTCTATTTGACCCTTTTCCTCTGGTTGATCAGCCCTACGACTGGTTGTAAGGTTGTCTGAGAATGTCTCTCTATTTGACCCTATCCTCTGGTTGATCAGCCCTACGACTGGTTGTAAGGTTGTCTGAGAATGTCTCTCTATTTGACCCTATCCTCTGGTTGATCAGCCCTACGACTGGTTGTAAGGTTGTCTGAGAATGTCTCTCTATTTGACCCTATCCTTTGGTTGATCAGTCCATAGACTGCATATTTCTCAATTTGACTACATCCTCTGCAGCTCTCTTTATTTCAGCATAGTTTCCTATTTTAATGTCTCTGCATGCCTGAGACTTAAAGGCGAACCTTGGTCGCCCCCGTCCTCTCTTTCCCTGAATCTTACCCTATGATATCTTACGTAGAAATATTTCATGCCTTATTTTGTGACCCAGCCTATTGTGACCCAGCCAGCTTAATTTTCGTTTTTGTACAATGTTCAATATTTATTCTTGTGCGCCTACATCAGTTAGGACATTTTGTTATAACGTCTATTTCTCATATACTTCTTCGTCTTCTTTCTTTGCTCTCAATCTCTCTCTACGAAGCCCTGAAACAAAGCTTTGCCAGTAGCGGAATGTAGTCCAGAGAACGGAATGCGTTGTGTCGTGGTTTACAGCTTGACTGCGATATTTGCACCTTTCGGTCCAACACATACGACTTCAACATGCATTTTTTTAGTACCGGGTTGTCCTCCCTCTTCGATCCCTTCTCCTTAGCCAGTCTGCCCTGCTGCAGAATGTTATCCAGGATCGACGCGTGGAGGTGTAGAAGGGTCTTGGCAGCTCTGGGTCGCTGACCGCTGAGGTTTATGTGCTGCTCAGCATCTTGATCCCTTCCCCATATACGACTGGCAGTCTTTCCTAGACTTCTCTTGTCGCCATACACTTTATCTTTTCTTTCATCGTCTCACTTTCAACCAGGATGCAGCCCAGCGTCGTCTCACTTTCTATCGGGTTGTAGCCCAGTGTCGTCTCACTTTCTACCGGGTTGTAGCCCAGTGTCGTCTCACTTTCTACCAGGTTGTGGCCGAGTGTCGTCTCACTTTCTACCGGGTTGTAGCCCAGTGTCGTCTCACTTTCTACCAGGTTGTAGCCCAGTGTCGTCTCACTTTCTACAAGGTTGTAGCCTAGCGTCGTCTCTACCAGTTTGTAGCCCAGTGTCGTCTCACTTTCTACCAGGTTGTAGCCCAGTGTCGTCTCACTTTCTACAAGGTTGTAGCTCAGCGTCGTCTCTACCAGTTTGTAGCCCACTGTCGTCTCACTTTCTACCGGGTTGTAGCCCAGTGTCGTCTCACTTTCTACCAGGTTGTAGCCCAGTGTCGTCTCACTTTCTACCAGGTTGTAGCCCAGTGTCGTCTCACTTTCTACCTGGTTGTGGCCCAGTGTCGTCTCACTTTCTACCAGGTTGTAGCCCAGTGTCGTCTCACTTTCTACCGGGTTGTAGCACAGTGTCGTAGTATGTATTTGTCTATCGTCTCTCTCGTAGTTCGAGTAACATTTCCCCCATTTTACGCTAGGTCTCGTTTACGCTGTCTATCCACTATTTCGTCGGTCTACCTCTTGCCCTCTTTCCTGATGTTTTCCTGTAGAAGGTTTCATGAACAATATGGTTTGGTTGCATTCTCACAATGTGGCGAAACCAATTGATTCTCTGTTGCTCGATGTGCTGTAGGCAGGGAATTGTTCCAACCTTCTCCTGAATATTTGTGATTCTGTATTTTCTGGCCTTGTTAGTGACCTTTCGTAGGTGGCTAACTTTCGTTCATCCAATGCCCATGGCTGGAACTATTAGCACAGGGTATGGATTCACATTGCATGTTTCCAGATGGTTCGAGCAGATCATCTGGTAGTCTGAGCCTTACGGTGCTCCACACTCGCATGCCTCCTCATCCCTGGATCTCTCTTCAAGTGCTTCCTGCATCACGACCCACCAGGTTGGAGTCTTGTCTCGTGGCTTCCATATTGTGTACGGCAAATAGTGTGCAGGCGCAGGTTCCCGTGGCCGCTCGATCCAGAGAACTTGCGTCAGCTCGATCCAGAGCACTTGCGTCAGCTCGATCCAGGGAAACTGCGTCAGCTCGATCCAGGAAACTTGTGTCAGCTCGATCCAGGGAACTTGTGTCAGCTCGATCCAGTTAACGCGTCAGCTCGATCCAGAAAACTTGCGTCAGCTCGATCCAGGGACGTCAGCTCGATGAAGGGATCTTGCGTCAGCTCGATGAAGGGAACTTGCGTCAGCTCGATCCAGGGAAACTACTCTCACAGACTCTCTCAATCTCTCTCACATACTCTATGAATCTCTCTCATCGACTCTCTCAATCTCTCTCATCGACTCTCTCAATCTCTCTCATCGACTCTCTCAATCTCTCTCATCGACTCTCTCAATCTCGCTCTCAATCTCTCGTGTGCTCATTCTAGCCTCCCCTCTCATATTCAATCCATCCAGGGCTCTGTCTCCCCCACTCAACCAACTAAACCTGTACTCCTCTCCTCTCTCCTTTAATCTCTCTCTCCATATCTTAAACAACCTCCTGTCCCCTATTCTTTCCTTTATTTCTAACTCCTTTTATTTCTGAAGCCAATTCCCTCTCTCACTCACACTCATTTAATATCCTCTTCTCTCTCACCCCCTGCCCCTCACCAACCTCTACTTTCTTCCTCTCCACTCGAAGACAATTGCGCCTTCTTCCTGCTGCCACACTTCCTCCTCCACAACGACCAAGCCCCAGAAGAAACCCTCAACCGAGACTGCCCTCCCAGAGAAGGTTAACGGAGTGTGGATGGTTTAGCGACTGCATTGTCAGAGATCACGTGACCACATCAATAAGTTTAGGGCGCTATTTATCGCAACGTCATCGCAGATCACAACTGTTCTATTTCGTAACGGTTTGCATAGAGAAGATAGTTCACTTGTATTGTAGGGGGCTCGCTCGATGTTTCCAAATATTTGTGTCTCGGAATACGGTGACGTGAGTGAAAGAGGGAGGGAGGGAGGGAGGGTAGAGGGAGGGAGGGGGAGGGTGAGGGAGGGAGAGAGGGAGAGGCGAGGATAGAGGGAGAAGGACGGAGGGAGAGAGGGAGGGAGGGAGGGGAGAGGGAGGGAGATAGGGAGGGGAGAGGGAGGGAGGGAGGGGAGAGGGAGGGAGGAAGAGGGTGAGGGAGGGAGAGAGGGAGGGGCGGAGGGAGACGAAGAAGGACGGAGGGAGTGAGGGAGGGGAGAGGGAGTGAGAGAGAGAGGGAGGGGGATGGAGGGAGGGGAGAGGGGGAGAGTGAGGGAGGGGAGAGGGAGGGAGAGAGGGAGGGGAGAGGGAGGGAGGGAGGGGAGAGGGAGGGAGGGAGAGGGTGAGGGAGGGAGAGAGGGAGAGGCGAGGGGAGAGGGAGAAGGACGGAGGGAGAGAGGGAGGGAGGGAGGGGAGAGGGAGGGAGATAGGGAGGGGAGAGGGAGGGAGGGAGGGGAGAGGGAGGGAGGAAGAGGGTGAGGGAGGGAGAGAGGGAGGGGCGGAGGGAGACGAAGAAGGACGGAGGGAGTGAGGGAGGGGAGAGGGAGTGAGAGAGAGAGGGAGGGGGATGGAGGGAGGGGAGAGGGGGAGAGTGAGGGAGGGGAGAGGGAGGGAGAGAGGGAGGGGAGAGGGAGGGAGGGAGGGGAGAGGGAGGGATGGAGAGGGTGAGGGAGGGAGAGAGGGAGGGGCGAGGGGAGAGGAAGAAGGACGGAGGGAGAGAGGGAGGGGAGAGGGAGGGGAGAGGGAGGGGAGAGGGAGGGAGGGGGAGGGAGGGAGGGGAGAGGGATAGAGGGAGGGAGGGGAGAGGGAGGGGAGAGGGAGGGGAGAGGGAGGGAGGCAGGGAGAAAGGAGAGAGGGGTAGGAATGGAGGAGGGATGGAGGGAGGGGGAGGAAGAGGGGGAGGGAGAGAGAGGGACAGAGAAAGAGGGAGAGAGAGAGGCAGAGAAAGATAGAGAGATGGAGAGAGGCGGAGAGACATCTAGAGAGAGAAGGAGAGGGCGAGAGTGAAAGAGGGAGACAGAGAGAGTGAGAGAGAGGGAGAGTGGCAGTCAGAGGCGGGAGAGAGGTATATGGAGTGGGAAAGAGAGTGAAAGAGAGAGAAGGGAGAGATAGCGAGGGAGCGGAGAGAGAGAGTGAGAGAATGGGAAAGGGCGTGAGAGTAAGAGTGGGAGAGAGAGATAAAGAGAACGATTTATTTGTTATTGAGTGCAAAGGAGGGAGATGGTACACGCTGTTGGGGTGACAGCACTCAGAAGTCATTAATAAATCAGAGAGGAGAAAGGAGCGAAGGAGAATGAGAAAGAAAGCTAGTGAGAGAGAGAGAGAGAGAGAGAGAGAGAGAGAGAGAGAGACAGTGTAAAGTGGAATTATGTTAAGAAAAATATACCTTTTATTTCTCTATGTGATCGTCTTTACTAACGCAGAGATGTTGAGTTAGATTCTTGTTACAATACAGTCCAGTTTACCCAGTTGTCAATGGGTACATCACTGACAGCTTTAGAAGGCAGGGGAAAGTGAACTAGCCATCCCACTATCAAACGTTATCAACCACAGACATGACTTGTTAGACTTGTTGATGCGGTTGTTGTTGGAGTTGTTGTTGTTGTTGTTTTTAGAGTTGTTGTTGGAGTTGTTGTTGGAGTTGTTGTTAAAGTTGTTGTTGTTATTAGAGTTGTTGTTGGAGTTGTTGTTGTTGTTGGAGTTGTTGTTGTTGTTAGAATTGTTGTTGGAGTTGTTGTTAGAGTTGTTGTTGTTGTTGTTATTAGAGTTGTTGTTGGAGTTGTTGTTGTTGTTATTAGAGTTGTTGTTGTTGTTGTTATTAGAGTTGTTGTTGGAGTTGTTGTTGTTGTTGTTAGAGTTGTTGTTGTTGGAGTTGTTATTGGAGTTGTTGTTGTTGTTGTTGTTGGAGTTGTTGGAGTTGTTGTTGTTGGAGTTGTTGTTGTTGGAGTTGTTGTTGTTGGAGTTGTTGTTGTTGGAGTTGTTGTTGTTGGAGTTGTTGTTGTTGGAGTTGTTGTTGTTCGATATGTTGTTGTTGTTGTTTATGTTGTTGGTGGAGTTGTTGGAGATGTTGTTATTGTTGTTGGAGTTGTTGTTGGAGTTGTTGTTGGAGTTGTTGGAGTTGTTGTTGTTGGAGTTGTTGTTGTTGGAGTTGTTGTTGTTGGAGTTGTTGTTGTTGGAGTTGTTGTTGTTGGAGTTGTTGTTGTTGGAGTTGTTGTTGTTGGAGTTGTTGTTGTTGGAGTTGTTGTTGTTGGAGTTGTTGTTGTTGGAGTTGTTGTTGGTGTTGTTCTTTCGTGTCCAGTAGCAAACGAGGAAGAAGAAGAGCATGAAGAAGAATATGAAGAAAATAAAGAGAAGAAGAAGAGGAATAAGAAAAGGAAGAGAAGAACATGACGATGAAAACAAGAAAAAAAACATGAAGAAAAATAAATAGAGAAAGAAGAAGAGGAAGAAGAAGAGAATAAGAAAACGAAGAAGAAGGGGAGAAGAAGAATTAGAATACGAAAGTAAGAATAATAGAAAAACAAGACGTAGAGGAGGAACCGGAGATGGACAGAAATGCCCGTCTGGTTCACGTATGGATTATATGTGACACAGACGAGACTTGAACTACTGCCACACTGTGTGCATGCCCGTACAAGCGACAAACAACCCGATCTAACCTGACTAGATCATAATATTGCATCACCATCATCACCATCATCACCACCACCATCACCATCATCACCATCATCACCACCACCATCACCATCATCACCATCACCACCATCATCATCACCACCACCACCACCACCATCACCATCATCATCATCACCACCACCATCACCATCACCATCATCATCACCATCATCACCATCATCATCACCATCATCAAGGTGAACACGAAAGACGCATCCACGACGTTTGCCATTACCTTTGATATCTGGGGCCCCTCTAAACGACTTTTGTCGGATAATCCTTTCAATACCAAAGTACCATGAAAAATACAACAGTCCCCATGTTGACCTCAACATAGGAGTCCTATCCAGTGACCAGGACATAATCTAGTCAGAGATATGTACTCAGCGCAAATGTGATGTCTTTGTGCACAGGAGCGCAATCGCTGACCGAAGACCGAACATACACGGATTGAAACTCGTTGTGGAGAGACCACACGAGAAATATGGATGTGTCATCTTTGTCAAACCAGATCTTGACATTGACACAGCGTGCCAATTCTCAAAAGGAAATATATAGATCATCACAATTCAAACCAAGTCATGCACAGTGGCATCAATATATATCCTTTCCTACGACGAGTTCGGTTTTGAAGAGACTGGTAATTTCAGAACACGAAATAACAAAATAGGTATGGGGGATTTTAACTGTCACAGCACGACATGGGGATACCATGAGACGGACACCAATAGGGGATTCGAACCACCACAGCACGACATGGGGATACCATGAGACGGACACCAATAGGGGATTCGAACCACCACAGCACGACATGGGGATATCATGAGACGGACACCAATAGGGGATTTGAACCACCACAGCACGACATGGGGATATCATGAGATGGATACCAATAGGGGATTTGAACCACCACAGCACGACATGGGGATACCATGAGACGGACACCAATAGGGGATTCGAACCACCACAGCACGACATGGGGATATCATGAGACGGACACCAATAGGGGATTTGAACCACCACATCACGACATGGGGATATGTTGGGACGAACACCAACGGCAAAAAACTGGAAACTCATAATCACTAGCAAGGCATATTTAGTTTTTATGTAGGAGTTGAAATAACCACACATTGCCAGCACACGACGTGGCGACAGCTGTGACGAAGTGGCCTGTAGTCCTTAGCCTTCATCAACCCCTGATCACCCCCAGCAAATAGGAACACAGTCGTAACACGGAGATGTGTTTTATCATTACCCCTGATGAAGGTTTATATGTCGTTAGGTAGGTTTCAATGGCTGCAATGAATCACCAGTGTACTCTATCTCTGGCAATTTGACAGGCTTTTTCTAGTCCATCTTCTGATGTTATCCAGCCACTTAAAACGTTATCTACCCATTGAACGACTACCTTCCACCCTACCCTCAAGTATTGTCTTCAACAAGGAGGTATGTCTTGTTATATGACCAAAATAACGAAACTGTCTAACCCTGATTTTCGCCATTAATTCTCTTTTCACCCCAAACTTTTCCAATACCTCCAAATTTGTTTTCTTCTCTTTCCCAGAAATGCGACCTAGTCTTTTATAAACCCACATGTCGAAGACTTTAATACTCTTTTCCAACTTGTTATTCAGTGTCCATGTTTCTGCACCATAAAGTAGTCACAAGTATACATAACACCTGAGAACTCTCATTTCTAGTTCAGGATTGACCTGTTTGGATGTCGGTATGTTTGATCACAAAGCCTCTTAATTGTAGCACCCGTTAACCCTTTACTGCTGTAATCACCTGCTAATACCTGCTCCTTATTGTAACATCCCCAAAAAGATGCTATTATTTGAGTCGAGTTATGTCCTGGCTTCCTGTTGGTGTCCCCTAACAAACATAACTCCCAAATATAACGCCAATGTTACTCCATTGAAAAAGGTCAAACCATTTTACCGGGAAGAAAAATATATAATTTAATCAATTTTCTGAAGAAACAAAATGTTGGTTCTTAATGCAAGAAGAAAGTGTAGGTGACTTTATGTAGGGTCACCTGACATGGCACTGGTCGATTTTGATCATGTCAGGACCGTGGATCAGTGGTACATCAGCAGGAAATCCAGGCGGCATGTTCACGTTAATATATACAGGCATAAGGGATAGGTCAGTCTTACTTTGAACAAATAGGTCAGTCTTACTTTAAACAAATAGGTCAGTCTTACTTTAAACATAAAGGTCAGTCTTACTTTGAACAAATGGGTCAGCACTACTTTGAACTTCAATATGCAATCATTACTACTTTGATTTTAAATAGTCATCACTACTTTGAACGTATATGTCAGCACTAATTTGACATATAGGTCAGCACTACTTTGAACGTATATGTCAGCACTAATTTGACATATAGGTCAGCATTACTTTGAACTTACTTAGCGATTCCTCGTCTACCCTCTTCAGCAAACTTTGCATGTTCATAATTCAGATTTACAAGACAACTTCCCCCATCAGCCCCGGCTGATGAAGAACATTTTCACCTAGCACTTTGTCTAATAAATTGGGAAAGTAGGTCTTAGGAAGAGAGTGGAGATGGATGGGGCATACATTAAGAAAGGCCATTGTCACTAGGCAATCCCTGTCATGGAATAGAGAGGCATAGGCCGACCACGTTGTACATGGAGACGAGATCAGGAGGCGGAAGGAAAGAAAACTGGAGAAAGCTGGAAGGAAAGGGAAAAGATTGCACAGGACAGAGCTGCTTGGTGAGGGTTTGGTTGATGGCCTATGGGCCCCTGGGTGGTAGAAGGCACAGGACAGAGCTGCTTGGTGAGGGTTTGGTTGATGGCCTATGGGCCCCTGGGTGGTAGAAGGCACAGGACAGAGCTGCTTGGTGAGGGTTTGGTTGATGGCCTATGGGCCCCTGGGTGGTAGAAGGCACAGGACAGAGCTGCTTGGTGAGGGTTTGGTTGATGGCCTATGGGCCTCTGGGTGGTAGAAGGCACAGGACAGAGCTGCTTGGTGAGGGTTTGGTTGATGGCCTATGGGCTCCTGGGTGGTAGAAGGCACAGGACAGAGCTGCTTGGTGAGGGTTTGGTTGATGGCCTATGGGCCCCTGGGTGGTAGAAGGCACAGGACAGAGCTGCTTGGTGAGGGTTTGGTTGATGGCCTATGGGCCCCTGGGTGGTAGAAGGCACAGGACAGAGCTGCTTGGTGAGGGTTTGGTTGATGGCCTATGGGCCTCTGGGTGGTAGAAGGCACAGGACAGAGCTGCTTGGTGAGGGTTTGGTTGATGGCCTATGGGCCCCTGGGTGGTAGAAGGCACAGGACAGAGCTGCTTGGTGAGGGTTTGGTTGATGGCCTATGGGCCCCTGGGTGGTAGAAGGCACAGGACAGAGCTGCTTGGTGAGGGTTTGGTTGATGGCCTATGGGCCCCTGGGTGGTAGAAGGCACAGGACAGAGCTGCTTGGTGAGGGTTTGGTTGATGGCCTATGTACCCCTGGGTGGTAGAAGGCACAGGACAGAGCTGCTTGGTGAGGGTTTGGTTGATGGCCTATGGGCCCCTGGGTGGTAGAAGGCACAGGACAGAGCTGCTTGGTGAGGGTTTGGTTGATGGCCTATGGGCCCCTGGGCGATAGAAGGCACAGGACAGAGCTGCTTGGTGAGGGTTTGGTTGATGGCCTATGGGCCCCTGGGTGGTAGAAGGCACAGGACAGAGCTGCTTGGTGAGGGTTTGGTTGATGGCATATGGGCCCCTGGGTGATAGAAGACGAAAGAGAAGAACAAACTGTGTCTGGCTTCAATATTTTGTAACTTAACGCTCAGATCCTGAACAGGGATCAAGACGCTGAGCAGCGCATGAGCTGTAGTGGCCAGCAACCCATAGCTGACTGCTAGTGTCAGGGCCAGCGAACCAGAGCTGCCAAGAGCCTTCTACAACTTCACGCGATGATCCTGGATAACAGGTTGCAGAAGGGCAGACTGGCTAAAGAAAAGGGATCGAAGAGGGAATGCTAACCCGGTACTAAAAAAAATGCTTGCTGAAATAGGATGTGTTGGACCGAAAGGTACAAATATCGCAGTCAAGCTGTAAACTTGACACAGCGCATTCCGTTCTCAGGACTACATTCTGCTACGTAAGCCCTTTCAGGGTTTGGTAGTGGGAGATTGAGAGCGAACGAAGCCACTAAACGTATTTCCCATTCACTGAGCTCGTAAACTTCTTACTTTCTGGAAGCCAATATTTTTTGTTAGCCTGTTTATCTCTTTTGTTTCGGATCAACGTTATTGGTCCTTTATTATGTAGTTGACTACACTTCGTTGTTTTAATATACGTACTTCTACAATGATCAAATGCACATACCTCCTAGAGCCCCACATAAGTGACAAGCTCCTTCTAGGCCTAGAAATAGACAGTCGCATTGGCATATCGGATGCTACATTTGCCCCTCTTCCAACGGGAACACCGCAAGCTTACAATTAAAACGAAGGCCATGCGTGTGTCGTCTGCACTCCTATATGTTAAGGAAATGGCAACGTGTGTCAAACCAGAGTAAAGTCTTTGCAACTTCCATCTGCTAGACACTCTTGGAGTTACACGTAGGAACAAAGAGAGACATCCAGAAGAGCCCGATCGAACCGAACACACAAACATCTTCACTTTCCATAAGCAGCAAAGACTACTATGGATTGGTCAAGTTCGTCGCATGAATGGTGGTTGTATCCCTACAGATATCAATTAGTGGCGTTTGGCAAAAGAATAACCGGCTGATCACATGTGAGGTTCAAAGATGTGTGTAAGCGGGACATGCAAGAACTATGCATGCGCCTGCCGTCCTGGGAGGACGAAGCTGCAGAGCGATCCAAGTGGAGATAGACCATGAAGAGCAGCATCGTACAATGTGAAAAAGAAGCTCTCGCAACACGTAGACGTGGGCGGATAAAAACACTTAGGGATCTTGGCTCAATTACCGCAGCAGGATAAAAACACAGCCAAAACATACGTTACGGCCAGAAGGTCTTCGTCTGGGACACAAACATGCAACGAAAACAACTTACAAATCTCATTGGAAGAACGAGACATGAAGTCAATTAAAATATTAATCAAAGAATAGATGGACAAGAGAAGGAAAACAAACCAGAAGGTAAGTCGAAAGGTGCCACTCATAAGTCACATCATACTATAGTCAGTCATGAATGAAAGGGGCTACTTTAGTCAGTCATTGGTGAAAGGGGCTACTATAGTCAGTTATGACTGAAAGCGGCTACTTTAGTCAGTCATTGCTGAATGGGTATACAATAGTCAGTTATTGGTGAAAGGGGCTACTATAGTCAGTCATGACTGAAAGAGGCTACTTTAGTCAGTCATTGCTGAAGGGGTATACAATAGTCAGTCATTTCTCAAAGAGGCTACCATAGACAGTCATGGCTGAAATGGGCTACTATAGTCAGTCATGACTGATCAGGGCTACTAAAGTCAGTCGTGACTGAACGGGGCAAATAGTGCTACCATGACTTCACGTCTAAAATCTGTTTTTTCCGTTTGTACTGGACACTCTCTTCGCCATCTTGATCGACACTTTCTAGAAGAGGAGGCTGATAAAAGGTCTGTTATTCCTATATCGTGTCACCAATATTAACCTAGATCCTTCCTAGCAGTCCATAAGAGTAAGATCCAGAGCTGTGAGATGCGCTGTTTGAGGAGTGTCGCCGGACAGACAATCCGTGATCGAATCTGCAACACCACGCTGAAGCAGACAGTGGGGACAAACCCAGTTAGAACCTACATTGACTCCCAACAAACCAAGTGGGTTGGTCATTTAGTCAGAATGCGTTATGTCCATCCTGCAGTGAGAGTAGTTCTCCAGTCCCCGTGTAATGAGACGACCTCGTAGTCGGTGGATCGAGTGCGCCTCCGACACACTCAGGAAGTTGTTGGTCCATCTCAATCGATGAGGACCACTTTGTCAGCATTCACTGCTTACATGAGTTCCAAGATGGCTAAATAAGCCAATCCGAGCTCTGAATTGTCTGCTGCACTTAGTACAAGGAAATAGGACACCCTTCCACCGGGGTGGGTCATTCTTTTCACACGTTACATGACGGGGTGACAGTTCATTGCACGAAACATCAAAGGCACTTCCATTTTGTACTTAAATGAACTGAACTTATACTTAACTTCTGTATAATCGTTTACAAGACACTGTAGTCGATATACAAACAGTTTCATTCACTTGTCCATGCTTTAAAAACTATGCGCATCCAATATATTCTTGAATGCATTAATTGTCCATGCCTCCACTATTTCCTGTGACAATACATTTCAATCAATCACCATTCTTTGACTAACAAAATAAATTAAAACAAAGTGACTTACGTGTGAATGTTATTATAGTGAAAGGGAGTTGCGCACTCATTCTCACTCACTCGTCCGCAGCTACCCTGATCCAGTGGCAAGACATAGTTGGATTCGTATTTATTTTTGGATTTTCTCCTGAAGCCTTTCCTGCGATGAAGTATCCCACAAGGCAGTGGGAAATGAAACCCGAAAAAGTTACACATAACGACAGCACAAGCCTCAAACATCGCGATAACAGGACATCTAAGCATCCCGCCTCCCTGCGACGCCTCATGGCACAAGCAGCTGTCCAAAAGAAGAAGTGTGACCATGATTTCTGTTTTAGAGATGTTTATATTCGGTTCGTTCTCTTTACTTTGTTGATTGTGTCATCCAGTTTTTGTAAATCCGTGTTACGCTAAGCAGATTTTCATATACACAGAGTACATTGTACATGAACGTTTCTCTATCAAATATTTGATTGTATCAAGATGCTGAGCAGCGCATGAGCTGCAGTGGTCAACGACCCATAGCTGATTGCTAGCATCAGCGAACCAGAGCTGCCAAGACCCTTCTACACCTCCACGCGGTGATTCTGGATAACAGGCTGCAGCAGGGCAGACTGGCTAAGGAGAAGGGATTGAAGAGGGAATGCTAACCAGGTACTCAAAAAATGCTTGCTGAAGTCGGATGTGTTGTACTGAAAGGTGCAGATATCGCAGTCAAGCTGTAAACTACGATACAACGCATTCTTTTCTGTGGACTACATTCTGTTTCTTAAGCCCTTTCAGGGTTTGGTAGCGGAAGATTGAGAACGAATGAAGCCAAGCCAAACTAAGCCAAGCCAAGCCAAATCAAACTAAACCAAGCTAAGCCAAACCAAACCAAGCCAAGCCAAGCCAAACCGAGCCAAATATTTCATGATATGTCCAACCTCCTTCTCGTGTTGTCTGATTGCTCGCTTTAAACTTCGTACCACTCCTTCTTCGCTTCAAGTGTTCGATCAGAAAGGGGCTTTTGTGATGTACCGTAGTTTACAGCGAGGATGCGATGGCGAAGAATGTTGGCCCGATACGGCTGATTTCAGTTCGTAATTATTGGGCACGGATCTGTCTGCCCTCTTCCATACCTAATGTCTTAGTCCGAGTACATAGTGGCAGCCTGTTTCCAATGCCGCCACTTGGAGGCTGAATAGGGTCTTGGTCAGTTATATGAGTCGCTGACCCTGATGCAAGCAGCCTGCTGTGAGTCGCTGACTCTGACGCATGCAAGCAGATGTGAGCCGTTGACTGACTCATGCAACCAGCTGTGTGTAGCTGACCAAGATTCAACCAACCAGCTGTGATTCGCTGAACAAGATTCAATTAACCAGCCATGAGTCGCTGACCAAGATTCAATCAACCAGCCGTGAGTCGCTGACCAAGATTCAATCAACCAGCCGTGAGTCGCTGACCAAGATTCAACCAACCAGCCGTGTGTCGCTGACCAAGATTCAACCAACCAGCCGTGAGTCGCTGACCAAGATTCAACCAACCAGCCGTGAGTCGCTGACCAAGATTCAACCAACCAGCCGTGAGTCGCTGCCCAAGATTCAACCAACCAGCCCTGTGTCGCTGACCAAGATTCAACCAACCAGGCGTGAGTCGCTGACTGCTGTCGGCTTATTCCATGCTGCGTTCCCCATGCCCATGTCATGAATTTCCATGGATCATTAACGATAATTATGCTAGTGACAAAGACAAGAATATGTCTCCAACCACACTGAGACCACGAGACAGTACGGCGAGTGCACATTAATTGGTCTAATCATTATGTGGTAGAAGACTCTCCAACTCATGCGAGTGCACATTAATTGGTCTAATCATTATGTGGTAGAAGACTCTCCAACTCATGCGAGTGCACATTAATTGTTCTAATCATTCATGTGGTGGAATCACGCGAGTGCACATCAAACCAAAAGCCATCTCGGTTTGACAACATTTATAGAAATAATAGCCCAAATATGAAGGTGTGTGTTTTACCATGGATTGAACAATAGCTGTTACATTACCATCAATAATAATCACAGTAGAAATAAGAAGAAGTTGATGATGATGAAGAAGAAGTAAACAAAATAAAATGCAGAAGTTAGACGGATAGACATATTCAGACAGACAGACAGAAAAATAGACAAACGTATAGGCAAATAAACAGACATACATTTAGAGAGACAGACAGAAAAATAGACAGAGACAGACAGACAAATAAACAGAGACAGACATAAAAATAGACAAACGGACTGTAAGAAAGACGGAAAATAGACAGACATATATATATATACGGATAAACGGATGGACGGATGTAGGGATGGATAAATAGATAGGATTAGGCAGATTAGATAGATTAGACAGATAGATTAGATAGATTGGAAATGTTAGATTTGAGAATAGATGAGATAGATACAATAAAGAAGTAACAACAGATATGGATAAAGAGAGGGAGAGAGAGAGAGTGAGAGAGAGAGAGAGTAAGAGGGAAAGGGAGCTGACACACTGTCATTATAACCTAGTCCTTATCATTAAGGACTAGTCATCCACATGGGTAGATCCAATATGGAACATAATTACAGAATGGGAGAAAACAATATTAGAAAGATAGATAAGGAAAGGGACCTAGGGGTTATAATAGATCATACAGGAAAGGTGAGTGGGCAAGTTAAGGTAACAGTGAAAAAGGCAAATGCAATGTTAGGTATGATAAAAAGAAATATTAAACATAGGAGCAAGGAAGTGATCGTCAAACGTATAAAGCTTTAGTTAGACCTAGATTGGAGTACTGTGTACAGGTGTGGAGTCCTTATCATAGAGGGGACATAAACATGCTAGAAAGAATACAAAAAAGAGCGACACAGATGATAGTGGGATTCCAGAATTACAGTTATGAGGAACGACTCAGAAAAACCGGCCTACAGTGTCTCGAAGAGAGAAGAATTCGTGGTGACAATGCAGGTTTATAAGATGATCAGAGGAATCGATAAATTAGACTATAACAAGTTTTTTAAAATACAGCCACCCACAATAACACGAGGGCATAGCTACAAGCTGACTAAAGAGAGGTCCAGGTTAGATATTAGGAAATATTTTTGTAGTCAGAGAGTGGTGTCTGCTTGGAATGCATTGCCAGGGGAGGCAGTGGAGGCAGGGACAGTTGATGCATTTAAGAATAGATTGGATGCGCATATCTTTTAGAGCAAGGTGATGTAAATGTAACTGGTTGTATACAGACTCTGCAGGGTCTTCTAAACTAGTATAAAGACGTTAAGTTAAGTTATTAGATGTCCAAGAATGAGGGATCTCGCCCAGGCTCGTTCTCGCGGGGATCACGGGACATCTCGCGAGAACGCAGAATTCGTCGTGTCGGCCATGTCTGGAACACGTGACTCCATGTCAAGATGTGCGGGCTTTCAAAGGATGCAATCAGTTGGACAACGCCCTTGCTGCCTTCTGCCACTTGGTCAATTCTTCACTCTTTGGGTGTCGCTCGTTATCTCTCTCGCACTCTCTCTCTCTCTCTCTCTCTATCTATCTCTCTTTCTCTCTCTGTCTATCTCTCTCTGTCTCTCTCTCTCTCTCTCTGTCTCTGTCTCTCTCTCTGTCTCTGTCTCTGTCTCTCTCTCTCTATCTATCTCTCTCTCTCTCTGTCTCTCTCTCTCTCTGTCTCTCTCTCTCTCGCTCTCTCTGTATATCTGCACAATCTGTCCATCTCAATTTGCCCCCGCCTCTCTCTCTATCTCTCTGTCCATCCTCTATACTGTCTGTCAATCTGAACTCTCTCTCTCTCTCTCTCTATATATATACTATCTGTTCATCTTGACTCTCTCCCTCCTCTGCACTGTCTGTTAATCTCAACTCTCTCTCTCTCTCTCTCTTTCTCTCTCTATCTTTGTCCATTATCACTCCGTCTATATTCCAATAGTTGTTCTGAATTATGTCTCTCCTCCCCTCCCCTCCTCTCTCTCCCCCTAACCTGTTCATCATTTTCTGTAACTCAAATCTCTCTTTATTTGTTTCCCCTTCAATATTTGTCTGTGTCACTCGTTTTCCTTCTCTCTACTTCCCTCTTGCTCTCTCTATCTCTCTCTCTCTCTCTCTCTCTCTCTCTCTGACCCTTTATTTCCCTCTGGCACAGTTCCTCAATTGTTCTCTCTCTCTCTAGATATATGTCTCTCTGCTTCCCACTGCCCTCACTCTCTCTCTCTACATTTCTCCCTCGTCAAAACCTCTGTCTCCCACTCTCTGTTTCTCTGGTTCTGTCCCATGTTTCTCTCTATCCGTCGCACACTTCGTGAAAATGCCTCTCTCTGCGTCTCTCCGTTTCTTTCTCCCTGCTTCTCTCTCTCACAATATACTTGCCTCTATCCATTTGACTCTCAACTTCTCTCAATGGGACCCACCTCCCTCTTCCCCGTCTCTCTCTCTCTCTCCACCTCTCAGTTAATCATTCCCCAACAAAAGCCCGCCAAATTGACATTTCTGCTCATGTCGTCAGCAAGCCTCACTTTTTAGCGCAGTAATACAAAATGGCGGTAGAAAATGGAGACCAAAATTGACGTGGAAGGAAGTGAGTTATTTGTTTCTTAAGCTGGAAACGGCGTGCGCTCAATGGCATGGTTTATGTATAAGCTCTTTATGGTTTTTGGATGCGCGCTGAGTAGTCTTTTGGCGCACGTTTTATTGTCTGATTGTGCGTTCCTTAATCTTACATGATTCACGCATGCGCGCTTTCAGTCTCTAAATGGCGACCATATGGTCTTTAGACGACAAATTGATGGTCTTTAGATGACCAATTGATGGTCTGTAGATGCGATCAGCACTTTAATTATGGGGCATCTTATTTCCACAAGGTTGTCTTCGGTACTGCTGCTCACAACTCCATTCGCTTTGAAGTAAGTAAGTTGTCCATTGTGCCTAGTCATATCGGAGACGGTTGATAAACTCGGAGCTCTAGCACAGACTTTTTGCACGTAGAAGAATCTTTGGCAGTTGAACATCGACAAGAACAGGCAGTTAGGGGAAGTCTAGAAAAACGTGATGAAGAAACCGACATTCTCATGTCAATGAGTGGTCTCGAGGTAAGGTGTCCGCCTTGGGTGCCGGAGGTCACATGTTCGAATCACGGGGGAGATCGGGATTTTTTCACGTAAATCTTCTGGTAAAAATTTCCCTGATCTCTGGGTAGTGAGATCGGACTCCCGTGTTCAGTGTCGAGCACGTTATAAATTCCTTAGCATTTGGAAATCGAAAAAGTAGACTTAACGGCCACTGCCCGGACAAAATTCAACTTAAAAACCTACCCAAGTTATCTGTACCGTTCCCCGTGTGGTTTGTTAAGAGCAGCTATAGATGGCACCTAACTGGCTGCGGGTCTACTTAGCTCTAGTGTTTGAGTCTATGAAGATAGACTCGCACATCGGTAAAAACCACCTTCCAAGAAGCTGGTTGCATACATACTCTGTAGAGTCTTCTAAACCAGTATAAAGAAGTTTAGTAAGTTAAGTATAACTTCCAATATAAATCGATCCTTCCACCTTGGAAAAATATAATATACCAATCAAGTGTTTGCATACACACTCGATTGTACAGACAAAAACGATGTGCCTGTAGACCTGAAGTCCGCAAACTGGGACCCGCGCGCCAAATTCGACCGCCGATTTGTTTTACAACTTAGAATTGATTTTACATTTTCAAATTATTTCAAATTGTAAAATTGGCTCTATAACGTAACGGCCGAATACCGAGTTGGGGAGTTCCGTAATATATGATTTGTGTCATTGTTCCTTTAACTTCGTATTCACACGCTGATTGGTGGCCTCTTAAACCTCAATTAGGGGAAATATTTTCTGAACAGAAAAGCAGGTCCATTCTTTACATTAGTAAAGCTGTATTTACAGTTATTGTAGTCTACTTTTTTTACCACTTTACATTTCGTGTAATAAATCGTGAGTTGAGGACGCTATTGGTCCTTTTGACGATCTGTTCACAGCTATCAAAAGACGAAAGATGGCCTGGTGCGGGCACGTCGCGAGGTCCAACGGAATTCCGAACTCGATACTCTTTGGGTCCGTACCGGCACAGAGAGGGCGAGGACGTCCAAGGAAGAAATTGGTGGACAACATCACTAAGTGGTCAGGCCTTCGTCCCGGTGAGATACGTCAGGCGGCGACAGACAGAGAGGGCTGGCGTGGGATTTTCATGTCTTCATGTGTGCCCCAACTACCTGATGGGTTACGGGATGAACTGAACTGAACTGAACTGAATAAATGCTTAGAAAACTATGTTGTTCAAATGACCAGAAAATTCAAATACTTTGGTCACATCAAGAGACACAACGGTCTCGAGAGAACAGTGATGGAAGGTATGGTGCCAGGCAAAAGAGGAAGGGGTAGACCAAGAAAACGATGGCACCAAGATATCCAGGAATGCCTGAGTATGACTGGAGGAGGCTAGAGTTTTGGCAAGGGACTGAGTTTCTTTCAGACACACTGTGATGGGAGCGACGTTCTATGCTACATGATGATGACATTGAAATAGACATACATAAATATCGTCGCGTTTGCCTCTTAATCCGCACAGATTTATTTATTATTTGACCATTCACAAACATTGTTTGCTGAGCCCTGCTCTAGACCCCCACGGAGCAGAAGAACAGCGACTAAGTGAAAGCATGCTCCTGTGTACTAATGTTCGTTAAGTGCCAAATCTGACACAGAAGGCGGTAACCAGAGCTCTCCAGTTTGTTCTGCGTGACGTCAGTCTTGCCAGCTCATGAATCTTGTTCCAACCCATAATGGATCCCTATCTGACGATTGTTCTGCGGAGAGTTTCTTTCGGCCTTCCTCTTTTCCTGCTGTCAGATGGTGCCCACATAAACGCATGCAGAGGGAAACTGTTTCTGTCCATTCTAAGAACATTTCCAATGTACGTCCACCGTTTGTTCATGATGAGTGATGAAACATATTGTTGATTGGTAACGTCTCTAATTGCATTGTTGGTTATGAATTCTTTATTGTTCCGTGGCGAAATGGTTAAGCCGTCGGCCTCGTGATCAGGTGGTTTGGGTTCTTCTTCTTCTTCTTCTTCTTCTTCTTCTTCTTCTTCTTCTTCCTCTTCTTCTTCGTTCATTCTCAATCTCCCGCTACCAAACCATGAAATGGCTTAAGTAGCAGAATGTAGTCCAGAGAATGGAATGCGTTGTATCGTAGTTTACAGCCTGGCTGCTATATTTGCACCTTTCGGTCCAACACATCCGACTTCAGCAAGCATTTTTTTAGTACCGGGTTAGCATTCCCTCTTCGATCCCTTCTCCTTAGCCAGTCTGCCCTGTTTCAGCCTGTTATACAAAATCACCGCGTGGAGGTGAAGAAGGGTCTTGGCAGCTCTGGTTCGCTGGCCCTGACGCTAGCAATCAGCTATGGGTCGCTAACCACTGCAGCTCATGTGCTGCTCAGCATCTTGATCCCGGTTTGGGTTCGACTCCAGACTCCGCCGTCTTTTTCACGGGTGCTTCATGCGGTGTCCCCTGCATCTCGTAGTCGCCCCCTAGTCGTCTTGTCCTTGACTTGCCACTGGGGTCAGGCGGCTCGAGACGAGAGAGTGAGTATAAAAAGCATCGCAGCTAATCCTTACTAAAAATAGCGCTAGCAAAACTAATTATGCCATCGTCGTCTACGATGGACGGCGACCTTTGCCTTTATGAATGAATCCCAGCAAATGTCCAACAGTTTTCTAAGACACTTATACTGGAATGCATTTAGTTTCTTTGTCAAAGCTTTTGTCTTGTCTCAGCATTCCGACAATAAGTGAGTAAACTTGTTGATAAACAAAATTGTATCCATTAGTTACTCTGTCTATTATTTTGATCCCATGTGGACCATTGCCCATAAACTTGTCTCAATGTCGACTTGGGCTGTTAACTTGTCTATATGAGGCTGCTGGACTTTTAAACAGTCTGAAAATGGGTCTCTTCTCTAACTTGTAGTAAGAATACCATTGTGCTATTAACTAGACTTCATCTGGACCATTATACATCATGTTGACTTCATTAAGGAGTAAGGGAAGGGAGAGGTGGGAAAACGGAGGGGGTGGGAGTTAGTGAGGTGAGGTGGTTAGCGCCAAAGGCTCACAATCAAAACGTGGATAAGTTCGGATCTGGCAGTTAGTGGCCTTACTGAAAGTAGATAGAGCCATTATGAAGTTGCGGTTAGAGTTGAAAGTAATGCGCCAGAAGGCGTAAAAACTGAGGACAACTCAAATCTCCCCTGGAAACCCGAAGAAATGAGGATATGTGACTTTATGCTGCCCGTGTCTACACACGTTTCAGCCTGCGGCCTTTGGTCCACACACTTTTCTGTTAAACGGCATTGGTCCACACACTTTTATCTAAGCGGCTTGTGGTCCACAAACTTATCTGTAAGCGGCCTCTGATCCACACACATTTCTGTAAGTGGCCTCTGGTCCACAAACTTATCTGTAAGCGGCCTCTGTTCCATAAACTTATTTGTAAGCAGCCTATGGTCCACAAACTTATATGTAAGCGGCCACTGGTCCACAAACTTATCTGTAAGTGGCCTCTGGTCCAAAACATATCTGTAAGCGGCCTCTTGTCCACAAACTTATCTGTAAGCGGCCTCTGGTCCACAAACTTATCTGTAAGTGGCCTCTGGTCCACACACATTTCTGTAAGTGGCCTCTTGTCCACAATCGTATCTGCAAGCGGCCTCTTGTCCACAAACTTATCTGTAAGCGGCCTCTGGTCCACAAACTTATCTGTGAGCGCCCTCTGGTCCACAAACTTATCTGTAATTGGCCTCTCGTCCAAAACTTATCTGTAAGCGGCCTCTTGTCCACAAACTTATCTGTAAGCGGCCTCTGGTCCACAAACTTATCTGTAAGCGGCATCTGGTCCACAAACGTATCTGTAAGCGGCCTCTGGTCCACACTGTTCTTTAGCTGTAAAACTATTTATCCATTAACCTAAAATCATAAATCACTTTATCCATTAACTGAAAACTAAACATCTATGTATCCATTAACCATAATTTATACATCTATGTATCTATAGACCAGAAATCATAGGCCTGTTTATCGATTAACCTGAAGGCATGTGACTGGACCAGTCCATCTAACCTTACCCCCCCCCCCTCCACCCCCCTGCTCCCATCCATCCCCCCAAAGGAAACCCTGATTCTTAGACTCTCTGACCTTTTATGAACAAACGAGCTGTCACACCGCGGTTCCTGTTTGAATCGAGTAAGAAAAGGCAATGTCCGATCGCCAGACGAGGGTAAACATGATTGAGTGTACGTTAGTGCATGACAGTGAGTGGGTGCGTTTATGCCTAGCAGTGCTCTCATACGACAGCAGAGCTGCACTCAGTGTAAGTGCACACATATATTTTTCAGCAATATCTCCTCAGACAGCAGCAGTTAAATGGTTCCTTGATACGCAGCTAAAATGATGGAACGTTTGAGATAAGAATTCAGACATCTTTACGGGGGCAGACGAACGACCATCATATCGGCTCGGGCAGCTATGACCTGCTTCTAGTGTCACGTGTCAGAGCTAGGTTTTACTAACAAGTGAAAGGGTGATGGGTGACTTTCTGGCATGCCGTGTTTTTATGGTGAGACTCGTCAGAAGAGAAGATAGTTCATCCAGGAGAAGTAAACCTGCTTTGTTGAGGACATGGATATGTATGAAAGTCTTCTGGAAATAAACAAAGATAACAAAGGTAGATAAGACGCGTTAGTCTAGAAAGTAGCAAGACAACAGGCTCTCTTAAACCTACCCCAACTGAACAAACCTACCCCAGCTCAAAGAAACCTACCCCAACTGAACAAACCTACCCCAGCTCAAACAAACCTACCCCAACTGAACAAACTTACCCCAGCTCAAAAAACCTACCCCAGCTCAAACAAACCTACCATATCTCAAACAAACCTACCCCAACTGAACAAACCTACCCCAGCTCAAACAAACCTACCCCAACTGAACAAACCTATCCCAGCTCAAACAAACCTACCCCAGCTCAAACAAACCTACCCCAACTGAACAAACCTACCCCAGCTCAAACAAACCTACCCCAGCTGAAACAAACCTACCCCAGCTCAAACAAACCTACCCCAGCTCAAACAAACCTACCCCAGCTCAAACAAACCTACCCCAGCTCTAACAAACCAACCCCAGCTCAAACAAACCTACCCCAACTGAACAAACCTACCCCAGCTCAAAAAACCTACCCCAGCTCAAACAAACCTACCATATCTGAAACAAACCTACCCCAACTGAACAAACCTACCCCAGCTCAAACAAACCTACCCCAACTGAACAAACCTACCCCAGCTCAAAGAAACCTACCCCAACTGAACAAACCTACCCCAGCTCAAACAAACCTACCCCAACTGAACAAACCTACCCCAGCTCAAAAAACCTACCCCAGCTCAAACAAACCTACCATATCTCAAACAAACCTACCCCAACTGAACAAACCTACCCCAGCTCAAACAAACCTACCCCAACTGAACAAACCTACCCCAGCTCAAACAAACCTACCCCAGCTCAAACAAACCTACCCCAACTGAACAAACCTACCCCAGCTCAAACAAACCTACCCCAGCTCAAACAAACCTACCCCAGCTGAAACAAACCTACCTCAGCTCAAACAAACCTACCCCAGCTTAAACAAACCTACCCCAGCTCAAACAAACCTACCCCAGCTCTAACAAACCAACCCCAGCTCAAACAAACCTACCCCAACTGAACAAACCTACCCCAGCTCAAACAAACCTACCCCAGCTCAAACAAATCTACCCCAACTGAACAAACCTACCCCAGCTCAAACAAACCTACCCCAGCTCAAACAAACCTACCCCAGCTCAAACAAACTTACCCCAGCTCAAAGAAACCTACCCCAGCTCAAACAAACCTTCCCCAGCTCTAACAAACCTAACCCAGCTCAAACAAACCTACCCCAGCTCAAAAAAATATACCCCAACTCAAAGAAACTTACACCAGCTCAAAGAAGCCTACCCCAACTTAACAAACCTACCTTATAATCGGTGCAGCATCAAACGAGACACAAAGAAGTGTTCACAAGATATAAAAAAAAAAAGAAACAGAAAATGAACTTTGGCACCCATATTTGAACACCGGGTGCAGTGGACAATACAAGTCTAGACAGATCTTCTTACGGTCAACACAGACCCCTACAGACTTGTACCGGAAAATACTTGTATATACTGTCAATACTTGTATTGAAAAAAGGGAATGAACTGACTCAGGTTCCCTGGATCGAGCTGGGGGATGATCCTGCGTCATGACACTACTTGCGTGACGCAACATGGAGTCACTAAATAGACTCCGAAATGGTGTATCACGGTGCAGGAAGAACTTGATGAGATGAGGATACAGGGATGAGGTGACATGTGACTGAGAAGCAACACAAGACTCAGACCACCTGATGATCTGCCCAAACCGTCTGGAAACATGCGATATGGATGAGATGTTGGCGGGGAAATACAAGTCAATCCATGAGGCTGGACAATGGAAACAGGATGTCTGTCTGACGTGGCGCCCATACAGAGGAAGTCGTGGTGACCAGGACAGGGGAAGTAAGTCGTGGTGACCAGGACAGGGGAAGTAAGTCGTGGTGACCAGGACAGGGGAAGTAAGTCGTGGTGACCAGGGCAGGGGAAGTAAGTCGTGGTGACCAGGACAGGGGAAGTAAGACGTGGTGACAGGACAGGGGAAGTAAGACGTGGTGACCAGGACAGGGGAAGTAAGTCGTGGTGACCAGGACAGGGGAAGTAAGTCGTGGTGACCAGGACAGGGAAAGTAAGTCGTGGTGACCAGGACAGGGGAAGTAAGTCGTGGTGACCAGTACAGGGGAAGTAAGTCGTGGTGACCAGTACAGGGGAAGTAAGTCGTGGTGACCAGGACTGGGGAAGTAAGTAGTGGTGACCAGGACAGGGGAAGTAAGTCGTGGTGACCAGGACAGGGGAAGTAACTTGTGGTGACCAGGACTGGGGAAGTAAGTCGTGGTGACCAGGACTGGGGAAGTAAGTCGTGGTGACGAGGACAGGGGAAGTAAGTCGTGGTGACGAGAACAGGGGAAGTAAGTCGTGGTGACCAGGACAGGGGAAGTAAGTCGTGGTGACCAGGACAGGAGAGGTAAGTCGTGGTGACCAGGACAGGGGAAGTAAGTCCTGGCGCCCCATGATAGGGAAACTAAGTCTAGATAGCAGTTCATTTAGAAGAATCGAAAAACGTAACTAAAAAAAACTGCTTGCCACCTTACAAGTAGAGAGGGAATTGATCAAGTTTGAGATACGTTAACCTTATTAATATCGTGAAGAAAACAAGAGATATCCAGAGTGGATATATGGGGCAGAACAACTGTAACGTACATAACAATGTAACATCACCTTGGGATCTGTCAGTCTGAAGATCGGTGTTGAAGTCTTCTGATCATGTCACGCCACTGTCCTCTGTTAGTCAGTCTGGAGACTGGTGTTGAATTCTTCTGATCATGTCACGCCACTGTCCTCTGTTAGTCAGTCCAGAGACTGGTGTTGAAGTCCTCTGATCATGTCCTGCCAATTTCCTCTGCTAGAGACTGGTGTTGAAGACAACTACAAACAACTAAGGCAGGGCGGGAGACAAAGAAACAAAGAACTGGAGACATAGAAACAAAGAACTGGAGACAAGGAAATAGACACAAGGTTTGAAAAGAACAGTACCATTGAAACCTGTCTACGATTTAAAAGGGCTGTCCATGGCGTAAGGAACCTGTATTTATATTATAACCAGCACAAATGCTTGACTACAGACTTCCCCTAAGGAGGCAGCTGTGGAGATAGCCTTATGCTCAACTGGAGAATATCTAGTATCCCAACATCACAGTGACCATTATCATGCTAACAGATCCATACAACGATCCAAAGAGGTTCCATCGAGCAATCAACACCATCAACATGCTAACAGATCCATACAACGTTCCAGAGAGGTTCCATCGAGCAATCCACACCATCATCATGCTAACAGCTCCATACAACGATCCAGAGAAATTCCATAGAGCAATCCCCACCACTCATTAGTACAATGCCAGGCAAGATAGCCAGACGAACCACTGTGAACCCTCTTAAGTCCTGGATCAACAAAGACTCTTCCACACGCCAGACTTCCTCGTCAGGTGCCGAGAGCCCCCTGCGTGGAAGCTCGTGTGCCACTCGTGGAATCTGTGAATAATACTGGGTGTGTGGAGACGGTGAGAAGACAAAACAGATTTATTTTGAGTGTTATTTTTGTTCTCGATTGACACGTTTAAAGGCTCGATCGTTGAGATGCAAGGAAAGCGATAATTATAACGAAAATACGGGACGATGAGGCTAACGTCTGGTCAGGCAAAACACACGGATGAAACAATGTTAGCCAGGGTCAGGAGAAATATACTGGCCAAGACCCTCACCTGACGGGACGATGAGCCTACGTCTGGTCAGACAAAACACACTGATCATATAATGTTAGCCAGGGTCAGGAGAAATATACTGGCCAAGACCCTCACCTGACGGGACAATGATGCTAACGTCTGGTCAGACAAAACACACTGATCAGATAATGTTAGCCAGGGTCAGGAGAAATATATTGGCCAAGACCCCCAACTGACCTCCTCGTTGGTCGTCCTGGAAACGGGTTGTTGTCGAGGGCAAGTCTGGCTAACAAGGTGAGGTACAATGTGATCCCCGTAGTAGTTAGTGACACGCAGATGAAGCCAGGCATTGCACAACTGCCTGGATGCCCCCGGTCCACTTCGTCAGCACGCTCGGAATGTCAGGAAAGCTACTACATTCTGCCAAAAGTTCCGTCTTTTTCAGCGCGCACAAAAGGGTTACCAACCCATTGGGGGCATTAACAGCCAGCCAGCCAGCCAGCCAACCAACCAACCAGCCTGCCAGCCAGCTAACCAGCCAGATATCCAGCCAGCCAGCCAGTCAACCAACCAACAACAATACCGTTGTTTACGTTGTTAAATTGTAGAGTTTGATATCATTCAGGGACGCAGAGGGTGGAGTGGATTAGAAGATGGAGGAGTGTGAGGAACCAGCGAACTAAAGAAACTATCAGTATATTGTTCATTCGTTATTTGCTGAGAGAGACAGATAAAGAGAGAGGGGGTGAGAGGGGGAGAGAGAGAGAAATGGGAAACAAATAAGAGTTGGAGAGAAAGGGAAACAATTAGGAGAGAGTTGATGAGAAAGGGAAACAATTAAGAGAGAGTTAAAGAGAAAGGGAAACAAGAGAAAGTTTTTTAGAAAGGGAAACAGTTAAGAGAGAGAGAGAGAGTTGGAGAGAAAGGGAAACAATTATTAGAGAGTTGGCCTGAAGTGAAAGTGGAAACAGACAGAGCATATATGCGTTATGGCACTTACTGCGTGGGAGGGCATATCTGTACAGCAAAGCGACAGCAACATGGTACCACATAGACAAGAAATTACCACGGGGACGACCACCAACACGCTGGTCCGACTTCCTTGCTTTACGCAGCAACACTGACGATGCCACGGGTAAGAGACTCATTATCCACAGGCCCACCATGTTCCAAGACACAGACAGTTGGAAGCAACGGTATAACCGCCGCTGAAGAATGGGTCGTCAGAAACCCAGTAATTTATGTCTACTCTATATAACAGTACACGTTAGAAGTCCTACTAATGAAATGTCCTTGTCTAAGCAAAATCAGCGTGAGGGGTGAAGTGTAATAATCATTTTGTCCTAGCCCACATTGTGTACGAAGTAGAGTGACAAGTTCCCTTCCCCGCTGCCTTTATTTCCATAACAGTAGTTGAGGTACCCATTTACAAACGAGCAGCTAAGGCGCGTGGATACCGAGAGTTGATCTATTACTTTAGCCTTAAATAGCAGATGCGTTCGTTCTTACGGTGTTGGAAATCGAGCTGCAACGGTCGGTTCATAACGTCAATCTTTCGGTAAATCCCTGGATTCATCGCTGAAGATCCCAGGGTTCATCGCTGGAGATCCCTGGGTTCATCTCTGGAGATCCCTGGGTTCATCGCTGGAGCTACAGAGCTCGTGCGTTGCTCTCAGCAGGCGGGGTTACCGTTCTAAGGAGAGAGACTGAACCATGTGAGGTGACCCGCAGCGACAAAAACGAGCCCTCGCCTGTAACCTTCTTACACCACAAAAATAAACCTATTAACTAGCGGTCTGATCGTCAAGGACCGGATCATTTCCTCGTACCTCCATGTTGATCTTTCATTTCCTGCAAACCTACTGCAACCTGATGTCTGAAAACGGGCAATCAAGTAGTTGATTCACTTTGTTTATACGCGGTTTATTTGTCTGAGAGAACAACCTTGGGAATATTCAAAAGAAATATGGAAACAGACTTAGGGTAGAGTCAGAACTATGACTGACATTACCTTCCCTAGATCCTGATATTTGAAAGCTGACGGTCCGAAATACAATACTAAGCATAAAAGTAGGTGATTGCTTGGGGTAATGTTAAAAAACATAAAATTAAGTTGAGTATTGAATTTATGATAAAAACAGAAAATGATGATGACCTTGGGGCATCTTGGTATTGGCAGAATAAAACACAACTGTCAGAGGTTGATGGGGCTGTGCCCCCAACAAGGTCGAAGTGTCACAAATACTTTCTTCAAGGGCAGGCCGCAACATAAAGTATCCTGGAAACACCCAAGATCACATCACTGACAGCAGACCGACTTGATTGTTACCAGACATTCAGCTCTAAACATGGTCCCCTCCACTATAAGCTATTACTGACAGCAGACCGACTTGATTGTCATCAGACATTCAGCTCTAAACATGGTCCCCTTCCCTAGAAGCTATTACTGACAGCAGACCGACTTGATTGTCATCAGACATTCAGCTCTAAACGTGGTCCTCTCCACTATAAGCTATTACTGACATCAGACCGACTTGATTGTCACCAGACCGACTTGATTGTCACCAGACATTCAGCTCTAAACATGGTCCCCTTCCCTAGAAGCTATTACTGACAGCAGACCGACTTGATTGTCATCAGACATTCAGCTCTAAACATGGTCCTCTCCACTATAAGCTATTACTGACATCAGACCGACTTGATTGTCACCAGACCGACTTGATTGTCACCAGACATTCAGCTCTAAACATGGTCCCCTTCCCTAGAAGCTATTACTGACAGCAGACCGACTTGATTGTCACCAAACATTCAGCTCTAAACGTGGTCCCCTCCACTAGAAGCTATCACTGACAGCAGGCTGACTTGATTGTCACCAGACATTCAGCTCTAAACATGGTCCTCTCCACTAGAAGCTATCACTGACAGCAGACTGACTTGATTGTCACCAGATATTCAACTCTAAACATGGTCCGCTCCACTAGAAGCTATCACGGACAGCAGACTGCGACTCTCACTGTTCTCTTGTATGTAGCAGGGTACGCTTGCAGCTTCGCAACATATACCGCTCCAAATAGATGGAGCATCCCCGCATCAACATTGCGCAGATGATGATTCCTTCCATGGCGGAGAGGTTTGTATCTGACCTGAGTCTTGCTCTTCATGAACTACGTGACTGTGACGCCACAGCTAAGTGGAAAGTTATGAAAGGTGTCATCTATAGTTCAGCATTAGCTACGTTTGGCGTGAGGGAACGGGCAATCTGGTTCCGTGCACATCTCGCGAGAATGGGACCAGTAATTGAGACCAAGCGAAAAGTTTCATCAATTATAAAAAGTGCCTAAATTAGAGGACGCTTACTGCCCTTAGGAGGGCTCGATGCACAAATTAACGAACCACTAGACGATGCGCGAATGAGTACTGGCAGAAACTGTGTGAAGAAATTCAGCTTAATGCAGAGACATGAAATATCCAGGGCATTTACAGAGGCATTAAGATGGCACTGGGCCCTGCTGCGAGAGGTGCTGCCCCCATCCCTCACTCCTCCTGAAATCTCTGGCAGGTGCGAGAATCATGGACCGTGACCAGCAGATGGGTGGAGCACTACTCTGAGCTCTACTCTCGGGAAACGGTGGTCACTGATGAGGCCTTGTGCAGGCTACAGGTCCTGTCCATTATGGAGGAACTTGACAGACCACCTACTCTGGATGAGGCCTTGTGCAGGCTACAGGTCCTGTCCATTATGGAGGAACTTGACAGACCACCTACTCTGGATGAGGCCTTGTGCAGGCTACAGGTCCTGTCCATTATGGAGGAACTTGACAGACCACCTACTCTGGATGAGGCCTTGTGCAGGCTACAGGTCCTGTCCATTATGGAGGAACTTGACAGACCACCTACTCTGGATGAGGCCTTGTGCAGGCTACAGGTCCTGTCCATTATGGAGAAACTTGACAGACCACCTACTCTGGATGAGGCCTTGTGCAGGCTACAGGTCCTGTCCATTATGGAGGAACTTGACAGACCACCTACTCTTGATGAGCTTGCTAAGGCTATCAACTACCTCTCAAACGGCAAAGCACCAGGGGAAGTGGTATCCCACCAGAAGCCATCAAATGCGGGAAATCAGCGCTAGCTCAGCTGATGTTCGATCTTCTATGTCTCTGCTGGGAGGAAGGTGCAGCCCCCCCCCCCCCCAGATCTGGGTGAGGCCATCATTGTGACTATTTACAAAAACAAAGATGACCGCGGGGACGGCAATAATTATAGAGGGATCTCATTCCTGAGCGTTGTAGTTTACGCCCGAAGTTTACGCCCGCATGCTACTAAACAGGTTAAGACTGGTAGCGGACAGGGTGTACCCAGAATCCCAGTGTGGCTGTAGAGTAGGTAGATCAACAACGAATATGGTTTTCTCTCTTCGCCATATCCAGGAGAAATGCAGAGAACACGACCAAACGCTCTTTATGATGTGTCTAGACCTTATCAAGGCCTTCTACTTGGTTAGTAGGAAGGGTCCATCCAAACTTCTCGAGAAGATCGGCTACCCCGTAGCATGATAATTTGGTTTTAACTCTGATATGAAGGGCTCAGTTCTATACGATGGATCATCTTCAAACTCTTTTCACTCTGATATGAAGGGCTCAGTTCTATACGATGGATCATCTTCAAATTTTTTTCACTCTGATATGAAGGGCTCAGTTCTATACGACGGATCATCTTCAAACTTTTTTCACTCTGATATGAAGGGCTCAGTTCTATACGACGGATCATCTTCAAACTCTTTTCACTCTGATATGAAGGGCTCAGTTCTATACGACGGATCATCTTCAAACTCTTTTCCCTCTGATATGAAGGGCTCAGTTCTATACGATGGATCATCTTCAAACTCTTTTCACTCTGATATGAAGGGCTCAGTTCTATACGACGGATCATCTTCAAACTTTTTCACTCTGATATGAAGGGCTCAGTTCTATACGACGGATCATCTTCAAACTCTTTTCACTCTGATATGAAGGGCTCAGTTCTATACGACGGATCATCTTCAAACTTTTTCACTCTGATATGAAGGGCTCAGTTCTATACGACGGATCATCTTCAAACTCTTTTCACTCTGATATGAAGGGCTCAGTTCTATACGACGGATCATCTTCAAACTCTTTTCACTCTGATATGAAGGGCTCAGTTCTATACGACGGATCATCTTCAAACTCTTTTCACTCTGATATGAAGGGCTCAGTTCTATACGACGGATCATCTTCAAACTCTTTTCCCATCAAGAGTGGAGTGAGGCAGGGATGTGTGCTCTCGCCCATCCTCTTTTGGATCTTCTTCTCCATGCTCCTATCCTACGATTATGACACTTCTGTGGACGGTGTTTTATCTGCACACCAGGTCAGATGGGCGGCTGTTTAACCTGTCCCGACTGCCTGCGAGGACCAAGGTGAGGATGGTGCTCATTAGGGAGGTGCTATTTACGGATGATGCAGTTCTAGTGACCAATAGTGAGGAGGCCTTGCAGAGACTGGGAGACAGATTCGCCGAGGGGTGCAAGCAGTTTGGTCTCACCATAAGTCTGGAAAAGACAAAGGTTTGCGCACAGGGTATTACCACTACGCCCTCCATAGAGATTGATGGCGTCACTCTGGAGGTCGTCAACAGTTTCACTTGTCTGGGGTCTGCCATCAGCAACACTCTCTCGCTCGAGAAGGAGATAGATAGTAGGCTTGGCAGGGCAAGTACCGTCACGACCCACCTGACGAAGAGAATTTGGGAGAACACTGCACTGTCTCACTACACCACGGTCCAGGTCTATCAGACCTCCGTTCTTGGCACTCTCGTGTATGGAAGCGAGACTTGGGGCACTTACACTAAACAGGAACGACGGCTCAACACCTTTCACGTGAGGTGTCTACGGCGTATATTGGGGATTGGGTGGCAAGAGAGAGTGTCACATAATACGGTCTTACAGAGAGCAAACACTCACAGCATGTACTCGATGTTCAGCCAGCGACGTCTTCAGTGGTTGGGACACGTTTATCGCATGGAAGATGAGAGGCTGTCAAAGGATATCTTTTATGACAGCTTGCCATTGGAGTTAGAAGAATGGGCCGTCCCACAGGCGATTCAAGGACGTATGCTAGAGGGACATAAAGTCACCTTACATCCAGGACATGAAGTCACGCGACCTTACATCCGGGACATGAAGTCACGCGACCTTACATCCCAGGGCTGGGGAGAAATTGCTCAGGATCGAGCGATCTGGAGACAGTCAGGTGGAGGGGGCATAGTGGCTGCTCATGCTCGTAGAGGTCTTCTGGTAGAAGAGAACAGAAAAAGACTGAGGAGATCAAGGAACAGTCAGGCAAGCCAGCCTCCTCAGTATGGTTGTACCATCTGTGGCAGGGACTGTCACTCGTAGATAGTCATTGCACCCATAGCAGACAATGTCGAAAGACAGATGACAGAGCTGGACAAAACTCGCAGGGCGCCACGCACATGGTCTACAGAGATTGAGAGGCCTATGATGAAGTTGAGTTTCAAATTTATTTTTTTAGAACACGATATATTAATTCAGTGAGTTAAATGTATGCCCTAAAACGACAATATATTAGTTGAGTCAAATGTATGCCCTAAAACGACAATATATTAGTTGAGTCAAATTTATGCCTTAAAACGACAATATATTAGTTGAATCAAATTTATGCCCTAAAACGACAATATATTAGTTGAGTCAAATTTATGCCCTAAAACGACAATATATTAGTTGAGTCAAATTTATGCCCTAAAACGACAATATATTAGTTTTTTTTTTTTTTTTGCTTAGATGTTTGCCCCACTAGTTTCTACTGGCGGAGGCGCGCCATTTTCCACCCCAGACCGTAGTCCATTGGGCGATATCAGGACGCATAAACCAGTGCTTGGATGCGTGTGTGTATCTGTATGTACCTAACCTAGTGTTTTCTGTGTTGCAGGAGTGTTTTCATGTCATTTGGCGGTTCGCTTGGATCCTTCCTGTGAGTAATCGGTGGTTGGCAAATCAGATTTCCTTTGTTTTTTATTTATTTATTTTTTTATTATTTATTTTTATTTTTTTTATTTTTTTTTCCCTAGTTGAAGGTACTCTCGTCCAGATTCGGAGGTTCTGTCTTACGTTCGTTTTCCAGTGATTGTTGTGCCAAAAAGGGGGAATGGGTAGAATTATCTTAAGTATCTCATCTCACGGTGCCTTTTTTTTTTTTTTTTTTTTTTTTTTTTTTTTTTTTAATAAAAGTGATAGGGACCTTTTTTTCTTTCTTTTTTTTTTTTTTTCAAATCATCATCATATATTTGCAAAAATAGTGAAGATGCAATGAGATGATATGTATAAAAGGTGATCTATGGTATGGGATGATTATGAAGATGCCAAAAATATATAGAAAGGAAAGTAATTAAAATGAAGTATCGGATAATGAAAATAAATGATTCTTGGCTTGGCATGCGGTTCAACGATTTGTCGTCTTGTGATCGGCTAGGTGTGTTTCTTCGGGTCCATTGTCCTCTCTGGTGACGGCAGCGCAGTTCTGTTTTGATAAACGCTCCAGGTGGAAGAGATCCTTTGACACTTAAAGGAAAACCTGAATTTGTTGCACTGTACATTGTGCCCTCGGGTGATAACTGTGAGTGGAATGGTCTTCTTGGATATTTGGAGGAGGGTGTGTGTGGGTTTAGTGGACAGCGGAGGAGGAGGGTGGAATGGCTGCTTTAAGAGGTTGTAGCAGAGATTGCTGCCGGCTCCAGTCATCTCATGGAGGAATATAAAAAGAAAACACGCAGAAAAATTAGAATGTTCTTAACAAGATATTGCTGTACCCCGAACATGGATCCATAGATGCGGATACTGTACCTCGGTGTCCTATCATTTATCTTTATGAGTCTTTTTGTGACAAGGCTATGTATTTTATATATTCTTATCTACGCGCTTAAAGGCTTAGCCCCACAAATAGGGGTTTATATGCGTGAAGGCCTTGGTATTATGTGGTTGCAATATGTTGACTAGTATGTTATAAGGCCCGAGGGTAGATATGAAACAGATGTTGAAGTTCTAAGGCATTCTATAAAAATGTTGAAAGGGTATTGCTAATACTGAGTTGTGAAAGGATTGTCTTCCTTTGTAGGGAGGGAATAGAGTGTGCTCAGACATTCCCAAAATAGGATAGTTGTATAGACGAACAAAATTCCAGTGATCCCTCCAGACGTCATAACTGGGATCATATACCCTCGATAAGGGTCAAGATGCAGTTTAGAACTCTTGTAGCTCAATTTAGGTGGAAATGTTGATGGTTACCTCATGAGTAGTAGAGCACAGGGAGCGGAAAAGTGTCTTCGGAATGGATGACTGTCACTCCTCCCGTCAATAGTCGACATTTCTAATCTAAAATTTGTAATTAAATGTATAGGCGAATATGAGCGTATAATTTTTATTATTATTATTATATTTTAATATTTAGTTTATTAATTAATTTTATATTTGTTTTTATTTGTTAATGAACTGGAAAGAGGCTCATGACATGCATTATCTGTGTGATTGAACATGTCGCTCCATTAAAAAATATGGCCTTTAAAGATCTGAGAGGAAGTTTGTAATGTATTCCAATTATTAAGTCGAAGACGAGTGAAATTGCTCCCACAACTATTCATAAAGGTAAATGACAAATATGATGTCACCCTGTGTAGGTAGAGTGTGGTCACAGATGTCCAATGAATTTGTATATGCATTACGCATATTCTTGTGCTCACCCAGGAAGCCTGTACTGTTATCACAAACCCTCGATAAGGGCACAGATACAGTTTTGGTAAACTCTTGCGGCTAAACAGGGATGTTAACGTGGAGAATATATTAGTTGAGTCAAATTTATGCCCTAAAACGACAATATATTAGTTGAGTCAAATTTATGCTCTAAAACGACAATATATTAGTTGAGTCAAATTTATGCTCTAAAACGACAATATATTAGTTGAGTCAAATGTATGCCCTAAAACGACAATATATTAGTTAAGGGACAGTTTTTATACTTTCAAAACACGTAATTTAGTTGAGGTGAGTGTTTTAGGAAATGTTTAATAAGAACCGGGAAAATTAAGTGAGTTTTGTATTTATGATTAAAAAGAATGAATGTATTACATGATTTGTTAGTTTATGTTAAAATATTACTGAATTAGGTGAGTGTTAAATTTATGTTCAGAAAGACCATCGGTAAATACAGTTTGTGTTAAATTTATGTTAAGAAATACCATAAGTATACAGGTTTGTGTTAAATTTATGTTAAGAAA
Source organism: Ariolimax columbianus (assembly GCA_036924085.1). Lineage (NCBI taxonomy): Eukaryota > Metazoa > Mollusca > Gastropoda > Stylommatophora > Arionidae > Ariolimax > Ariolimax columbianus. The sequence goes on along the minus strand of JAVGWX010000020.1, from coordinate 2,387,307 downwards.
TACCATCACTAAATAGGGTTTTTATTAAATTTATGGTAAGAAATACCATCAGTAAATTAGGTTTTTGTTAAGATTATGGAAAGAAATATTATCAGTAAATTAGGTTTTTGTTAAATTTATGGAAAGAAATATCAGTAAATTAGGTTTTTGTTAAATTTATTTTAAGAAATACTATCACTAAATTAGGTGTTTGTTAAATGTATTATAAGAAATACCATCACTAAATTAGGTTTTTGTTAAATTTATAAAAAACACCATAATTAAATTAGGTTTTTAATAAATTTATGATAAAAAATACCATCACTAAATGAGATTAATGTTAACTTGATGTCAAATAATTTTAAACACTATTATTATAATATCCTGAGATGGTGCTCCTATTATTCCATTGCGTTATTGTTATATCCCCACGTTACAGGGTCTAGCAGACCCAATGCACAACCTTCCTTAGCCGTCTCTTACAACATCTCTGCCGGTGAAAGTGTATCCACTCTTTGTTCCTGTTTCGACCCAGGTTACAACTTACGTCATGAAGATACCCTTCCAAAGGTTGAAAGGATCCTCTATCCAGAAGATAACTTTCCAAAGGTTGAAGGGATCCTCTATCTAGAAGTTAACCTTCCAAAGGTTGAAGGGATCCTCTATCCAGTAGTTAACCTTCCAAAGGTTGAAGGGATCCTCTATCCAGAAGTTAATATTCCAAAGGTTGAAGGGATCCTCTATCTAGAAGATACCCTCCCAAAGGTTGAAGGGATCCTCTATCCAGAATATAACCTTCCAAAAGAAGGAGGGGTTCCTCTATCCAGAAGATAACCTTCCAAAAGAAGGAAGGGTTCCTCTATCCAGTAACACGCTGGGAACCGCTGGCTTAAGCTAAAATCTTAGCTGGAAGAATTCGCCAAGGACAGGACAAACACGATTTTTGAAATCCTGTATTTTACGACTTTGGCTTGAATTAAAGGAACGGTCTCCCAGAGGCCTGTCAAGTGCGTCATTACCTGTGTTTGTACAGAAAGGATGTGTTCTCCCTTCACAAACACACCTCTGCTCTCCATATTCTCAATGAGCTCGCTGGAGCCATCCCTCCATCAAGCCTCGAGGGAAGCCAATGATTGATATTGTCACGAATCTAGCACATAGATTTTCTCAGAACGTATTGTTTCTATGAAATTTTCTAGAGTAGAAGGCTCTACAACAATTAGAATTGCACGCCAAGCCGATTACGCATTGCCTGTGATTTTTTTTTTTAAAGTTTGAGAAACGACTCCCAAATATTTGATAATGCAGCGAATCGATGAGTAGATGCCCAGATTTAGAAGGAAAAATGACAAGAGAAATGATAACAAGAATAAATTGATGAACATAAAGAAGAAGTAGACGAATAAAAGAAGTGGTAGAGGAAAAATCAGAAGATGCAGAAGAAAACGAACAAGACTTTATGAGAGAGAAGACAAAGATAATACAATTAATAAACACATAAAAAACAAGAAGAAGAAGAAGAGGATGAGGTTATGCGAAGAAGAAGAAGGTGGTTAAAAAGACATACAAGAGGAAGAAGAAAAATGCAGAAGAAGAGATGGAAGAAAATAAAAGAAGATTACAAAACGTGAAAGATTAAGCAGACGATCAGAGCAGACATAGAAATAATAGATGAGACCATTCCTTTCAAATTCATCTTCAACAAAACACGTGACTCTCACAACTCATTTATTAACTTTGAGACTAACTCTTCATGTCTTTTATCCTCCTCTAACCTCTCTCCATCCTTGATAGTGGGATTCCAGAATTACAGTTATGAGGAACGACTCGGAGAAACCGGCCTACAGTGTCTCGAAGAGAGAAGAATTCGTGGTGACTTAATACAGGTTTATAAGATGATCAGAGGAATGGATAAATTAGACTATAACAAGTTTTTTTAAAATACAGCCACCTACAATAACACGAGGGCATAGCTACAAGCTGACTAAAGAGAGGTCCAGGTTAGATATTAGGAAATATTTTTTTAGTCAGAGAGTGGTGTCTGCTTGGAATGCATTGCCAGGGGAGGTAGTGGAGGCAGGGACAGTTAATGCATTTAAGAATAAACTGGATGCGCATAGCTTTTAGAGCAAGGTGATGTAAATGTAACTGGTTGTATACAGACTCTGCAGGGTCTTCTAAACCAGTATAAAGACGTTAAGTTAAGTTAAGTTGTCATTCACACCCCGAGCAAACCCCTTACCCTAGACTCTGAGAGCACTTAGTCAAACCTACTCTCCCGTCCACCACTTCTAGTCAAGACTCATATCCTCCCAAACACCATCTACTGTGTTCCTACACAGGACAGGTACAGAACTGGTACATAGTTGGAGTGGTTTACAACCAACTTAAGTTTCTTACCGAATTGTATTTTGTAGAATTCTCTTTTTATGACGTGAAAAACATTCGACTAGCCAACTCGTCTTTGAGATCTCTATTCTGGTCTATTAGAACTCCAATGTATTTGTGCGGCTTAAACAGTTCTGGTAGCTGTTTACCCTGCAGTGTAATGTCAACCTTACACAAATATTCATCAAACACTAATATGGCCAGTTCAAGAAATAACTGGCAAACAAACGCACACATTTCCCTTTACAAGTTTAGTCTTAATTCGTGGCCAGAATCCATGGCTGACAATCCATACCCAGAATCCATGACTGACAATCCACGGCAAGAATCCATGGCTGACAATCCATACCCAGAATCCATGACTGTCAATCCATAGCCAGAATCCCTGACTGATAATCCATGGCCAAAATACAGCTAGGGGTCCCTGTCACCCCCCCCCCCCCCCCTAGTTGACGCACTCAAAAAGAAAAGACATATATGACATAACATTAATAATGTTCGCTTATGGGTCTGAGGCCTGTTGTGTCGGCTGGCCACATCCATGAACCACAGCTGTGGCGTTGGTTCCAGGCTTCGTCCAGGATGGAGGTCGGCCACATCCATGACCCACAGCTGTGGCGTTGGTTCCAGGTTTCGTCCAGGATGGAGGTCGGCCACATCCATGACCCACAGCTGTGGCGTTGGTTCCAGGCTTCGTCCAGGATGGAGGTCGGCCACATACATGACCCACAGCTGTTGCGTTCGTTCCAGGCTTCGTCCAGGATGGAGGTCGGCCACATCCATGACCCACAGCTGTGGCGTTGGTTCCAGGCTTCGTCCAGGATGGAGGTCGGCCACATACATGACCCACAGCTGTTGCGTTCGTTCCAGGCTTCGTCCAGGATGGAGGTCGGCCACATCCATGACCCACTGCTGTGACGTGGTTCCCGGCTTCGTCAAGTATGGAGGTTCATATCTGTTGGAGTCATACTATGCGGGGACGGTCTCTTCTACGTCTTCAGCCTGTCGGGGGAAGACTTGTGGCTCTGTAGTATCTTGTGGGCCAGAATTTTATGACCCAGCAGAACAACATGACCGAAAAAAACGGCGTCGGTCAAGTGTTTTTGAAATTCGGAGGTCTGTTTTTGCAAAGATCTCCACGTCGTGGTGTAGTCATGCCAAATGATGTCCTGGATACGCCGCTGATTACGCATGTAGAAAGCCTCTAATCTCGATATGTCATGTTTCAGCAATGTCCAGGCTTCAGAGCCGTAAGGAAAGACGTGGACCACGCAGAACATGCAGTTGTACTATATCAAGCAGGGTTGGGTCCTAAGAAACCAATTGATTCCTTTAGAAACAGTGGGACGGACGCCAAATATCAAGGCTTCTACTACTGATGGTTGACGTGGTGGGACATAACCTTGGCAAGGGAAACACTTTGTGTGTGCTTCAGTACGGGAGGGACTGTCTGAGGTCTTAGCTGTGAGTAACCAGCCAATGGTAGAAGAGAGGAGACTAAGTGAGGTAGAAGACACTACACTCCATGGTAAGTAAGGTAGTAGGCTAGACCCCAGGGTAGAAGAGGAGAGTTAGGTAAAAGACTGCACCCTAGGGTAGAAGACTCTACACCAAAGGGCACAAATGGAGCGACTACGTAAGGTAGAAGACTCTACACACCAGGGTAGAAGACGAGCGACTATGTAAGTACAGAAGAAGTCTTCACACCCCAGGGTAGACTAAGTAGGAAACGTAGAAGATTCTACACGCAAGGGATAGAAAAGGATATACTAAACAAGGTAGAAGATTCTACACGCAAGGCATAGAAAAGGATATACTAAACAAGGTAGAAGATTCTACACGCAAGGGATAGAAAAGGATATACTAAACAAGGTAGAAGATTCTACACGCAAGGGATAGAAAAGGATATACTAAACAAGGTAGAAGATTCTACACGCAAGGGATAGAAAAGGATATACTAAACAAGGTAGAAGATTCTACACGCAAGGGATAGAAAAGGATATACTAAACAAGGTAGAAGATTCTACACGCAAGGGATAGAAAAGGATATACTAAGCAAGGTAGAAGATTCTACACCAAAGGGTAGTAGACTCTACACTCTATCTCTCTTTGTTACACCTTCTGTTCTCTCGCTCTCTCTGTTACACCTTCTATTCTCTCTCTCTCTGTTACACCGTCTATTCTCTCTCTCTGTTACACCTTCTATTTTTTATCTTTCTGTTACACCTTCTAATGTCTCTCTCCCTTTGTTACACCTTATATTCTCTCTCTCTCTCTGTTACACCTTCTATTCTCTCTCTCTCTCTCTCTCTGTTACATCTTCTATTCTCTCTCTCTGTTACACTTTCTGTTCTCTCTCTCTCTGTTACACCCTCTATTCTCTCTCTCTCTCTCTGTTACACCTTCTATTCTCTCTCTCTCTCTCTCTGTTACACCTTCTGTTCTCTCTCTTTCTGTTACACCCTCTATTCTCTCTCTCTCTGTTACACCTTCTATTCTCTCTCTCTGTTACACCTTCTGTTCTCTCTCTCTGTTACACCTTCTGCTCTCTCTCTCTTTCTGTTACACCATCTATTCTCTCTCTCTCTGTTACACCTTCTATTCTCTCTCTCTGTTACACCTTCTGTTTTCTCTCTCTGTTACACCTTCTGTTCTCTCTCTTTCTGTTACACCCTCTATTCTCTCTCTCTCTGTTACACCTTCTATTCTCTCTCTCTGTTACACCTTCTGTTCTCTCTCTCTCTATTACACCCTCTATACTCTCTCTCTCTGTTACACCTTCTATTCTCTCTCTCTGTTACACCTCCTGTTCTCTTTCTCTTTCTGTTACACCTTCTGCTCTCTCTCTTTCTGTTACAACTTCTATTCTCTCTCTCTCTGTTACACCTTCTATTCTCTTTCTCTGTTACACCTTCTGTTCTCTCTCTCTATCTGTTACACCTTCAATTCTCTCTCTCTGTTACACCTTCAATTCTCTCTCTCTCTCTCTCTGTTACACCTTCTATTCTCTTTCTCTGTTACACCTTCTATTCTCTCTCTCTATGTTACACCTTCTATTATCTCTCTCTGTTACACCTTCTATTCCGTTCTAGTTGTGACGTCAAATCTATTTCTATTGCCCCTGTAACAGATTATTCTATTCAGGAATACACAGACCTATGCTGACAACAGACATTAGCATAAATATTAGCAGACGATTGAGTAGAAACTAGATTCGTTTAGGTCCAATGTTCGCCTCTCCATCAATCCCACCCGGTTTAAGCTTCCTCTGAGTCCTACTTAAAACAAAACGTCAGCCAGTGGTGAATAGATCAGGAAAGGGAGGGGAGGGGGGGGGGGCGTAGAGTTGATGGATAGTCTCATAGCAGCTACTGCCGTCAGTGATGAAAAGTTGAAGATATAATTTTGCTTGATGCCAACTTGTTGAAAGAAGAGAATGACCATATCCCTTCCTCTCTGTGATTTACGTCCCAATGGGTGTAGAGTATTCTACCGTACTTAGTCAAGTTTCTTACTTGGACACTTCTTAATCGTGGCATGTCAAGATTTGCGCCATTTTCTATGCGCAACAAAGATATTTTTAAAACAATACATATTGAAGCCGGACAATGATGGTTCATTTAGCTTGATGGTTCTACACACTCATGTAATTTTTCTCTCAATTGTCCCTACCTGATTGATAATCAAATTTTCCCAAGATAAATGCATAGCCTACAGTTGTTATTAACTTGGACAGTGTCTTGCGTCCAATCAGAAAATAGTTTATTGGTGGCTTGAACTATTTAGCGGAAGAGCTGTAACTATGGTATTGTTTAGAGTATCTTATAGATCAAAATGCCAGGACTGCTGCATGGACAAGATTATGTGAGTGACAACATATATTCCTCAGCCTGTCTTATCTGATTCTTCTTCTGCGTTCGTTCTCAATCTCCCGCTACCAAGCCCTGAGCGGGGCTTTGCAAGTAGCAGGATGTAGTCCAGAGAACGGAATGCGTTGTGTCGCTAGCTTACAGCTTGACTGCGATATTTGCAACTTTCGGTCCGACACATCTGTCTTCAGCAGGGTCTAATCTGATTAAACAGATGTGGAATATTTTTTTTGGGTTTTTTTTGTGCCTTCGCCTCGTTTCTCTAATCCCCAAGGTGGTGTGCGTTACGCTGTGGTTTTTATTTTGCGCCTATCGGCCCAGTGCATCCGACTTCAGCTTCCATTTTAAGTAACAGTCTGCTTCCTCCTGCATTTTCTAAGGATTTACTTCCCCAGGGTAACGGCCGGTGCTGTAATGGGGATCGAACCCAGCACCTTCTGGTTGTGAGCCGTGCCACTTAACCACTATGGTACGCCGACCCCGTGGGATATTTATTGACACGTGAAAACAAATATTTTCTTATTCATTTTAGTTATTCTTACACATTATAACGCACCTGGCCTATTCAGATTAGTTTTATAATATGATTACAAATGGATGGTTTTTAATCCAGCATCCTATGGGCTCCTGCCCTTTGGCCCAATACCACATAGTGGTATCTATAAGTGTTTGTAAGCTGTTGTTTAGTTCCATACTTCTTCTTCGTACGCAGTCAGACAGTAACCATTATTTTTTCGAAAAAAGCGGCGGTCATCCTGAGGCTGTCGACACTGCCATAAAGCTTGTCTTGCAGTTCCACTGGTGATGGCCACATCTGCTCTCTCTGATCCTCGTATGTCGGGCAGTTCTGCAGCAGATGTTCAGCGGTCCTTTTACCGGTACCGCACGGGCATTCGTCGGTACCACCTTTCTTCAATTTGTTGAATAGGTGGTACCTCAGTCTATTGTGGCCAGTGCGAAGTCTGAAGACAACGACCTGCTCTCTTCTCTTCAACTGGTAATAGGCATCGTTTTTGGTGTAACCAGTATGTTCGGTTTCCCATTTGGTCATGTATCTGGCTTTGATAAGCCGTTTTGACTCTTCGTACGTCAGTTCCATACAAAGTGTTCTATTTGTTTACCGCGGAGGAAAACGCGATTTGCTTTTTATGAACCGCGATTCTTGAGGTTCAAACAATATTGCTACGTCAAGCTGTGCGTTTGGGGACGGCGTGGCCTAGTGGTTAAGTGGCACGGCTCACAACTCGAAGGTGCTGGGCTCGATCCCCATCACAGCACCGGCCGTTACCCCGGGGAAGCAAACACTTAGAAAATGGAGGAGGAAGCAGACCCTTAAATAAAATGCATGCTGAAGTCGGATGCACTGGGCCGACAGGTGCAAAATAAAAACCACAGTGCAACGCACACCGCCTTGGGGGATTAGAGAAATAAGCCGATCGAAAAAAAAGCTCTGGTATTTTTTTTTGGAGGGGGGGGGGGGGGGGGGGGTATATCCAGGCAACTGTCTAGAACAGACAGCTTAACTTAACTTAACGTCTTTATACCGGCTTAGAAGACTGTGCAGTATTTGTATACAACCAGTTGTGTTTACGTTTCTTTGCTCTAAAAGCTATGCGTATAAAATCTATTATTAAATGTACCAACTGTCCCTGCCTCCACTACTTCCTGTGGCAATGCATTCCAAGCATTCACCACTCTCTGACTATAAATATATTTTCTAAAATCTAATCTGGACCTTTATTTAGTTAATTTATAGTTATACCCTCAAGTTCTTGTAGGTGGTTGTATTTTGAAGAAAAAAAAACATGTTATAATCAAATCTATCCATTCCTCTGACCATCTTACAAACCTGTATTAAGTCACCACGAATTCTTCTCTCCTCTAAACACTGTAGGCCGGTTTTTCAGAGTCTTTCCTCATAACTGTAATTCTGGAATCCCACTCAGATTTCTCTCTTTTCTTGGTATTCTTTCCAGCATGTTTATATCTCCTCTACGATAAGGACTCTATCGTTCGAAATTGGATGGAATCTATTGGGCTCAACTATTTGAGCATTGCAATGATTACATATGTTTTGCGATCAGCAGACCATCTTGGTCCCATTCGTTGTTGGTAAATATTATTCGCATGTAGAAAAAGTGGGGCAGCGTGGCCTATGGGGACCATTTCACAATCCCAACGCTCCGGGTTTGAATCCCGCCGTGTCGAATATAACAGACACGGAGTTTTTCTGCTAGGTGCGATCGCTCCTCACGCACCGAAAATAATGGTAACATACTTGCCAAAAAACTTTTACCAAGCAAATACGGTGACGGTTGTAAGAAGCGATGTTTATTAATAGACATGCTACTTACTTTAAAGGACATGCTACTTACTTTAAAGGACATGCTACTTACTTTAACGGACATGCTACTTACTTTAAAGGACATGCTACTTACTTTAAAGGACATGCTACTTACTTTAAAGGACATGCTACTTACTTTTTCTTTGTTGAAAAAGGAATTCACTCATCGGAAAACGTCGTCTACATATAATCTTGCTTAGGGAGGAACATAATGATACTAAGAACATAATGATACTAAGAACATAATGATACTAAGAACACAATCATTGGCTCCGTCCATCTTATCAGAGGATAGAAAGTTGTCCTTTGGAAAATGGGATGTAGCTACAGTCCATGCGGTAACGATTGTGACTCGTAAGACCAATCCGGGCAGAGTAAAGTCTTCCACAGAGTATGCAAGGAAGGTCAGGACCGTTTGAGGTATCGCATGGTGTGGCATGTCATCTCTGATAGGCGGAGTCTTTAGCCTATCCGCAATCAGTATCTCCTTTGTCTGTATTCCAGGCTTAATCCTGCACCTCCATGTAACACGATCCATGGCGTCCTGTTCCCATGACTCCAAATCGATACCTGCGTCATTCATATCCCGCTTGCATACATCCTTGTACCGAAGTAGTGGCCGGCCCCGAGACCTTTTCCCCAACTGTAATTCCCCACAGAGACGATATTTTGGTATTATGTCATCATCCAAACCCCCGAATGTGTCCCACCCAGCGGAGCCTTCGAAGACTAAACATGTATAAGATTGGGGCAGGGCCTGTTGCCTCCAACATCGCTCCGTTGGTGATCTTGTCTTGTCACCCAACGCCCAGGATTCTGAGCAGGCACCTCATGTGAAAGCTATTGCTGTCTCACTGCCATAACAAACGGTGCTGAGGACACAGGCCGTGTAAACAAGTGTTTTTGTTTTAACAGTGAGCTTATTGTTCAGAAAACAATACACATGAATTTTCAAATACATGTCAGTCTTCGAACAAAGCGGTAGATTAAATGGAAACATTCACACAAATTACAAAGTTGGATGTTTTTTATTGGATGCGCAAGCAACGGTTGTGTAAGGCGGTGGGCTGTTTTTATTGGATGCGCAACGTTTGTGTAAGGCGGTGGGGCTGTTTTTATTAGATGCGCAACGGTTGTGTAAAGCGGTGGGCTGTTTTTATTGGATGCGCAACGGTTGTGTAAGGCGGTGGGGCTGTTTTTATTAGATGCGCAACGGTTGTGTAAAGCGGTGGGCTGTTTTTATTGGATGCGCAACGGTTGTGTAAAGCGATGGGCTGTTTTTATTGGATGCGCAACGGTTGTGTAAGGCGGTGGGGCTGTTTTTATTAGATGCGCAACGGTTGTGTAAAGCGGTGGGCTGTTTTTATTGGATGCGCAACGGTTGTGTAAAGCGATGGGCTGTTTTTATTGGATGCGCAACGGTTGTGTAAAGCGGTGGGCTGTTTTTATCACATACCTAAATTGTGCGGAGAACCGACCAGAACACTTCAAATGCTCGTTAGCGTTCGTCTGTCTGCCACATTTGGTTGAGAAACTGCTAAATCTGGACAAACGACCGCGGGCAAGAAGTCTGTCATTAGTTGTTTGAGTTTCAGCCAGGGGAGATTACAGAATTACTTGAACTAAGCTTAAACTCAGACCAAATGTGGTTCTGTCTCAGGTTACACGGCCTAACTAGATCTGATATGATCATTTAGCAAGCTGGTGGTGATATCATTCAATCTTTGATAATATTGAGAGTTATTGCGGGAGATCAATTATATTACAGTAATGTAGAGTGCATTAATTATAATAAGAGTATTGGGAGGGCACGTATTATAACAGGTGTACTGTGGTGGGCATCAACTATAAAAGAGAATATGGAAGAAGGCAGATTATTGTTTAAAAAGTATTGGTTGAAGACAAATGATAAAAGAGAGTATTGGTAGAGGATACACAACAATAGAGAGTATTGGTAGAGGATATTCATTATAAAAGAGAGTATTGGTAGAGGATATACATTATAAAAGAGAGTATTGGTAGAGGATATTCATTATAAAAGAGAGTATTGGTAAAGGATATACATTATAAAAGAGAGTATTGGTAGAGGATATACATTATAAAAGAGAGTATTGGTAGAGGATATACATTACAAAAGAGAACTTTGGTAGAGGATATTCATTATAAAACAGAGTATTGGTAGAGGATATTCATTATAAAAGAGAGTATTGGTAGAGGATATTCATTATAAAAGAGAGTATTGGTAGAGGATATTCATTATAAAAGAGAGTATTGGTAGAGGATATACATTATAAAAGAGAGTATTGGTAGAGGATATTCATTATAAAAGAGAGTATTGGTAGAGGATATTCATTATAAAAGAGAGTATTGGTAGAGGACATAACAATAGAGAGTATTGGTAGAGGACATAACAATAGAGAGTATTGGTAGAGAACAACAATTATAAAAGAGAGTATTGGTAGAGGATACATAACAATAGAGAGTACTGGTAGAGGACACATAACAATAGAGAGTATTGGTAGAGGACATAACAATAGAGAGTATTGGTAGAGGACATAACAATAGAGAGTATTGGTAGAGGACATAACAATAGAGAGTATTGGTGGAGGATATACATTATAAAAGAGAGTATTGGTAGAGGATATACATTATAAAAGAGAGTATTGGTAGAGGATATACATTATAAAAGAGAGTATTGGTAGAGGATATACATTATAAAAGAGAGTATTGGTAGAGGATATACATTATAAAAGAGAGTATTGGTAGAGGATATACATTATAAAAGAGAGTATTGGTAGAGGATATTCATTTTAAAAGAGAGTATTGGTAGAGGATATTCATTATAAAACAGAGTATTGGTAGAGGATATTCATTATAAAAGAGAGTATTGGTAGAGGATATTCATTATAAAAGAGAGTATTGGTAGAGGATATTCATTATAAAAGAGAGTATTGGTAGAGGATATACATTATAAAAGAGAGTATTGGTAGAGGATATTCATTATAAAAGAGAGTATTGGTAGAGGATATTCATTATAAAAGAGAGTATTGGTAGAGGACATAACAATAGAGAGTATTGGTAGAGGACATAACAATAGAGAGTATTGGTAGAGAACAACAATTATAAAAGAGAGTATTGGTAGAGGATATTCATTATAAAAGAGAGTATTGGTAGAGGATATTCATTATAAAAGAGAGTATTGGTAGAGGATATTCATTATAAAAAAGAGTATTGGTAGAGGATATTCATTATAAAAGAGAGTATTGGTAGAGGATATACATTATAAAAGAGAGTATTGGTAGAGGATATACATTATAAAAGAGAGTATTGGTAGAGGATATACATTATAAAAGAGAGTATTGGAAGAGGATATACATTACAAAAGAGAACTTTGGTAGAGGATATTCATTATAAAACAGAGTATTGGTAGAGGATATTCATTATAAAAGAGAGTATTGGTAGAGGATATTCATTATAAAAGAGAGTATTGGTAGAGGATATTCATTATAAAAGAGAGTATTGGTAGAGGATATACATTATAAAAGAGAGTATTGGTAGAGGATATTCATTATAAAAGAGAGTATTGGTAGAGGATATTCATTATAAAAGAGAGTATTGGTAGAGGACATAACAATAGAGAGTATTGGTAGAGGACATAACAATAGAGTGTATTGGTAGAGAACAACAATTATAAAAGAGAGTATTGGTAGAGGATACATAACAATAGAGAGTACTGGTAGAGGACACATAACAATAGAGAGTATTGGTAGAGGACATAACAATAGAGAGTATTGGTAGAGGACATAACAATAGAGAGTATTGGTAGAGGACATAACAATAGAGAGTATTGGTGGAGGATATACATTATAAAAGAGAGTATTGGTAGAGGATATACATTATAAAAGAGAGTATTGGTAGAGGATATACATTATAAAAGAGAGTATTGGTAGAGGATATACATTATAAAAGAGAGTATTGGTAGAGGATATACATTATAAAAGAGAGTATTGGTAGAGGATATACATTATAAAAGAGAGTATTGGTAGAGGATATTCATTTTAAAAGAGAGTATTGGTAGAGGATATTCATTATAAAACAGAGTATTGGTAGAGGATATTCATTATAAAAGAGAGTATTGGTAGAGGATATTCATTATAAAAGAGAGTATTGGTAGAGGATATTCATTATAAAAGAGAGTATTGGTAGAGGATATACATTATAAAAGAGAGTATTGGTAGAGGATATTCATTATAAAAGAGAGTATTGGTAGAGGATATTCATTATAAAAGAGAGTATTGGTAGAGGACATAACAATAGAGAGTATTGGTAGAGGATACATAACAAAAGAGAGTATTGATAGAGGGCAACAATTATAAAAGAGAGTATTGGTACCGCGTGGAATATATACTGACGAGTACTGATACAGAAAGTACACTATAATAAAGAGGATTTATGCAAGAAGTAAACTGCAATACAGAGTATTGGCTCTGATGGTCATTTATTATAAAGAGAGTTTGCTAAAAAACATAAATTATAACAACAACTTCTAAATCGATCGCTCAATCAGTTAATCAAAACCTATCAGGTCTCTGGAGAGAATTGGAGTATAACAAATACAGATCAATTCTTCCTGTCCTGTGCCATGACGTTATCACTGCATTCGTGTCCCTGCTGCCGATGTTTGAATGTCGGGACATTTCTTCTCCGTGAATATTTAGGTCTGCCTCTTCTTCTCTTACCTTCCGGATTCCAGAACAGATCATGTCTGTTCATTTAACTCTATCCGCTTTTAATGTGTGCTTTACCAAGCACCAGCGTCTTCTCCTTACGTCAACTCCGACGTCTGGAAGTTTCTTTCCAACAGTTCCATATTACTCACTTCATCATACCATATTAATTTCTGCAATGTGCTATGGTGCTGAAACATGGACACCTACAGAAGATTAAGGGAAGGAACTGATAGTTGCCCAGGGCTCTGTCGAGAAACGCACAGTTGGAGTTACTCTCCCCTATCAGTACATGCTCACCTTCACAGAGCCGATCTATGGCAATTATTAACAAGCCATGTATATGTTCACACACACAAGAATAGTCATTATGGGGCAGGCCACATGCTCTGAAGTATGGCTGAAGGTTGCTGGTCTATGTTGGTCATTGCTGGTCTAGGTTAGTCTTTGATGGTCTAGGTTGGTCATTAGTGGTCTAGGTTGGTCATTAGTGGTCTTAGTTGATCATTAGTGGTCTAGGTTGGTCATTAGTGGTCTAGGTTGGTCATTAGTGATCTTGGTTGGTCATTGCTGGTCTAGGTTAGTCTTTGATGGTCTAGGTTGGTCATTAGTGGTCTAGGTTGGTCATTAGTGGTCTAAGTTGGTCTTTGATGGTCTAGGTTGGTCATTAGTGGTCTAGATTGGTCTTTGATTGTCTAGGTTGGTCATTAGTGATCTTGGCTGGTCATTGCTGGTCTAGGTTGGTCATTAGTGGTCTAGGTTGGTCATTAGTGGTCTTGGTTGATCATTAGTTGTCTAGGTTGGTCATTAGTGGTCTAGGTTGGTCATTAGTGATCTTGGTTGGTCATTGCTGGTCTAGGTTAGTCTTTGATGGTCTAGGTTGGTCATTAGTGGTCTTGGTTGGTCATTAGTGGTCTAGGTTGGTCATTAGGGGTCTTGGTTGATCATTAGTGGTCTAGGTTGGTCATTAGTGGTCTAGGTTGGTCATTAGTGATCTTTGTTGGTCATTGCTGGTCTAGGTTAGTCTTTGATGGTCTAGGTTGGTCATTAGTGGTCTAGGTTGGTCATTAGTGGTCTAGATTGGTCTTTGATGGTCTAGGTTGGTTATTGCTGGTCTAGGTTAGTCATTAATGGTCTGTGTTAGTCATTAGTGGTCTAGGTTGGTCATTGCTGGTCTAGGTTGGTTATTGCTTGTCTATGTTGGTCATTGCTGGTCTATGTTCGTCATAACTGGTCTAGGTTGGACATTACTGGACTATTTTAGTAATTACTGGACTATGGTGTCCATTACTGGAATAGTTTAGTCATTACTTGACTATGTTGGTTATTACTGGACTATGGTGATCATTAATGGACTATTTTAGTCACTACTGGACTATGGTGGTAATTACTGGACCCTGTTAGTCCATACTAGACTTTGTTGGTCATAACTTAACTATTTTAGTCATTACTAGACTATGGTGGTCCTTTACCGGACTATGTTGGTCATTACTGGACTATGGTGGTCATTACTAGACTATGGTGGTCCTTACTGGACTATGGTGATCATTACTGGACTTTGGTGGCCATTACTGGACTATGGTGGTCATTACTGGACTATGGTGGTCATTACTGGACTATGGTGGCCATTACTGGACTATGGTAGTCATTACTGGACTATGGTGGTCATTACTAGACTATGGTGATCATTACTGGACTATGTTGGTCATTACTGGACTATGTTGCCTACTGACGTATTTTATTAGTTTTTATCTCGCAATGTTGAGAATTTTAAACGTATAGTCGTTATTATGACCTCTGTTATATTTACACACTCGGTTATATATTTACACACTCAGTAATATATTTACACACTCTGTTAATATTTACACACTCGGTCATATATTTACGCAGCCAGTTATATATTTACATACTCGGTTATATATTTACACACTTGGTTATATATTTACACACTCGGTTATATATTTACGCAGTCTGTGATATATTTACGCACTCGGTTATATATTTACGCACTCGGTTATATATTTACACACTCGGTTATATATTTACGCACTCAGTTATATATTTACACACTCGGTTATACATTTACGCACCCAGTTATATATTTGCACACTCTGTTAAATATTTACACACTCGGTTATATATTTACGCAGCCAGTTATATAATATTTACACACTCGGTTAAATATTTACACACTGTGTTATATATTTACGAACCCAGTTATTTATTTACGCACCCAGTTATATATTTACGCAGTCAGTTATGTTGTGCCATATTTAACTATTGTACTGTTGTTTTAAAGCATTTTCGTGATGATTAAATGGGCTTTGAAGGTATTTATTTGGTTTTGTCCTGAAGCTGTTTTAAAGTATCCTGGTGGAATCGAATGTAATATGTCCATTTTTAAATGAATCACACTTTTTTATTTTAACTTCTGTAACAGTGGGGACGTTGGGATTGGGGCTGGGGGAGGGGCAAGTGCGAGATGAGAGACAGCCCTTTATAATTTCACGGTTCAGACAACTGTCAAGGGAAGTAAATAGTTTATAATATCACAAGGGAGGTGACTTCAGAAATATTTGCCTCCACCGAGTATTGGCTTTCAGAAAGGATGAACGCCTTGGGCAGCCATGATATGCGACCCGCAAATACATCAATAAGTGATGAGTGTCTATGACACGGCACGTAATATGACTAATATCTGCTGGCTTGACCTTTCGCCCGGCTATCACGGGCAGCGCCTCGCACAGGATGTGACGAGGTGATATGGATACAGTAGGTAGGTCACAGAGACAGAGAGACAGGGAAAGAGAGAGAGAGAGAGTCAACAGTAGAACAGACAACGGGCTGGAAGCTCATAAGGTCAGGCTTTGTCGCTCAGCAAGTCATGATCTCTACCCTAGCGGTAAATCTTTGTATCTCTTCTCTATTCATTGAACACATTAGAAGCTGGCCGTTTTTTGACAAGTCTGTCACTAAGTTTTACTACAAGAACAAAAGGCACGAAACACGATGTTTTAAATGCAGTAGACCGACGATTAGACCAAGGGTATTGCTCTTCAACAAATCTGTGAGTTCAAGTATATGGGCAGTATGTTTTCGACAGAAGGTAGGATCGACAGGGAAATCGAGATAAGGTGTCAGAAAGCATCTGCGGTGACTTATCAGCTGTCCCCATTGCTTAGACACCCGAGCATTAGTTTGGCAACAAAGCAACAGCTGATAACAGTATATTTATGCCGACTCTGTGCTACCAGTGCCAAACATGGCCTCTGTCAAGGGCCTGTGAGAGCAGAATTTCGACTTGTAAAATGAAGTGTTTGAGGAAAGTCATCGGTGTTACCAGGAGAGACAGAATGCGGAACGACGACATTCGAAGTATGGTCGGCACTACGGCTTGTGTAGAATACATTTCCAGGCAGAAAATAAGTTGGTTGAGTCATCTCATGAGAATGCGCCCTCATCATCGTCCACTGATGGCTTTCAATGCTGGTAGATCTGGCTACAGGGCAAGGGGACGAGCGCGAGATAGATGGATAGATGACATAGTGATTGTGCAACGACATGGGCTCACATTGACCGACGCAACGCACTTGGCGCAAGATAGACGACTCAAGCTCCCCACGCCTCTAAACGGCACAAGTGGGAAGAAAACTAACTAGACCGGTATAATAGATCCCAGAGGTCAGCGTGAGAGATCCCTAGGGATGAGAATGGACAACCTTTAGGCCAACTGTTACCCACCTCTTGGACTTGGTCAATATTTGACAAAACATTAAGTCCCTAGTCGTCCCCTTGAATAACAAACACGCAAATCAGTGATAAGGTTATCACTATTATGCGCCATAACGAATACTTGTCACTTGTTCAATATCTTCTTCATCTGCCTCCTCTTCCTTCCATTCTCATAATTCTTCTTCGTTTTCCTTTTTCTCTTATGTCTCCCGTTCCATCTACTTTTCCTGGTTCACTCTTCCTTCATTGTTTTCCGTTTCCTCTTTTTTTCTCTTCTTCCTATTCGTGGTATTTTTATTCTTCATCATCGCCTTCCGTTTCCTCATTTCCTTCTATTCTTCCACGCCATCTTTCTGGTCTGTCACATCTTCATCTTTCTCTTCCTCAATTTTACACTTTTTCTACTTTTTTTCTGCTGCCTCTTCCTGATCTTCATTCTTTTTATTTTCCTCTTCTTCTGTTTCTTCGCAACCTTCCACTTTCATCCTCCACTTGTTCCTCACTTGTTCTCTACCAAGCACATGACTCACTGCAGCTTCACAACGTTCATGCGACGGTCCAATCGGAAGTGCTTGGCTATTAGATAAGAAAGAGAGAGAGAGAGAGGGGAGAGGGAAAGGGAGAGGAGAGGGCGAGAGGGGGAGGAGAGGGAGAGGCCGTGAGAGAGAGAAAGGGGAAGGGAGAGAGAGAGACAGAGGGAGGAAGAGAGAGACATATGGAGGAAGAGAGAGAGAGGGGAGAGGGGAGAGGGAGAGGGGAGGGCGAGAGGGGGAGGAGAGGGAGAGGCCGTGAGAGAGAGAAAGGGGAAGGGAGAGAGAGAGACAGAGGGAGGAAGAGAGAGACATATGGAGGAAGAGAGAGAGAGGGGAGAGGGGAGAGGGAGAGGGGAGGGCGAGAGGGGGAGGAGAGGGAGAGGCCGTGAGAGAGAGAAAGGGGGAAGGGAGAGAGAGAGACAGAGGGAGGAAGAGAGATACAGAGGGAGGAAGAGAGAGAGAGGGGAGAGGGGAGAGGGAGAGGGGAGGGCGAGAGGGGGAGGAGAGGGAGAGGCCGTGAGAGAGAGAAAGGGGGAAGGGAGAGAGAGAGACAGAGGGAGGAAGAGAGATACAGAGGGAGGAAGAGAGAGAGAGGGGAGAGGGGAGAGGGAGAGGGGAGGGCGAGAGGGGGAGGAGAGGGAGAGGCCGTGAGAGAGAGAAAGGGGAAGGGAGAGAGAGAGACAGAGGGAGGAAGAGAGAGACAGATGGAGGAAGAGAGAGAGAGGGTTGGAGGGAGAGAAAGAGAGAGAGAGACAGAAAGGGGAGGGGGAGAGGGAGAGGACAAGGGGGAAGGCGAGAGGGGGAGGAGAGGGAGAGGCCGTGAGAGAGATAAAGGGGGAAGGGAGAGAGAGAAACAGAGGGAGGAAGAGAGATACAGAGGGAGGAAGAGAGAGAGAGGGTTGGAGGGAGATAAAGAGAGAGGTAGACAGGTAGGCGGAGAGCGAAAGAGAGAGATAGGGCAAGTGAGAGAAAGACAGAGAGGGAGAAGGGAGAGAGAAAACAAAATATCAATTGTTGGCCCCATATTTATCACCTTAGTGATATATTGGATCCGGTCATGCGCATTTGACGATTGTCTACGTCAATTTCTGGGCAGTTTACAAACACTCCCCGAGTTCCCAATGGTGGAATGTGCGAGGCGAGGTTGTCAGTTCCGGGTCTGGTTAAGGGGTTTACAGGAGAGCTGTGGTTGCGACAAAGACGCGAACATGTCCCATGCCACACTGAGAGCATGACTTAAGACGTCACTAATTGTAAGACGTATTTCCCAACATGTTTTAACATATGACGTTCTAGGCCGCTTCTTCCTTCTTCTTTTGTCCTACTGATCTTGTCATACGGCGACGGGAGAGGTGGGACGCGTAGATTTCTTATTATCGCCAGGTGGGAAGCTTGTGCTGTCGTTAAGGTGTAACTTCCTGAGAGTGTCAAAGACATCCTCGATCCATTGACGTCGTGGTCGTCTTCTTGTTCTTGGACCGGAAACCTGCATATGATATGTTCTTGATGCAGGCTGGTCATAATGCGTTCTGACTAACTGACCAAACCACTTGGTTTGTTGGGAGCCCATGTATGCACTAACTGGGTTTGTCCCCACTGTCTGCATCAGCGTGGTGTTGCGGATTCGGTCACGGATTGTCTTCCCGGCTGCACTTTTCACACAGCGCATCTCACAGCTCTGGATCGTACTCTTTCGGGTTGCTAGTAAGGACCAAGGTTGGCAGATAGTGTATTTATCAGCCTCCTCTTAGTTTAAAGAATCACTCTAGGATGTTTCACAATCCGTGCAATTTGATAATGGACACTGTTCGCCTTCTGAATTCTATGTGTACTCTCTCTGTCCACTCTGCCACCATCAGTGAACATACTACCTAGGTATTTGATCTCTCTGTCCACTCTGCCACCACCAGTGAACATACTACCCAGGTATTTGATCTCTCTGTCCACTCTTCCATCATCAGTGAACATACTACCTAGGTATTTGACCTCTCTGTCCACTCTGCCACCAGTGAACATACTACTCAGGTATTTTAACTACCGTACTTGCTAGATATTTTATCCATGTAAATTATAAACAAAATTGGAGAAAAAAACACAGCCCGGTCGTACTCTACTCAGCACTAGAAACCAATCTACCTTACCAGCATTCGATCATACTGCACCTCCACAGTTCACGTACAAGGCACGAATACCACCCAGTAGTTGACCCCTCCACACCGTATTCCTCCATTACCTCCGAAAGCCTACATCGGTTTACCCAGTCAAACCTTTCTCTTGACCAATAAAGGCCGCGTAGAAGGCCATTTTCTTCTTAAACAGAATTCTATATAGTGATCAGCCAAGGGAAATAATCGATACCGTTCTACAAATATACACATTTTTTACAAAAGATATTTCAATTTGTTTTTCGAGCATAAAATGAAATGGGAAGATTGCGTCAGACAGAATAATTATTACAGTTTCCTAAGTAATACATTGGGAGGACACGAGAGATCCTGGACGCCAGGGTGTGTCGCATCTAGACATTTAGCCGTGGAAACTAGAAATGCTGGCATTTGTCATTCCAGGACCAGAGTCATAATCACTGACACAATGTGCCCCCATTCTGCATGTATCTAAGACCGTGCCTGACTCCAAGATTGTGTGCCTGACTCCACGATTGTGTGCCTGACTCCAAGATTGTGTGCCTGACTCAACGATTGTGTGCCTGACTCCACGATTGTGTGCCTGACTCCACGATTGTGTGCCTGACTCCACGATTGTGTGCCTGACTCTAATGTTATGTGCCTGACTATAAGATTGTATGCCTGACTCTACGATTGTATGCCTGACTCTAAGATGGTGTGCCTGACTCCACAATTGTGTGCCTGACTCCAAGATTGAGTGCCTGACTCCAAGATTGTGTGCCTGACCCCACGATTGTGTGCCTGACTCCACGATTGTGTGTCTGACTCCAAGATTGTGTGCCTGACTCCAAGATTATGTGCCTGACCCCACGATTGTGTGCCTGACTCCACGATTGTGTGCCTGACACCAAGATTGTGTGCCTGACCCCACGATTGTGTGCCTGACTCCAAGATTATGTGCCTGACTCCAAGATTGTGTGCCTGACTCCACGATTGTGTGCCTGACTCCACGATTGTGTGCCTGACTCTAAGATTGTGTGCCTGACTCCAAGATTGTGTGCCTGACTCCAAGATTGTGTGCCTGACTCCACGATTGTGTGCCTGATTCCACGATTGTGTGCCTGACTCCACGATTGTGTGCCTGACTCTAAGATTGTGTGCCTGACTCCAAGATTGTGTGCCTGACTCCAAGATTGTGTGCCTGACTCCACGAGTGTGTGCCTGACTCCAAGATTGTATGCCTGACTCCACGATTGTGTGCCTGACTCCAAGATTGTGTGCCTGACTCCAAGATTGTGTGCCTGACTCCAAGATTGTGTGCCTGACTCCAAGATTGTGTGCCTGACTCCAAGATTGTGTGACTGACTCCACGATTGTGTGCCTGACTCCAAGATCGTGTGCCTGACTCCAAAATTGTGGGCGTGACTCTAAGATTGTGTGCCTGACTCCAAGATTGTGTGCCTGACTCTAAGATCCTACACGAGTTTGACACTGCTTGATGTTGAGTTTGTAAAGTGTAATGGGTTAAATTTAGGTCACAATTGGTTAAATATAGGTCACACTGGGTTACATTTAGGACATTGGGTTAAATATAAGTGACAATGGGTTAAATGTAGGTCACAATGGGTTAAATATAGGTCACAATTATCTAAAGCCATGTCGAGTACTGCTGACGGTCAGACTCCCTCTTAATCACCAGCCATATTTTCTTCTTCCTCTTCGCCTGCGTCTCTTGTCGTCACACTTCGCTGTTGTGACATTCCCCGGAGAATGTGACCAAAACTGAGTAGGTCTCAGAACATTTCTGTATAATCTTGCATTTCATTTTCGTGGACAGGTTATTCTTTAGACACTACAGAAAACATAATCATAAGACAGTTAAAGACCACAATAACAAAAACGGGAACATCCAAACAGACAGCAACAGCTGGACAGCCAAACAGACAGCAACAGCTGGACAGCCAAACAGACAGCAACAGCTGGACAGCCAAACAGACAGCAACAGATGGACAGCCAAACAGACAGCAACAGCTGGACAGCACAACATACAGCAACAGATGGACAGCCAAACATACAGCAACAGATGGACAGCCAAACAGACAGCAACAGATGGACAGCCAAACAGACAGCAACAGCTGGACAGCCAAACAGACAGCAACAGCTGGACAGCCAAACAGACAGCAACGGATGGACAGCCAAACAGACAGCAACAGCTGGACAGCCAAACATACAGCAACAGCTGGACAGCCAAACAGACAGCAACAGCTGGACAACCAAACAGACAGCAACAGCTGGACAGCCAAACAGACAGCAACAGCTGGACAGCCAAACAGACAGCAACAGCTGGACAGCCAAACAGACAGCAACAGCTGGACAACCAAACAGACAGCAACAGCTGGACAGCCAAACAGACAGCAACAGATGGACAGCCAAACAGACAGCAACAGCTGGACAGCCAAACATACAGCAACAGCTGGACAGCCAAACAGACAGCAACAGCTGGACAGCCAAACAGACAGCAACAGCTGGACAGCCAAACAGAAGGCAACAGCTGGACAGCCAAACAGACAGCAACAGCTGGACAGCCAAACAGACAGCAACAGCTGGACAACCAAACAGACAGCAACAGCTGGACAGCCAAACAGACAGCAACAGATGGACAGCCAAACATACAGCAACAGATGGACAGCCAAACATACAGCAACAGCTGGACAGCCAAACAGACAACAACAGATGGACAGCCAAACAGACAGCAACATATGGACAACCAAACAGACAGCAACAGCTGGACAGCCAAACAGACAGCAACAGATGGACAGCCAAACAGACAGCAACAGATGGACAGCCAAACAGACAGCAACAGCTGGACAGCCAAACAGACAGCAACAGCTGGACAGCCAAACAGACAGCAACAGCTGGACAGCCAAACAGACAGCAACAGCTGGACAGCCAAACAGACAGCAAGAGCTGGACAGCCAAACAGACAGCAATAGCTGGACAACCAAACAGACAGCAACGGCTGGACAGCCAAACAGACAGCAACAGATGGACAGCCAAACAGACAGCAACAGCTGGGCAGCCAAACAGACAACAGAAACTGGACATCCAAACAGACAACAACAGATGGACAGCCAAACAGACAGCAACAGCTGGACAGCCAAACAGACAACAGAAACTGGACATCCAAACAGACAACAAAAACTGGACAGCCAAACAGGCAGCAACTACTGGACAGCCAAACAGAAAGCAACTACTGGACAACCAAACAGACAGCAACAGCTGGACAGCCAAACAGACAACAACAGATGGACAGCCAAACAGACAGCAACAGCTGGACAGCCAAACAGACAACAGAAACTGGACATCCAAACAGACAACAAAAACTGGACATCCAAATAGACAACAAAAACTGGACAGCCAAACAGACAACAAAAACTGGACATCCAAACAGACAACAAAAACTGGACAGCCAAACAGACAACAAAAACTGGACAGCCAAACAGACAACAAAAACTGGACAGCCAAACAGACAACAAAAACTGGACATCCAAACAGACAACAAAAACTGGACATCCAAACAGACAACACAAACTGGACATCCAAACAGACAACAAAAACTGGACAGCCAAACAGACAACAAAAACTGGACAGCCAAACAGACAACAAAAACTGGACAGCCAATCAGACAACACTTACCGTTTTCTGTAGTCCCTCCTTCTTCGTCACCCTCGTCTTCCCCCTCGTACATATTCATATTCTGGTAAGGGTACCCTGGCATAAGCAACAGGGGCGTCTCCTTCTCTACCTGTGTGGGTGGGTTGAACACCAATCTCTGGATATCCGCCCTGGATTAGGTCTTCCTGCGTTGAACACCGACTTAAGGTGCGTAATTCTGTTTAATCCATCGACGTTCCAGATACACACTTTATCCGCACAGTTCCCAGGAATTTAAAACGGACAGATAACTGATGCAAACCTTGAACAATGTAACTGAAATTTGTTATCCATTTTTGGCAAACCATTTCACGTTCGCAGATGATTCCATAAACATTTCCTAAGTTTTCTTATCATTTCCAGCATGTTTTATTTCTGCGCTAACAGAACATATCGTGTCTACCTCTTCCTAAAAAACAAACACGTATTTAAAAAAACAAAAACAACGTAGTCACGACCGTAAAGACATAACGAAAGGTATACAGGTTATTTCGCTTTACGACTTTTCGGTATACGACATTTCCATTTTACGACTCTTCAATTTAATACAAATCGCTAAATATAATACGGCGATCTGAGGAAAAAGTTGTGGCCGAAGCACGAGGGCACTGAGGTATTGAAAGTGACAGCATACTTTATTGGAAAATTGGAAGTCCAAGTTTAAATGAGCAATGATCGCAGAAGAGGGAGAAAACATGCACACTGACCAAAGCAGAAGAACAATAGACTACAATAGGGTAACGAAAGGTCCCAATGTGTAACAATATATTTAAACATGTGACTATTGGTCACAATATGTGACGAAAAATAGCAATAACTAACGATAGACCACAACGTGTGACGCTAGATCACAACATCTGACGCTAGATCACAACATCTGACGCTAGACCACAACATGTGAAATGTGATACTTGCAACAAGTGGTTAGAACCACTAAACAGTCAGGGACACAATGAAGAAATCTGACAGAAAACGTGAACAATGCCCTAAACCAACACACACATAAATAATCCAGCTATATGATAATCATAACTATAAATCCACCTTCCGCACAAGCCTATAACACTGAACTTCACAGCATCGCATCAAAAGGCATATGAAGAAAAATGTATAGAGGTTGTTGAAGAAACACCACAGAAGAATGGATCAAAAAATATCAACGGCCAAACAGATGGCGTAATAAAGAAGATTGCACCTCGAAAGTCGAGTTTCTGAAGTGGGCAGTTACGGTGATAATCACTACACAGGCGCTTACATAAACGGATTATCCTCATTGCCAACACAAAGCGTACTGTGTTCACGCATGCAGAAATCAGAGATTGTCACAAATATAGATACACGCACGCATGAAGGAGCATCCGACACCCTCTCATCTCCGTCCTGTCCAAATACTCCTCTTGTGCGTAACGATATTTCAAAGAATTCGGGATAGGACAGGCCACCGTCACATGTCGATACACGAGGTTTTCTTTTATTCCTTTTTGTGCCATTGTCCGGGAGATGCATCAATAATTTCTTATTTCATCTCTCGCCTTGTGTACACTTAGACTGGGTAAACATGGCCCTAGCACATTGCAAGATACATAAGGAACTTTGGGCAGAATTGCAAATAGGCAGGACACGTGAATATAGGAAGACACGCACGCTGGCCAGATAACATACGCAAACACACATATATTGTCATGTGTTTTCTTCTTCCTCTTCACACATATATTGTCATGTGTTTTCTTCTTCCTCTTCTCTCCCACCTCACCATACTCTTCCTCCTTAACACCCTCCTCCTTTTTATTATTTAAAAAAGGTATTGCGCATCGCAAGCTGGCCCACAACATCAGACGGTTTTGTCTTAATGTGATGTGCGCTGTATTTGGATTTTAGTGAGGGAGTGAATGCGCTAGTCTCCAACCTCACTCTCTTGTCCCAAGTTACCTTGGATCAGTGGCAAGACTATTGGTCGAGACGACTGGAGGTCAGTCGGGATGTAGGCACTCTGGTCTTACCTCCCGTGAGACCAGGAGTCGCTTTAAACGTTCCGTTTCCGTTAATCACAGTGACAAGCGACTGCCTCAACCTTGACTACAGCGAACCTCTTACCTCTCTCCTCATCATCATCATCTTCCTTCTCATTCTGCTTATCGTTCTCTTTCATCTTCATTCTCGTGCTCACTCCTCATCACTTCTCATCTCCACACCTCATCATGAACCTCATCCTTCTCATCGTCGTCCTCCACCCTCTTCGTCTCCTCACCACCGTCTACATTCCTCCTCCTCCTTCACCTCCTTGTCTTCTTCCACTCTTCTTGTGAAACTTAACACATTTTCATTCGTTCCTCAAACACGGATCATTGTCTCTTCATCTTTCTGCCATTACAAAAGTACACTAAAACACACAC
Source organism: Ariolimax columbianus (assembly GCA_036924085.1). Classification (NCBI taxonomy): domain Eukaryota; kingdom Metazoa; phylum Mollusca; class Gastropoda; order Stylommatophora; family Arionidae; genus Ariolimax; species Ariolimax columbianus. The sequence continues at coordinate 2,361,499 of JAVGWX010000020.1, read as the reverse complement.
CTTCACACACCGACCTTTCCACACCCACCTTCACACACCCACCTTCACACACCGACCTTCCCACACCCACCTTACCACAACCACCTTACCACAACCACCTTACCACAACCACCTTTCCACACCCACCTTCACACACCCACCTTCACACACCCACCTTCACACACCCACCTTCACACACCCACCTTACCACAACCACCTTTCCACACCGACCTTTCCACACCCACCTTCACACACACACCTTCACACACCCACCTTCACACACCCACCTTCACACACCCACCTTACCACAACCACCTTCACACACCGACCTTTCCACACCCACCTTCACACACCGACCTTTCCACACCCACCTTCACACACCCACCTTCACACACCCACCTTCACACACACACATTGGCATGTATGACTACCATTAATGGGTCGCTGAAAACCTGATTGAAACACGAGCATCCAGCATACTCCACTCCCAGACACAGAAATCCCAAAACGACCCATAGCTAACTGCTAGCGTCATGGCCAGCTTCCAATAGCTGACTGCTAGCGTCATGGGCAGCGACTCATAGCTGACTGCTAGTGTCAGGGCCAGCGAACCAGAGCTGCTAAGGCCCTTCTACACCTCCACGCGGTGATCCTGGATAACAGGCTGCAGCAGGGCAGACTGGCTAAAGAGAAGGGATCGAAGAGGGGGGCTAATCTGTACTAAAAAATTCCAGCTGAAGTTGGATGTGTGAGATCGAAAGGTGCAAATATCGTAGTCAAGCTGTAAAACTACAACACAACGCATTCCATTCTCCAGACAACATCATGCTACCTCCAAAGCCCCCTTCGTGGCTTGGTAGCGAGAGATTGAATAATAGAAGATAATTCCAGTATGGCCGACACGATACTAAAAATAACCTATTTTAAAAACATTACAATTGGTCAACCAATTCATTGTTGATCTTAGTAATTAGATAACATGTTCATAATAGTTGATTCTACAGTCTATACTGGATTTGTTGAATTGTATTAAACAGTTTTGTATATGTGAATTTTTCATAATGAACATTCAGAACAAGACAATAACTTGCTTTCTATATAATCTTCAAAGCAACAACAAAAAATTAGGATACCTTAATTGTCCTGCATTTACTCTAGAACACGCGCTGCGAAATATGGCTTAGCTTGGTTTTGTTCGTTCTCAATCTCCCACTACCAAGCCCTGAACGTTCTCAATCTCCCGCTACCAAGCCCTGAACGTTCTCAATCTCCCGCTACCAAGCCCTGAACGTTCTCAATCTCCCGCTACCAAGTCCTGAACGTCCTCAATCTCCCGCAACCAAGCCCTGAACGTTCTCAATCTCCCGCTACCAAGCCCTGAACGTCCTCAATCTCCCGCTACCAAGCCCTGAACGTTCTCAATCTCCCGCAACCAAGCCCTGAACGTTCTCAATCTCCCGCTACCAAGCCCTGAACGTCCTCAATCTCCCGCTACCAAGCCCTGAACGTTCTCAATCGCCCGCTACCAAGCCCTGAACGTCCTCAATCTCCCGCAACCAAGCCCTGAACGTTCTCAATCTCCCGCTACCAAGCCCTGAACGTCCTCAATCTCCCGCAACCAAGCCCTGAACGTTCTCAATCTCCCGCTACCAAGCCCTGAACGTTCTCAATCTCCCGCTACCAAGCCCTGAACGTTCTCAATCTCCCGCTACCAAGCCCTGAACGTCCTCAATCTCCCGCTACCAAGCCCTGAACGTTCTCAATCTCCCGCTACCAAGCCCTGAACGTCCTCAATCTCCCGCAACCAAGCCCTGAACGTTCTCAATCTCCCGCTACCAAGCCCTGAACGTCCTCAATCTCCCGCTACCAAGCCCTGAACGTTCTCAATCTCCCGCTACCAAGCCCTGAACGTTCTCAATCTCCCGCTACCAAGCCCTGAAGGTTCTCAATCTCCCGCTACCAAGCCCTGAACGTTCTCAATCTCCCGCTACCAAGCCCTGAACGTTCTCAATCTCCTGCTACCAAGCCCTGAACGTTCTCAATCTCCCGCTACCAAACCCTGTAAGCGCTTAAAGTAGCAGAATGTAGTCCAGAGAACGGATTGCGTTGTGTCGTAGTCACAACCTAGACTGCGATATTTGCACCTTTCGGTCTGACACATCCGTCTTCAGCAAGCATTTTTCAGTACCGGGTTAGCATTCACTCTTCGATCCCTTTTCCTTAGCCAGTCTGCCCTGTTGCAGCCTGTTATCCAGTATCACCGCGTGGAGGTGTAGAAGGGTCTTGGCAGCTCTGGTTCTCAGGCCTTGACGCTAGCAGTCAGCTTTGGGTGGCTGACCACTGCAGCTCATGCGCCCACTGCGTAATATGACTTATCAAAAGTCCATGTTAAAAGTCATGCCAATGAAATAATAATTGTTTGAGATATTTGTTGAAGTTTGTCCTCATTACAAAGTTTCAGGATAACTTTAACAACATTACTTGAAGAGGAGAAATAAACGAGCTTATACATTTTTTTAAATGACATTTAGATTTTATATAACAGGTTAGATTAATAGTTTGGGATCAAGATGCGGAGCAGCGCATGAGCTGCAGTGGTCAGCGACCCATTAGTGACTGTTAGCGTCAGGGCCAGTGAACCATAGCTGCCAAGACCCTTCTACACCTCCACGCGGTGATACTGGATAACAGGCTGCAACAGGGCAGACTGGCTAAGGAAAAGGGATCGAAGAGTGAATGCTAACCCGGTACTGAAAAATGCTTGCTGAAGACGGATGTGTCAGACTGAAAGGTGCAAATATCGCAGTCAAGGTTGTGACTACGACACAACGCGTTCCGTTCTCTGGACTACATTCTGCTACTAATGCCCTTTCAGGGTTTGGTAGCGCGAGATTGAGAACGAACGAAGCCAAGCCAAGATCAATAGTTCATTAGATGTAGTTCCAAATCTGCGATTGACTGGAACTGTCCATTTTCATAATTATCCATTTGAGGGGGCGGGAAGTCTTCTACATGTTGTAGGGGAACGGTGGGAGTGGGGGGGGGGAAGTCTTCTACATGTTGTAGGGGAACGGTGGGAGTGGGGGGGGGGGAAGTCTTCTACATGTTGTAGGGGAATGGTGGGAGTGGGGGGGGAAGTCTTCTACATGTTGTAGGGGAATGGTGGGAGTGGGGGGGGGGGGAGGAAGTCTTCTACATGTTGTAGGGGAATGGTGGGAGTGGGGGGGGGGAGGAAGTCTTCTACATGTTGTAGGGGAATGGTGGGAGTGGGGGGGGAGGAAGTCTTCTACATGTTGTAGGGGAATGGTGGGAGTGGGGGGGGGGAGGAAGTCTTCTACATGTGTTAGGGAAAGGTAAGCCGAAACGGGACTATCTACGTCACACAGGGACATTGGGTCAAAGTCTGATTGTAATGAACGTCCGGAACAAGCAAATACAGACATGCGCAGTAGTTGAGTGCGTCGCGTTAAACATTTCCGTTACGAACTACGCCATTTCCAACATCTGTGAGCCATAGCAACGCACAATTAAGATGATTGAGGTCAACAAAGGTCAAGGCTTGACGATGAGAAATTGATTTCCACAGTCTAAGATCGAATGTGTATTATCTCCAGATAAATTCATACCTTGTCCATGCCGTTTAGGCTTCCAGCTGAGAACTCATCGTGGAGTGTATTCTGAAGCAGCCCCAGGAACCAGTAGCAAAAGTCGCCTACGGGTATGCGATATGATTCGCTGGAAATGCTGAGATTAATTTGGACCAGCTTGAACCGGGGAGAGAAAATTGTTAGCCTTCTGGTAGAGACGATGGTCTCAGTTGTAGGGGGATGGGGTTGTGTGTCGGAGGTTGGATTAACGTGGAGGTCTTTGTGTGTGTGTCTGCGTGGGTGTGTGTTGGAGAGAGAGTAGGTTCAAGTATTAGCCTTCTGGTATACACGATGGTCTCAGTGGAAGGGGGGGGGGGGGGGGGTTGTGTGTCGGAGGTTCGGTTAACGTGGATGTCTTTGTGTGTGTGTCTGCGTGGGTGTGTGTTGGAGAGAGAGTAGGTTCAAGTATTAGCTTTCTGGCATACACGATGGTCTCAGTGGTAGGGGAAGGGGTGGGGTTGTGTGTCGGAGGTTCGGTTAACGTGGATGTCTTTGTGTGTGTGTCTGCGTGGGTGTGTGCTGGAAAAAGCAGGCTCTATGATGGATAGATGTGGATGGTCTTGCTTGATTACACTAAAGTATTTGGTATCGTGAAGTAAGAACAACTTAAATGTCTGGTAGATATCAGTCTGGATAGTACAGAATATCAAACTTAAAACAAACATATTCAAATCAATCAGCATGTTTGAGAACTTGAGATGAGGCGTAAAAAGTAAAACAAAAGTAAAGATCCTCTCACGCCATGCGCCCACAGGAAGGAAGATTTTAGGACCATGTTATTGTGTAACTCACGGCACTTAGTGGATAATGTGGTCAGCTTCACACCGGCCGCCTTTACTTCCCGGACTGAACCGGTACCCATTTAAAGCTGGGTCGACCCGCGAGTCATCGCGGTCTGAAAAAAAACCCATTTCCCCTCAACTGGGGAATGAACCCAGGACGCGGCTGCCTGAGAGGAGGCGTCACCAGGTATAAACATAGATAAATATGGGTTAGACAGGGTTGTGTGGTGTTCCCTGGCCTGTTTAACGTGTACACAGACACATGTGTCAATGAGATAGAAGTAATGCCCGGATTGAATTTAGGAAGACGCAGTATCAATAATATCAGATATGCGGATGATACAGTATTAATATCATATGATCCAGTATATCTGGATAACCTAATGGATAAGATTAAAAGCAAAAGCCAGAAATGTGGGCTGGAAATCAACATGAAAGAGACTCATTATGGAGCTCACCAAAAGGAAGGAAAGTCAACAAATGTAGAAATTGTGGTACAAGTGTCAAGCTATGTAAAACTTGGTCAGCTAATAATGGCGGATGGTAAATACGCAAGGGAGATCATTCAAATAATTGTAATGGGGAGGAATACATTTAACTGCATGAGATATACACTTCTGTCCGAGCAGATATCTCAGATCTTAGAGAGATACACTTCTGTCCAAGCAGATATCTCAGATCTTAGAGAGACACACTTCTGTCCGAGCAGATATCTCAGACCATAGAGATATACACTTCTGTCCAAGCAGATATCTCAGATCTTAGAGAGATACACTTCTGTCCAAGCAGATATCTCAGATCTTAGAGATATACACTTCTGTCCGAGCAGATATCTCAGACCATAGAGAGATACACTTCTGTCCAAGCAGATATCTCAGATCTTAGAGATATACACTTCTGTCCAAGCAGATATCTCAGATCTTAGAGAGATACACTTCTGTCCAAGCAGATATCTCAGATCTTAGAGAGATACACTTCTGTCCAAGCAGATATCTCAGATCTTAGAGAGATACACTTCTGTCCGAGCAGATATCTCAGATCTTAGAGAGATACACTTCTGTCCATGCAGATATCTCAGATCTCAGAGAGATACACTTCTGTCTAAGCAGATATCTCAGATCTCAGAGAGATACACTTCTGTCTAAGCAGATATCTCAGATCTTAGAGAGATACACTTCTGTCCAAGCAGATATCTCAGATCTTAGAGAGATACACTTCTGTCCAAGCAGATATCTCAGATCTTAGAGAGATACACTTCTGTCCAAGCAGAGATCTTAGAGAGATACACTTCTGTCCAAGCAGATATCTCAGATCTTAGAGAGATACACTTCTGTCCAAGCAGATATCTCAGATCTTAGAGAGATACACTTCTGTCCGAGCAGATATCTCAGATCTTAGAGAGATAAACTTCTGTCCGAGCAGATATCTCAGATCTTAGAGAGATACACTTCTGTCCAAGCAGATATCTCAGATCTTAGAGAGACACACTTCTGTCCGAGCAGATATCTCAGATCTTAGAGAGATACACTTCTGTCCAAGCAGATATCTCAGACCATAGAGAGATACACTTCTGTCCAAGCAGATATCTCAGATCTTAGAGAGATACACTTCTGTCCAAGCAGATATCTCAGATCTTAGAGAGATACACTTCTGTCCGAGCAGATATCTCAGATCTTAGAGAGATACACTTCTGTCCAAGCAGATATCTCAGATCTTAGAGAGATACACTTCTGTCCAAGCAGATATCTCAGATCTTAGAGAGATACACTTCTGTCCAAGCAGATATCTCAGATCTTAGAGAGATACACTTCTGTCCGAGCAGATATCTCAGATCTTAGAGAGATACACTTCTGTCCATGCAGATATCTCAGATCTCAGAGAGATACACTTCTGTCTAAGCAGATATCTCAGATCTTAGAGAGATACACTTCTGTCCAAGCAGATATCTCAGATCTTAGAGAGATACACTTCTGTCCAAGCAGATATCTCAGATCTTAGAGAGATACACTTCTGTCCAAGCAGAGATCTTAGAGAGATACACTTCTGTCCAAGCAGATATCTCAGATCTTAGAGAGATACACTTCTGTCCGAGCAGATATCTCAGATCTTAGAGAGATACACTTCTGTCCAAGCAGATATCTCAGATCTTAGAGAGATACACTTCTGTCCGAGCAGATATCTCAGATCTTAGAGAGATACACTTCTGTCCGAGCAGATATCTCAGATCTTAGAGAGATACACTTCTGTCCAAGCAGATATCTCAGATCTTAGAGAGATACACTTCTGTCCAAGCAGATATCTCAGACCATAGAGAGATACACTTCTGTCCAAGCAGATATCTCAGATCTTAGAGAGATACACTTCTGTCCAAGCAGATATCTCAGATCTTAGAGAGATACACTTCTGTCCGAGCAGATATCTCAGATCTTAGAGAGATACACTTCTGTCCAAGCAGATATCTCAGATCTTAGAGAGACACACTTCTGTCCGAGCAGATATCTCAGATCTTAGAGAGATACACTTCTGTCCAAGCAGATATCTCAGACCATAGAGAGATACACTTCTGTCCAAGCAGATATCTCAGATCTTAGAGAGATACACTTCTGTCGTCCAAGCAGATATCTCAGACCATAGAGAGATACACTTCTGTCCAAGCAGATATCTCAGATCTTAGAGAGATACACTTCTGTCCAAGCAGATATCTCAGATCTTAGAGAGATACACTTCTGTCCAAGCAGATATCTCAGATCTTAGAGAGATACACTTCTGTCCGAGCAGATATCTCAGACCATACAGAGATATACTTCTGTCCGAGCAGATATCTCAGATCTTAGAGAGATACAGTTGGACTGGGTGTACTGACCTGGACAGGGACAGATGGACAGACAACATGAAGATGTGACCAGGACACAGTTGGGCTGGGTGTGCTGACCTGGACAGGGACAGATGGACAGACAACATGAAGATGTGACCAGGACACAGTTGGGCTGGGTGTGCTGACCTGGACAGGGACAGATGGACAGACAACATGAAGATGTGACCAGGACACAGTTGGGCTGGGTGTGCTGACTTGGCACGGGGCAGACAGCTGGACATCCGCTACCGTCACACTCCGATGCGGGATAACAACGCTGAGCTGCAGCGGTCAGCGACCCATAGCTGTCCACCATTACCCAGCTCTCTCCTCATATAACTTATTAGATGACGAGAGAGTTAGATAATGGTGGACAGACTGAGGTTAGATGAGGAGAGAGTTAGATAATGGTAAAGAGAAAATAGATGTGTTTGAGAGAAAGAAGAAGTAGAGGACTGCTTGAATATTGGAGTATTTGTGAGGAAGTGTCATTTTGTGAGGTAGATGGTGTTGGGGTCTCATTTTGTGAGGTAGATGTTGTTGGGGTGTCATTTTGTGAGGTAGATGTTGTTGGGGTGTCATTTTGTGAGGTAGATGTTGTTGGGGTGTCATTTTGTGAGGTAGATGTTGTTGGGGTGTCATTTTGTGAGGTAGATGTTGTTGAGGTGTCATTTTGTGAGGTAGATGTTGTTGAGGTGTCATTTTGTGAGGTAGATGTTGTTGTTGATGTGTGATTTTGTGAGGTAGATGTTGTTGTTGATGTGTCATTTTGTGAGGTAGATGTTGGAGTGGAAGGTGTCATTTTGTGAGGTAGATGTTGGAGTGGAAGGTGTCATTTTGTGAGGTAGATGTTGGATTGGAAGGTGTCATTTTGTGAGGTAGATGTTGAAGTGGAAGGTGTCATTTTGTGAGGTAGATGTTGAAGTAGAAGGTGTCATTTTGTGAGGTAGATGTTGGAGTGGAAGGTGTCATTTTGTGAGGTAGATGTTGAAGTGGAAGGTGTCATTTTGTGAGGTAGATATTGGAATGGAAGGTGTAATTTTGTGAGGTAGATGTTGTTGAGGTGTAATTTTGTGAGGTAGATGGAGTGGAAGGTGTTATTTGTGAGGTAGATGTTGTTGTTGAGGTGTCATGCTGTGAGGTAGATGTTGTTGTTGTTGAGGTGTCAATTTGTGAAGTTGATGTTTCTGAAGCCGTGTCACTCCGCAGTATTTGTGCAAGGGTGTTATCTTGGGAATCAGTTTGAACGAAGTCTACGTGACGTCATACTTGAACCGAAAATCTTGAAAGTAAAATCACGGACAGAGGGAACGAGTGCTGAAATATTGATGTCCGGGCCACAACGCGAGGGAGACGACTCAAGTATTTAGTAAGGGCCACTTGCCAGAGATTTCCCTGGAGAGTGAGCTAGCGAAGCGCGCTGTGTCCTGCCTGGCAGGGTGTGTGTCAGGAGCGAGGGACGAGGTAGGAAACGGTTGGTGGGGGAAGAAGGTGAGTTGTGTGATGGTGTTCTATTTTACTCCAGGTCTCCTGGGGGAACCATTGTTTCTAGTGATGCCTTCTAAACCTTGGAGGGTACTTGTCGCTCGGTAGAGCAAAGAAGCAGCAGTTGTAACTCAGATATTACCACTACTACTACTTCTATTACCTCTACTACAACCACTACTACTATTAGTACCACAATCATTAGTACTACTACAATTACTACTACTACTACCACTACCACTACCACTATCACCATCATTACCACTACATCTACTACTACTGTAACTACTACTGTAACTACTACTACTTCTACCATTACAACTACTACTACCACTACCACTATCATTATCACTACTACTACCACTACTACCATTTCTAGCAATACCTCCACTGCCATCATCATTACTGCTACTACTATTACTACTACTGCTACTACCACTACCGCAATCACTACCACTACTACTACAACTACCACCATCAACACCACTATCACAATCAGTACCACAACCACTACCACTGCTACTACCACTACAAACTACCACAGTCACTACCACTGCTACTACCACTACTACTGCTACTACCACTACCACAACCACTACCACTACTACTGCTACTTCCACTACCAAAACCACTACCACTGCTACTACCACTACAAACTACCACAATCACTACCACTGCTACTACCACTACAAACTATCACAATCACTACCACTGCTACTACCACTACAAACTATCACAATCACTACCACTGCTACTACCACTACAAACTATCACAATCACTACCACTGCTACTACCACTACCACAACCACTACCACTGCTACTACCACTACAAACTACTATACCACTACCACTGCTACTGATATCACTCCCACAACCACTGCCACTACTACTACCACTACGAATTACCACAATTATTACAACTACCACCAATATCTCTGCAGCAACATCTACTACAACTAAAACTACCACTACAAGAAATACTGCTACTACTACTGATGCTGTAAAAACTACTGCAATTACTGCTACCACTACCACCACTACAACAACTAACAGCGCCCCTGCGGACATTACTACAACTACTTCCGCAATTACAACTCCTAATATCGACATATAACTTTACAGTTTGAGAGTTGTTAGAGCGTTTGTTGGTCACCGTAATGGTGGCAATTTGAGCCTACTCTGTCGTCTACCCAGCTGTAAACAGGTACGGAAAGCAAGTAAACATTCCACTAAAATGGACACCACACCTCACAGAAGCTTCAAACTAGTAGGAACGGTTTATAACACTTCATCGCCGACAACAGTACATGCTGTAGGACCATCTTTATCTGATAGAGTAAAGTCAAGTAACCCATAGCATTCCTGCCGTAGAGGTGGAGGTGTTAGCGTTATCCCATTTCAAAGGCTCGGCTATATAAGGGAGGTAAGCTATCTCCCCTCTCTCGCCGCTTTTACTTCCCGGACTGAACCGGTTCCCATTTAAGGCTGGGTCGGCTCCGGAGCCGTTGCGGTCTGAAAAATCATGTCCGTATCAGCTGGGTAATAAACCCATAACCACTAAGATGCGACGCCAGGCGCTAACCACTACACAACGCAGCTCCCTACCTGATATAGGACACTCTTTACCTGAGATAGGACACTCTTTACCTGAGATAGGACAATGTTTACCTTAGGTAGGACAATGTTTAACTGAACCAGGACAAGGTTTACCTGACATAGGAAAATGTTTGCCTGAGCTAGGACAATGTTTACCCCAGGTAGGACAATGTTTACCCCAGGTAGGACAATGTTTACCTGAACTAGGACAATGTTTACCCCAGGTAGGACAATGTTTACCCGAGATAGGACAATGTTGACCTGAACTAGGACAATGTTTCCTCAACTAGGACAATGTTTACCGCAGGTAGGTCAATGTTTACCTGAGGTAGGACAATGTTTACTTAAGGTAGGACAATGTTTACTTAAGGTAGGACAATGTCTACTTAAGGTAGGACAATGTATAACTGAATTAGGACAATGTTTACTTCAAGTAGGACAATGTTTACCTGAGGTAGGACAATGTTTGCCTCAAGTAGGACAATGTTTACCTGAGGTAGGACAATGTTTACCTGAGTTAGGACAATGTTTACCTGAGGTAGGAAAATGTTTGCCTGAGGTAGGACAATGTTTACCTGAGGTAGGACAATGTTTACCTGCGGTAGGACAATGTTTACTTAAGGTAGGACAATGTTTACCTGAAGTAGGACAATGTTTACCTCAACTAGGACAATGTTTACCTCAACTAGGACAATGTTTACCCCAGGTAGGACAATGTTTACCCCAGGTAGGACAATGTATACCTGAGGTAGGACAATGTTTACTTAAGATAGAACAATGTTTACTTAAGGTAGGACAATGTCTACTTAAGGTAGGACAATGTCTACCTGAACTAGGACAATATTTACCTCAAGCTGGACAATGTTTACCTGATTTAGGACAATGTTTACCTCAAGTAGGACAATGTTTTCCTAAATTAGGACAATGTTTACCTCAAGTAGGACAATGTTTTCCTAAATTAGGACAATATTTACCTCAAGTAGGACAATGTTTTCCTAAATTAGGACAATATTTACCTCAAGTAGGACAATGTTTACCTGAGGTAGGACAATGGTAACCTCAAGTAGGACAATGTTTACCTGAGGTAGGACAATGTGTACCTCAAGTAGGACAATGTTTACCTGAGGTAGGACAATGTTTACCTGAGGTAGGACAATGTTTACCTCAAGTAGGACAATGTTCACCTGAGGTAGGACAATGTTTACCTGAGGTAGGACAATGTTTACCTCAAGTAGGACAATGTTTACCTGAGGTAGGACAATGTTTACCTCAAGTAGGACAATGGTTACCTGAGGTAGGACAATGTTTACCTGAGGTAGGACAATGTTTACCTGAGGTAGGACAATGTTTACCTGTAGTAAGACAATGTTTACCTGAACTATGACAATGTTTACCTGTAGTAAGACAATGTTTACCTGAACTATGACAATGTTTACCTGTAGTAAGACAATGTTTACCTGAACTATGACAATGTTTACCTGTAGTAAGACAATGTTTACCTGAACTGACAATTTTTAAGTGTAGTAAGACAATGTTTTCCTGAGGTATGACAATGTTTACCTGCGCCATTATATAGAATGATCAAGCTGGCACATAGAATAGCCCTAATCGATATTACGATGAAAGAATTCCCTCTAATCAAGGTGGGCTATACGATTGACTTATCGATTTGCTGTCATTATCTGAATGTCAGGATTACCTATCAGCTTTTGGAAATCTGGTATTTGTTAAAGATGAGTGATTGAACGTACCTTCCCTCAGATCCGCCATTGATCCTTCAGAAAACCTACATTGAAAGTTGTGATCAAACAATGCGCGAGGTACGAATGAGGGGGCAGAACACCGAACAAAGTGAAGGGAGTTCGTTGTTGTCATGGACGACACTGTCAGACGTATTGGGCAATGCCTAGTGAGAAATCCGTCAAGGATGAAAGAATAAGCAGATGACCTATCTGTAGGGAATTTGTCGGCTCCCTGAAAGAGGCCATCAGACGTTATAGCCAGTGGTTGATTGATCAGTTATCGGTCAGCGAGTCCAAGATGTATCGGTCAGCGAGTCCAAGATGTATCGGTCAGCGAGTCCAAGATGTATCGGTCAGCGAGTCCAAGATGTATCGGTCAGCGAGTCCAAGATCTTTTACAAAACTGGACTGTCTCTCTCTCTCTCTTTAGGTTACTGAGAACTAGGCGACAGAGGCGTATCTACAATGTAGGCTGCGAAGGGTAATTAACAGAGACCATTCCCCTGACGTCTTAGGCTCCTGGGAACACGCTGCTCTGTGGCAGCCTGGCTACAGAGGATCGGTGAACAGCACTGCACATCGTGATGTATGTTTCATCGAGAATCATACAGGTGAACTGTCTTTAGCCCAGGCCTCGGTTAGGAGAAGCCACAACCAGAATGATAAAAACAGACCACAACAGCTTGTAACAATACATACATATAATACATACATGTACATTTACACACATACAAAGAAACACACGCACGTATATTTATAGGTTAGTAAATAGGTCACACATTACTATTTTTTTTTAAAAATAGGATGCAAACTCGAAACCCATTTATTATTTCCATTTCCATTGTCTCTTCATTCCCAACATAATCTCCACCAACATTGATAGACTTATCCCATCTCCACCAACATTGATACACGTATCTCATCGCTTTATCAGTGCACAAAAACCTAGAGCAGTCTTTGGTCAGCTGTCTCAGGCACATTTTCACTTCACGTTCAACCTTTTTGTCATTCGCGAAACGTCTCTCGCCAAGGTGGCTTTATGGTGTAGGCCAAACCATGCGAACACTCTATCGCTACGCAAAAATATTATGTGACTATCTTCGGTTAATGAACATGTTCCAATGTTACTTGTGAGCCTCCCCCCCCCCTCCCCCACCCCTTCGTATTTCACAGCAAGGACCGCTGTCAGGGGCGGATTCAGATAGAGGCGACAGGAAGAGGTACCATGACACAAACCAGTGTAACTTTACTTCGCACAGTTCAGGAGTATCAATATGTTGGCAACTCTAAAGGTACCATGACACAAACCAGTGTACCTTTACTTTGCACAGTTCAGTAGTATCAATATGTTGGCAACTCTAACAGTATCATGACACAAACCAGTGTACCTTTACTTCGCACAGTTCAGTAGTATCAACATGTTGATAACTCTAATCTCTATCAACCATCGGTTTGACTCGCAGTCTCTTGAGACGATGAGGCTAACGTCTGGTCAGTCAAACCACACTGATCAAACAATGTTAGCCAGGATCAGGAGAAATATACTGGTCAAGACCATCACTTGACGGGGCGATGAGGCTAACGTCTGGTCAGTCAAACCACACTGATCAAACAATGTTAGCCAGGGTCAGGAGAAATATACTGGTCAAGACCATCACTTGACGGGACGATGAGGCTAACGTCTGGTCAGTCAAACCACACCGATCAAACAATGTAAGCCAGGGTCGGGAGAAATATACTGGCCAAGACCATCACATGATCTGTTCGGTCGTCTTGGAAACGGGCTGTTGTCGAGGACAACAGTCTGGCTAACAAGACGAGGTTCGATGTGATCCCCGTAGTAGTGAGTGACACTCAGATGAAGTCAAGCGTAGCACAGCGGCCTGGAGTACCCCAGACCACTTCATCAGCACGCTCGGAATGTCAGGAAAGCTACTACATTCTGCCACAAGTTCCGTCCTTATCAGGGCACAAAAGGGTTACCAACCCATTGGGGGCATTAGCAGCCAGCCAACCAACCAACCAACCAGCCAACTCCTGTTATAGTCTACATATCTGTAGATGGGGTTTGACTTGGAAGACAAGGCAGGAAGGTCAATACTGACACCACATCGGGAACTACCACGATAAAACCAGTAACACTTGATCTCAGACGGCAGTGTACGCTCATCTACTCTCCATTTCTCTGCTAAATATTCAGCTAAAATGTTCACGTTTATAAATAGTACTCATATATATATATATATATATATCCATCAGTCACCTAAATGTTCCCATTTCTAAAAAGCTCTCTCTCTCTCTCTCTCTCTCTCTCTCTCTCTCTCACTCTCTATTTCTCTTATCGACACATGGCAACCCCGTCTTGTCTATATGAACAACTTAGAACGAAGCTTTCCTTCAACAAACAGTATAATATGATCATAGACCAGCGGTCCAGGTCTGAGAGAGAAAGCTCTTATCCTTTCTTCGGTGACCATCAGCCACTGAAAAAAAACAGCAGGGACTTTAACAAAGACAGCAGTCAGCTCAAAGCAGCCAAAAACTGCCATACGTTTTTACATGCAGTCTTCTAAGTTATGGCTACTTGTGGCTCCTTCTAGCAGTGGATACTGCCCACGTCTGCAGGAAGTCAAGCAATCAGTCCCACAGATATTTTGTGCCAATACACATTATCTATAAAGACGGGACCTCTATTGAATGTTCCCAGTGTGTAAGAGTTGGTAGATGATATCGTCGAGAAAGCTAGCGATAGCTTAATTTTGTCCATGGCGTCAAATGAGTCTAAAGAAATGTTCGGGATTACACTAAAACTCTGGCCATTTTAAACAGACGACCAGAAACTGGAACAAGAGCATACAAAGTGGATAAGCACAGGCTTCCTGCGAGGCACTGTGGTAGCCTATGTTTCTTTAAGAGCAATTTACAGAAAAAGAAGAAGAAGAAGAAGAAGAAGAAGAAGAAGAAGAAGAGAAGAGACAGAAAAAAATGAAGAAATATAAATAGGAGAAGATGTAGAAGAAGAAAGAGACGTAGAGGTAAAACAAACAGAAGAAGAAGAAAGTAGAGGAAGAAAAATAGAAAGTAGAAAAAGTAGAGAAAGAAGACGAAGAGGAGGAAGAGGAAGAATGGGAGGAAGATAGTATGAAGAAGGAGGGTAGGAGAAAGAAGGAGGAAGAGGGAGGAAGAGGGAGGAGGAGAATGGGAGGAAGATAGTATGAAGAAGGAGGGTAGGAGAAAGAAGGAGGAAGAGGAAGGGTAGTAGGAAGAGGAAGAAGGTGAATAGGATGAATGAGTAGAGAAGGAGGAAGAAGAAGAAAAAGAAAAAGATGAACAAGAACAAGAAGACGAAAAGGAAGAAGGTTTAAAAGAAAATGGAATTTGAGCAATTAAAATGTATTCACCCAAAACAGAAAAAATGGACATATCCTGACCTTGAATCCCCTACTTGACCCTACCCACCGTTATACGCCTAATCCTAGTCGGGGCTGGGTACCTGGTAGAGGTGCCAGCCCACGGTAGTGCTAGTCTCCGCCACTGCCAGACTGGCCGCCCTTTGCATGCACGTATTGCCGATACGACCCTGGCAAAGATTGAGGACGATACATTTGTCCGTTTTATTACGGGCAAAGCAAATTATCGATAACGGACGAAAGGAAACTACCAGCCAGAACGTCATTACGGAGATAATCCATCAAATTGCATCACCGAAAAAAACCAGCGAAGCTGTGAAGGTTTCAATTTGAAATCTCGGTAGATCACGACAGGCAGAGAAGTAATAGGGTGGAGAGAAGAATAATTGCGGGCTTCCTAGATGGATGACAAATAGAGATGGATAGGGAAGGGTAGCTGGACATTAATGTGTTATACTTGTATTTTTTCCGTAGGGGTACGGGTTTAAAACCTGGCTAAGTCTAGGATGTTTCTTGTTCGCCTCTGCTGACTTGATTTACAAGTGTTGGCCCTATGTTTTGATGCAGCCGGTGTGTAGAGCACCTTCTACAGTTGGTCCCCTATAGGAAGCCTGTGGAATATCACTTACTGAGATTCTGCAGTGGTGTTTCATGTTTAGTCTGGTCAGGTCATCTCGTAACCTGTGATGTCGTTGGGGGACACATGAAGACATCCTCACAACACCACGCCACCCTTCTCTGTCACCGGCCGCTGTCTGTGCCTCTTCTGGTCGTCGATTGGTCCATTCTTTTATGTTGTCCTCCCATCTCTTTTAGGGCCGGCCTCTTCGTCGTCTGCCATGCACCTTTCCGTGGAGGACCGTATTTGCAAGGCCCTTTGATCTCGATATGTGACCGTACCAAGTGAGTTTCCTTCTTTTGACAGTTGCCAAGAGGTCTTGAAAAGGCCCTATTGCTGTCGTAATTCTATCTTTTATTTCCTCATTTGTAACTCGATCTTTGCACGTGACGTTTAGAAATCTTCGGAAACATCTCTTGTTTCATGTAGCGTTTTGTTTTATGCGATAATCTTGCTAGTCTCGTGCACAACTCTCTTTAGTTATCGACGAGAAACATTCAGCTGTAGTGTTTATAGGCGCTCCTCTACAGTGGAATGCCTCGGGATCCACTTGGGGTAAAATAAAACCTAGCCTGCACACTACGGGGCGACATGTCCTGAAAAGGGCGTTGCATTGTAGCTTGCAGCGAGGCTGCAGTATCTACACTTTTCGGCAATCCACATTCCGTTCCAGTAAAATGGGTAGGATGGGAAAGGGGGGGGGGGGGGGAGGAAATGTCCATTTAGGGCCCTGTCATCTTAGCCACTGCACGAGTGCAGTCTGTTCCCAGGGCTGCTACTTGAAGATGGAATAGTATGTTGGTCATATGTGCTTCGCTGACTCTGGCACAAGTAACTATACGTCACTGACTCTGACCATAACAACCGACCATGTCGCTAACCATGAGACAGGTAGCTATGAGTCGGTGACCCTGACGCAGGTAGTTATGAGTCGCTGACCCTCACCAAGGTAGCTATGAGTCGCTGACCCTTACGCAGGTAGCTATGAGTCGCTGACCCTGACGCAGGTATCTATGAGTCGCTGACCCTGACGCAGGTAGCTATGAGTCGCTGAACCTGACGCAGGTAGCAATGAGTCGCTGAACCTGACAAAAGCAGCAAACTACGCGTCACTGACCCTGACGCAGGTAGCAATGAGTCGCTGACCCTGACGCAGGTAGCAATGAGTCGCTGAACCTGACGAAAACAGCCAACTACGCGTCACTGACCCTGACCCAAACAGTCAGCCATGAGTCACTGACCCTGACTCCTCCTCCACTGCCACGCCCTTGTACCAACTTCACGTTTGAACTTTCAACTGCCGAAGATCTGTTCCGTCCAACCGAAGACACAGTTCTTTTGGCTACACCAGGGCATGAGAATCCTCCTACAACGGGATCGTATCGAAACTTGACTTGACCAACGCTCGAAATCACTAGGCTGCCGTCCGAGCGTTATAAAACGACTGGGGGGAGGCCAAATGGTCTTTATACTTTGGGTGGGGGCCCATTAATCTACAGGCGGGCTTTAATAGTGCCAATAGGTTCTGATATTGCCCAACAGACTAGGGTCTGGGGTGGAAAAGGGCGTGTCTTCGCCAGTAGAATCCAGGGAGGGAAACCTTTAATCAAAGCCACCAAAAATGGAGATCGCACGGTGAAGCCATTGGAGGTTTGGGGCATGGGGGAGAGTGGAGAGGGATAGTGGAGAGTAAAGAGTGGAGAGAGAGAGGGAGAGTGGAGAGGGAGAGTGGAGAGGGAGAGTGGTGAGTGGAGAGAGAGAGTGGAGAGAGAGAGTGGAGAGGGAGATTGGAGAGAGAGAGTGGAGAGGGAGAGTGGAGAGTGGAGAGAGAGAGTAGAGAGGGAGAGTGGAGAGGTAGAGTGCAGAGAGAGAGTGGAGAGGGAGAGTGGAGAGGGAGGAGAGAGAAGAGAGGGAGAGTGGAGAGGAGAGGGAGAGTGGAGAGGGAGAGTGGAGAGGGAGAGTAGAGAGGGAGAGTGGAGGGAGAGTGGAGAGTGGGAAGGGAGAGTGGAGAGGGAGAGTGGAGAGGGTGAGTGGTGAGTGGAGAGGGAGAGTGGAGAGGGAGAGTGGTGAGTGGAGAGGGAGAGTGGAAAGTGGAGTGGGAGAGTGGAGAGGGAGAGTGGAGAGGGAGAGTGGTGAGTGGGAAGGGAGAGTGGAGAGGTAGAGTGGAGAGAGAGAGTGGAGAGGGAGAGGGAGAGTGGAGAGGGAGGAGGGAGAGGAGAGGGAGCGTGGAGAGGGAGAGTGGAGAGGGAGAGGTAGAGTCCAATCAGAGGGGTGACAAGGTTAGCGCTGTTCATGTTCACTGGAGCATAAGGCTGCTAGGGTCTTCTTATTCTCCTTCATCTCCATCCTCCTTCCTCTGCATCTCCTCCATCTCCATCGTCTTCATCTCCCTCTCCTCCCTCTCTTTCTCTCCTCCTTCCTCTTTCCGCTCCTCCCTCATCTTTCCTCTCCTTCCTATACTCCCTCTCATTTACCGTCATCTCCTTCATTTCTAGAGCTTTCTTTCTGTCCATACTAAACAGTTGTTCGTACTGACATGTGTCGGTGTGTTAATGTCCAAGTGTACATTACATGAGTTGTAGAGCTCTCTACCCTTGGAGAGCATACAACGCCTCTGTCGGATAATGTCTGCCTTCCTGCTCTCTCATGACGTCACAGTACCAGCCAACGCGGGAAGGCCATCTATGGCGTGTTATCGTTGTTGTTGTTGTTGTTGTTTGTTGTGGAAGGTACACGATGAAAAACTTTATTATTTTCTGCGCCCTGAGGAGGGCGGTAGGTAGCGTGTTGCAGTAGTTTTCTTCACATCCCGAGCGTGCTGATGTAGGTTGATCGCGGTCATCCAGGCAGCTGTACTAAGCTTGGTTCAATCTGCACGCCTCTCACTACTACGGGGATCCGGTCGGTCCTTACCACATCAGCAGCTTGTCATGAAACAGCCTGGATCTAGGGAGACATACGAGGAAGTGGTGTGTGGGCTTGTCAGTACGTTTTGCCTGACTCTGATCAACAAGTCATGTCAGTACGTTTTGCCTGATCAACAAGTCATGTCAGTACGTTTTGCCTGATCAACAAGTCAGGTCAGTACATTTTGCCTGACTCTGATCAACAAGTCAGGTCAGTACGTTTTGCCTGTCCAGATGTTGGTATCGTCTTCCCCTCACGCAATGAAACAGCAATGATCGAGGAGACGAGGCCCGTATGCAAGAACCGGTAATACATCAAGGAGGTGTAGCTCGGACTTGAAATCACGTGCAGTCTTGCAGGTAACGTGGTCATGGCCAGACGTTAGGGGTATGAATCTAAGTCATGGCCAGACGTTAAGGGTATGTAACTAAGTCATGCCCAGACGGTAGGGGTATGTAACTAAGTCATGCCAGACGTTAGGGGTATGTAACTAACTCATGCCAGACGTTAGGGGTATGTAACTAAGTCATGACCAGACGTTAGGGGTATGTTGCTAAGTCATGGCCAGACGTTAGGGGTATGTAACTAATTCATGGCCAGACGTTAGGGGTATGTAACTAGGTAATGGCCAGACGTTAGGCGTATGTAACTAGGTCATGGCCAGACGTTAGGGTATGTAACTAGGTCATGGCTAGACGTTATGGGTATGTAACTAGGTCATGGCTAGACGTTAGGGGTATGTAACTAAGTCATGGCCAGACGTTAGGGGTATGTAACTAAGTCATGGCCAGACGTTAGGGGTATGTAACTAGGTCATGGCTAGACGTTAGGGGTATGTAACTAAGTCATGGCCAGACGTTAGGGGTACGTAATTAGGTCATGGCTAGACGTTAGGGGTATGTAACTAGGTCATGGTCAAACGTTAGGGGTATGTAACTAGGTCATGGTCAGACGTTAGGGGTATGTAACTAAGTCATGGCCAGACGTTAGAGGTATGTAACTAACTCATGCCAGACGTTAGGGGTATGTAACTAAGTCATGGCCAAGACGTCAGGGGTATGTATCTAAGCCATGGCCAGACGTTAGGGGTATGTAACTAAGTCATGGCCATACGTTAGTGGTATGTAACTAAGTCATGGTCAGACGTTAGGAGTATGTATCTAAGCCATGGTCAGACGTTAGGGGTGTGTAACTAAGTCATGGCCAGACGTTAGGGGTATGTAACTAACTCATGCCAGACGTTAGGGGTATGTAACTAAGTCATGGCCAAGACGTTAGGGGTATATATCTAAGCCATGGCCAGACGTTAGGGGCATGTAACTAAGTCATGGCAAGACGTTAGGGGTATGTATCTGAGCCATGGCCAAGACGTTAGGGATATGTAACTAAGCCATGGCCAGACGTTAGGTGTATGTAACTAACTCAGGCCAGACTTTAGGGGTATGTAACTAAGTCATGGCCAGTCGTTAGGGGTATGTAACTAAGTCATGGCCAGACGTTAGGGGTATGTAACTAAGTCATTGTCAGACGTTAGGGGTATGTATCTAAGCCATGGCTAAGCCGTTAGGGGTATGTAACTAACTCAGGCCAGACTTTAAGAGTATGTAACTAAGTCATGGCCAGACGTTAGGGGTATGTAACTAAGTCATGGCCAGACGTTAGGGGTATGTAACTAAGTCATGGCCAGACGTTAGGGGTATGTAACTAAGTCATGGCCAGACGTTAGGCGCAGGTGACTTAGGCATGCACTGAATGTAGGGATGTGTACAAGTATATGTTGTGGTGTGTACTTATTTGTATTGGCGTAGATGTAAGTTAGTGTATATATGTGTGTATTTATGTATGTGTGTGTCTAAATGAATACATAAGTGTGTATATAAATGAATTTATGTGTGTGAATAAATGAGTATTTGGGAGGCATGTTCAAGTGAAACCGGACCTAACTGCACCAATTGAACATACGTGCGATGCATAGGATGACATTACTTCATGGGTAAACAGCACATACCAACCGTCAAGTTTGCAAAATTTCATTATACTCCGACTAAGAGCTTCCTCGACAGAAAGTTGAAAACATGGCGGGTGTGATACGGAATCCGTCCAGAGATGATCAGCGGGCGGTGATTCGGTTTCTAACAGCTGAAGGATGTCGACAAGTTGACATTCATCGCAGAATGCAGGCAGCGTATGGTGACAAAAGTGTGTCGAAGACAACAGTGAAGAACTGGACAACGATGTTTAAAGAAGAACGTGAATAAACGAAAGATCTTCCGAGACCTGGTCAGGCGCATATTATTGCATCAGAAGATGCCATCTTCAAAATTGATGCAGAATTCCGGGTGTACCGTCGCCGGAGCTTACGTTCACTAGCAAAGGAATTCGCTGTGTCACTAGGGACAGTTCAAATTGTGGCTAGAAAGAAACTGAAGTATCAGATGGTGTGTTCACAATGGGGACCTCGGTTGCTGACCAACCACCATAAGGAAGAATGCATGGGATGGGGTTTGAACCACTTGCTGTGATATGAAGAGGATGGTCATTCGTTTCTTTTGCGCATAGTGGCAGGTGATGAATCATGGTGCCACCACTTTGAGCCGAGCAGCAAAACTGCTAGCATGCAATGGAAACTTCCCGGATCACAGAAACCACCAAAATTCAAGTCACACATTTCCGCTGGTTAAGTTATGCTGACAACGTTTGTTGACCATGAGGGACTTTTATTGGTAGACTTTAAAGAGCGTTGCGTGAACACCAATGCCGTCCGCTACAATGACACGCTAGACAAGCTGCATACAGCAATCAAGAATAAACGACCCGGCATGCTCTCACGTGGTGTGATTCTGTTACACGATAATGCGCGTCCACATGTCGCCAACATTGTTCAGAAAGCGTTAGCACAGAAAAGGTGGGAAGTACTACCACACCCGTCCTATAGCCTCGATATGTCCCCTTGTGACTTACATCTGTTCGGACCCTTAAATACATTTTTGAAGGGACAAAGATTCGACTCCGATGCAGACGTCATGGCCTCGGTGACCAAGTGGTTCAAAAAACAACCAAAGTCATTTATTTTCGGACGGCATCTGCCGTCTACCCTAGCAGTGGGATGCGTGCCTGAATGCCTATGGCCACTTTCTCTAACTAACCCTGTGGCATTTTTGCTTCATAACAATTACTATTTATTAATTCTGTCACACCAGATGGCGTATCTTTCATATGTTTGTAATAAAGCCTCTGGGTCCGGTTTCATTTGAACACGCCTCGTATATACCCATGTCTGATTCACATCGCATGATTACCCACACACACATACCCCACACAACTCCACATACACGCTGAGTTTCACGACAACAGTAACGTTTGAAAAGACCAGATTCTTGAACAATTCACCGACAAATTCGGGAGAAAATGTGCGGGAAGAAAAATTGAGAACATTTGAAGATTTTAATCCACATTTCTATTTCGCTGTCACGTCTTCCAATAAACAGAACTTCATTCAATTGATTTGGGCTCTCCAATTTTTCCTTCTTTGTCTACCAGTTTCGGGGAGGGTTGGGGGTGGTTGGGGGGAGGGGGGGTCGATGGTGTTTGTTCGAGCCTGTTCACGTATTGTTGCTTCTTATGCTGTCACTGCGTTTTTCTTTCAAATGTATATCGCCTTTTCGATCCATCTTATTGATCGCTGCCCTGCTGTCCCCGTCCTGACACTTCGCCTTGTTAGGTTTACCGCAGGATACGTCCTTCCGAGACATCTAACCCACATTCTCCTATGTCGCCAGGGGCGTCGCTTCACTGGAGCTGTACAATGAATGAACCTCGTCTATTTATTACTCGTCAGAGAGAGGAGCACAGATGGGGCATGCACGAGTCGATCCACTGACAGCAGCCAGCGGCTGATAGAGTCAGGTGACCAGGACGAAGTGGCGGCCCTGGAAACAGACTGCAGTCAGTCAGCCTGGATACAAAAATAAAGTTGGAAGAGAAGAAGCAGTTCTGGAACCGGGTGTGTCTGTTATAATGGCGCAGATATTGCAGCCTCGCTGTGAACTAGGACATAATCATTTTTCATAACGATTACCAAAGAAGAAAACGAAAAATAAGATGGAGATGGATGGAAAAGAGGAAGAAGAAGAAGGAGAAAGACGAGGAAGATGGATGAAGAAGAAGAAGATCAGGACGAAGAAGAAGAAGATAAGTACGAAAATGAAGTAGAAGAAGACGATGATGATGAAGAAGAAGAAGAGGAAGAAAATGGGTTTTAAGAAAATCCTCTTTCTCTGTTCTAATACATTCGCCGTTATCGAACTGCCAGTAAATCTTTTGAGGAGGCTTCCAAACAGCATTCTGTAAAACCAACCCAATCGCTGCGGCTTTTACTCTCATTGCTGGAGTCCGCTGGGAAGTTTATACATATGAGGAATAAAGGTCGTTTCTTCTTGTAGTCCCCACGTAGTATACATGCTATTCTTGTAGTTTAACCTGCGATAGAAAACACATACTAGACACTTCCGATGACTCGAACTTTCCTAGTAGCCCCCGCTGGAAACGGGCTGTTATCGTGGCCGCCTGGCTAACAAAGTGAGGGATTGACGTGATCCCCGTAGTAGTGAGTGACACGCATGAGAAGCCAAGCATAGCATAACTGCCTGGAGGACCGTAGTCCACCTTTATAAGCACGCTCGGAATGTAAAGAAAGCTACTGCAACCTGCCACTTCACGCTCTTTCAAAGGCACTCAAGAGAGTAACCTACTGATATTGAGCATTATTAAATAACAGCTCGGCCCAGTGGCTGTGTGGCCACAGCCACAGGGCCGCTAGGCCAGACAGCCACACAGCCACAGGGCCGCTCGGCCAGACATCCACACAGCCACAGGGCCACTAGGCCAGACAGCCACATAGCCACAGGGCCGCTCAGCCAGACAGCCACACAGCCACAGGGCCGCTCGGCCAGACAGCCACACAGCCACAGGGCCGATCGGCCATACAGCCACAGGGCCCATCGGCCAGACAGCCACACAGCCACAGGACCGCTCGGCCAGACAGCCACACAGCCACAGGGCCGCTCTGCCAGACAGCCACACAGCCACAGGACCGCTCGGCCAGACAGCCACATGACCGCTCGGCCAGATAGCCACACGGCCGCTCTGCCAGACAGCCACACAGCCACAGGTCCGCTCGGCCAGACAGCCACACAGCCACAGGTCCGCTCGGCCAGACAGCCACATGGCCAGAGAGCCACAGTTCCAATCGGCCACACAAGGTCAAGGTAGTCTCATAGCAAAATGTTGTTGTCAGGGATAAAGTGTGAGAGATTTCCTTGCTTGTTTATAAGGTGAGGTGGCGAGCTGCCTTCCCAGCTGCATTGTTCTCCAAAACTGCCTGATCTCAACAGCTAAGACCCGGTCAATTGAAGAAGAACTGAAGAGTATCAGCTAATTGGAAATATCAATGTCTCATAAATGTGAAGAGAAGGACAATGTGAAGAGACGGGACAATGTGAAGAGATGGGACAATGTGAAGAGACGGGACAATATGAAGAGACGGGATAATGTGAAGCGATGGGACAATATGAAGAGACGGGACAATGTGAACAGGCGGACAATGTGAAGAGATGGGACAATGTGAAGAGATGGGACAATGTGAAGAGACGGGACAATGTGAACAGGCGGACAATGTGAAGAGATGTACCAACATTAAGAGACGTACCAACATAAAGAGACGGACCAACATAAAGAGAGGGACCAACATAAAGAGACGTAGCAGCATGAAGAGACGTACCAACATAAAGAGACGTACCAACATGAAGAGACGTACCAACATAAACAGACGTACCAACATAAAGAGACGTAGCAGCATGAAGAGACGTACCAACATAAAGAGACGTACCAACATAAAGAGACGTACCAACATAAACAGACGTACCAACATAAAGAGACGTACCAACATAAAGAGACGTACCAACATAAAGAGACGTACCAACATAAAGAGACGTACCAACATAAAGAGACGTACCAACATAAAGAGACGGACCAACATAAAGAGACGTACCAACATAAAGAGACGTACCAACATAAGGAGACGTACCAACATAAAGAGACGTACCAACATAAACAGACGTACCAACATAAAGAGACGTAGCAGCATGAAGAGATGAAACTTCAAAGAACAGACACAATTAGACGCGGACAGAATATCATAAAACCGGAAAGGATCCGATATCTGGACAATACGGGGAACCCGTTAAATGCCAGCCTCATACAATCTCTTCCTCAGTTTCTAAAAATGATTTCTCTGAATCCCCCTTCCCCTCTCCCTCCACCTCCCTGGACGTGGGTATGGATTAGCTATATGAGCCTCCTCTGGTGATGCCTGGACAGGAATCCCAGACACAGATCAGTGGTATCGCCTTGAAAGGTCAAGTTCGCCAAGTTTGACGCTCTCTGAAACTCGCAGCTAATAAAAAACAGACACATCTAAGCAGGAAAATGGGAGTAAGTCATCACATTCTTCAGACCATACACCATCTCCGCCAAACAAAATTATATTCTTCTGCTGTGTACGATTTTCATAAAAACGAATGGGATCAAGATGCTGAGCAATGGATCAGCTGTAGCCGTCAGCGACCCATAGCTGATTGGTAGCGTCAGGGCCAGCGACCCATGGTTGACTGCTAGTGTCAACGCCAGCCACTGATGGCTGCCTGCTAGCGTGAGGGCCAGCGACCCATAACTGACTGCTAGCGTGAGAGCTAGCGACCCATAACTGACTGCTAGCGTCAGGGCCAGCGACCCATAACTGACTGCTAGCGTGAGAGCTAGCGACCCATAACTGACTGCTAGCGTCAGGGCCAGCGACCCATAACTGACTGCTAGCATCAGGGCCAGCTAACTAGAGCTGCCAAGACCCTTCTACACCTCCACGCAGTGATCCTGGATAACAGGCTGCAACAGAGCAGACTGGCTAAGGAGAAGGGATCGAAGAGGGAAGGCTAACCCACTACTCAGAAATACCTGCTGTAATCAGATGTGTTGGACCGAAAGTTGCAAATATCGCAGCCGATCTGTAAACTACGGCACAACGCATTCCGGTTTTCGGACAACATCCTGCCACTTGCAAAGAGTTATATTGGGATTGGTAAAAAGAAAAAGATGAAGAAGAAGAAGATGGAGAAGGGAGGAGAAAGGAGGTACAAGGTAGATATAGGTAGAAGGAGGAAGGAGAAAGGAGGTAGAATAATAATAATAATAATAAGAAGAAGAAGAAGTAGAGGTAAAAGAAGAAGTAGAAGAAAAAGAAGAAGAAGAAGAAAGAAGAGGAAGAAAAAGAAGTAAACGAAGAGGAAGTCAAAAAAAAGAAGAAAAAGAAGAAGATAAAAAAGAATTACTCTATGTTTTCCATTCGCAAAAGTGTTTCTTGATATTTCTTTTAAAAAAATCAGAACTATAATCCAGATGTCCAGTACCAGTAAACATTGCAGTGAACAGGAACATACTAGAACAGGTAATCAGTTTCTTGTCTTTGCCTGTGGAATCCAGAAAGATAAACCTCCAATCAAACCCCACATAAATTGTTGTGTGAAACATCACTTGCTTCAGAGCGATCATGTGAGGGTAGATGTGAAATAGAAATGGCGAAAAACACATTTCACAAGAAAAGAAATATATTGACAAACAGGCAAATAACAAATAAACTACAAATCATTAATTATGTGTTATATGTACATATATTCATCATCACTATACACACTACAAACAGATATACACACTCAACCATACGCTGGCCAATACGTACTGATATGGATCGTCCCTTCACTAGTAAAATCCAACAAACATTGAATCAAACTGTACACAACAATTGATGTAGGAGACACGAGTAGACTCTGGTCCAATCACTCTCAAGTACGTATGGTTGTCTCAACGAATATAAGAACATATCTTAGAGATTAGTGGCGCACTGTCGTTGGCGTCTCGTCAGATGGTGATACGAAAGGTGGATGTAGGCGAGAGAGGTGGGGTAGACGGAGAGGTGGGGTAAACGGAGAGGTGGGGCAGACGGAGAGGTAGGGTAGATGGAGAGGTGGGGTAGACGGAGGAGTGGGGTAGACGGAGAGGTGAGGTAGACGAAGAGTGGGGGGGGGGTAGACGGAGAGGTGGGGTAGACAAAGAGGTGGGGTAAACAAAAAGGTGGGACAGACGGAGAGGTAGGGTAGAGGGAGAGGTAGGGCAGACAGAGAGGTAGGGTAGAGGGAGAGGCAGGGCAGACAGTGAGGTGGGGCAGAATGTGAGGTAGAGCAGACAGAGAGGTAGGGTAGAGGGAGAGGTAGGGCAGAAAGAGAGGCAATGCAGACGAGAGAGAGACAAAGCGTGAGATAGAGCGATAGAGAAAAAGAGAGAGAGAAAGAAAGAGAGAAAGAGAAAGAAAGAGAGAGAGAGAAAGAGAGTGAGAAAGAAAGAGAAAGAGAGTGAGAGAGAAAGAGAAAGAGAGAGAAAGAGAATGGTTGAGAACAGAAAGGTCGCTGGATAGACCTTTTAAAATGCGTGTATTAGCTATTGGAACAGGTCCAGTGTATCCAAACGGGAGTATCTACTAATAATATTGATCTATGACTTTGACGTTCTCATGATCCGAGAGACCAGCTTGAGGGAGAGGGTCACCGTCAGATGTGCAGGCTACAGGTGCAACAGTAATACACCTGGGTGTAACAGGCGGGACGTGGCCATGTAGGTGAACCAAGAAATCCCCCGCACATGAATACATTCATATATATGGGGTCGAGAGTTAAGGCACTCGCCTATAAAAGCGACGAACGGAAACAACGTGGGTTCGAGCGCCCCAGTTTTCAAGCGCCACCTGGTCTCAAACGAGGTGGAACCAGAGTGCCTGCATCCTGAATGACCTCCAGTCGTCTTGC
This sequence comes from Ariolimax columbianus, assembly GCA_036924085.1. Classification (NCBI taxonomy): domain Eukaryota; kingdom Metazoa; phylum Mollusca; class Gastropoda; order Stylommatophora; family Arionidae; genus Ariolimax; species Ariolimax columbianus. The sequence continues at coordinate 2,333,565 of JAVGWX010000020.1, read as the reverse complement.
CACTGTCCAAAGGTAGTTCTGGACCAGTGAGTGAGGTTGATGACCAGCGCAGCTTCTTCCTCCCTATAATTAAAATACAGCTCACGTTACATCATCAACACAAAACCTGTCCAATATCTACATCCTCGCTTCGGATGGGCAACTGGTTGTATATACACACCAGTGTCAGTAAAGTTGGAGATGTTAAACTAACGGAGATTAAAGTGACAATCAACATTCAGGATGGCAGAAAGATATACCGAAACCCATCACAGATGTGATAAAGGAAGTTAAATCATTAGACAAATGTCAGTGCCGAAGACGGATGTGTCGGGCCGACAGGTGCAAATATCGCAGTCAAGCTGTAAACTAGCGACACAACGCATTCCGTTCTCCGGACTACATCCTGCTACTTGCAAAGCGCTGTTAAGGGCTTGGTAACGAGAGATTGAGAACGAACGAACTAAGAAGAAGAAGAAGAAGAAGAAGAAGAAGAAGAAGAAGAAGAAGAAGAAGAAGAAGAAGAAGAAGAAGAAGAAGAAGAAGAAAAAGAAGAAGAAGAAGAAGAAGAAGAAGAAGAAGAAGAAGAAGAAGAAGAAGAAGAAGAAGAAGACAAATGTCTCCGATATTACAATGTTTACACGGGCCATGGATACCAAAGATAATAAAACGCTTTCAACACAATATTCCTTCCCACATTGTAGTAACAGGACATTAAGAAAGCCAACAGAAACATTGTAACGATGCAGAGATGAAACGCCTTCGCAAGGCGTATAATCAGAAAGAAAATATTACAAACAAATAATAATACACCTAATCAAGGGACAGCAAACCAAATGGTTCGGCCATGTGACGCGACAAACATGAGATATTATCCCTCTGAACGCAATGATACATAGATAGCGTTCGGAGACAGGGCCAGGGACCGACTACGCAAAAGATGGATAGCAGAAATAACAGAAGCAGTTAAGCTCCCCGTGTACGAAGTACATAGTAGGGCCCGGTCAAGAAACCTCTTCAGAACCTGACGCTGAAAGGCGCAAGCACATACTAGGGCACGGTCAAGAAACCTCTTCATAACCTGACGCTGAAAGGCGCAAGCACATACTAGGGCCCGGTCAAGAAACCTCTTCAGAACCTGACGCTGAAAGGCGCAAGCACATACTAGGGCACGGTCAAGAAACCTCTTCATAACCTGACGCTGAAAGGCACAAGCACATACTAGGGCCCGGTCAAGAAACCTCTTCAGAACCTGACGCTGAAAGGCGCAAGCACATACTAGGGCACGGTCAAGAAACCTCTTCAGAACCTGACGCTGAAAGGCACAAGCACATACTAGGGCCCGGTCAAGAAACCTCTTCAGAACCTGACGCTGAAAGGCACAAGCACATACTAGGGCCCGGTCAAGAAACCTCTTCAGAACCTGACGCTGAAAGACACAAGCGCATACTAGGGCCCTGTCAAGGAACCTCTTCATAACCTGACGCTGAAAGGCACAAACAGGACACAAAGCGAAAAGATAGAAGAAGACATCTCGAAAACAATAATCAAAGGAGGGATGCTTTGACTGGCACGCGGATAGAACAACTGGGCATGGGACCACAGTTGAGGAGATGGTCAGAGGGGACGGATGAATCAACACTGTTGACAGAATGCCAAAATACAACAGAGTCATCATAACCATAAACAGGAAAGGCAGATAGTGGTACAGCGAGAAATGACCCTCGAGGTTTTCTTTCTCGTTGTCACAACGTGCTTCAAACCGCCTCTTCCTCATTACATGCCAGAAAAAGGAAGGCTGTCTTGTTCTGATCCTTGCAATGAGTTGTCTCCGTGTTTGTGTCTCTTCGAGTACTGTATCATTACTCATCCCCGCAGTACGTGATCCTCAGAATTCATTTGTAAAACCCCATTTCTGCTGCTTCCAAAAATATATCCGCATACTTGCTGATTGGCTACATAAGCATAGATCATGGACACTTCAAATATGGATAAGAGCAAACATCCGGACTACATAAGAGCCAATCATGGACACTTTAAATATGGATATGAGCGAACATCCTGGCTCTACAAGCGCTAATCATGGACACTTTAAAAATGGAAATGATTGACATTTTGAACTCTATCAATGGTCGCCTGTTGGAAGATGACACAGCAAAAGAGGACTCATTATTTGAGGACTCAGCAATTGAGGACAGCAATAAAGGACTCAGCAATAGAGGACTCAGCATTTGCGGACTCAGCAATAGAGGACTCAGAAATAGAGGTCTCAGCAATAGAGGACTCAGCAATAGAGGACTCAGCAGTGTACAAACAGTAAAGCTTTCATATCAAGCGAGGTTCAAGTGGGATTGAAGTGCATGAGAGAATAAGGCATGAGTGTGTACATTCAACGACCTACAGAAACCATGAGCATCTACCCACTTCATCATTTACTGTGCCCTTAGTGCAGTGAAGTCGATTTTTAGGAACCGAACCAAATAGAGACATTTTTAAATAGTCCGTTACCAGACCCCTAAGCAGCCTTATACACGGAGAAGTTCTCTGAGATACACCGGGCTCAGGGAACACGGAGAAGTTCTCGGAGATACATCGGGCTCAGGGAACACGGAGAAGTTCTCGGAGATACATCGGGGTCAGGGAACACGGAGAAGTTCTCGGAGATACATCGGGCTCAGGGAACACGGAGAAGTTCTCGGAGATACATCGGGGTCAGGGAACACGGAGAAGTTCTCGGAGATACACCGGGCTCAGGGTACACGGAGAAGTTCTCGGAGATACATCGGGCTCAGGGAACACGGAGAAGTTCTCGGAGATACATCGGGGTCAGGGAACACGGAGAAGTTCTCGGAGATACACCGGGCTCAGGAACACGCAAGAGCTATAATAACTGAGTATTCCGGAGGCTATATTCGCACACACCATAAACGTTGCTACGGACAGATCTCTCTTGGCACTCTCAAAATTTTGTTTACGACCAGGCGAGCAAATATTTGAACTTGGGGTTTGGCCTGATCTCCTAATCGAACTTACTGCACTTGACTGACAGTCAAAGGGGGTCAGTATTAGCACATAGTTACATATTAACTGCTCTCCTTCTTAGTTCTTAGTTCTTGGTTCGACCCGTTTTTAGTTCTTCGCTCGACTCGTTTTTAGTTCGTCCTGTTTTTAGTTCTTAGCTCGACCTGGTCTTAGTTCTTAATTCAATCCGTTCTTAGTTCGACCCGTTCTTAGTTCGACGTGTTCTTAGTTCGACCCGTTCTTAGTTCGACTTGTTCTTAGTTCGACCCGTTCTTAGTTCGACTCGTTCTTCGTCAAGGGGTGGACACCCTTGAGCGGGTCCCAACTCTGGATTCAATAGTTTCTGTCGCGGGCGCGTGTCGTCCAGTGTGATTGTAGTCTGTCTGTTATGGGGTCGTGAATGTTGTGGGGTCGTGAATGTTGTGGGGTCGTGAATGTTATATTTTTCTAGTGAATCTCGCCAGCGAGTTGGGGGTCGTCCCCGAGGTCTCGCGGGTACCACATTATGGTTATGGTACTCCATCTTTCATCTTGTCTTCTGGATATATCACCAGCCCAGCGGTGTTTCGAATGTTTGACGTACTGTAGAACATCTTTGATGTGTGACATTCTCCTGATGTCCCTAGTGTGTAGCTCGCTCTGCTGCTGTTGTCTGAGAATTATGCCTTCGAGGCGTCTTTCAAGAGATGCGTCTGCTGTTCTCAGTTGGTTCTCTGCTGCTTTGGTTAGAGACCAGGTTTCTTTACCATAGCAGAGCGCTGGCAGGACTACCGAGTGGAAGATGTCCGCACGTAGTCTGGTGTCTTTTGTTGCGTCTGCTGCTGTCATGATGGAGTTGACCGCTGCCCAGCCAGCCCGTTTCCGTCTGACGATCTCAGGTTTTATGTTGTTCTCCATGTTGAGAAGCCTTTCCAGGTGAACATATTCGTCAGCGTCTTCTATGGGCATTCCACTCAAGGGTACTGGGTTGGGCTCTGCGAAACGGTTGGTCATAGCTTTGGTCTTGCCTAGGTTCATAGTTAAACCTGCTGCCCTGCCCTGCCCTGCATAGACAGTGAGCTGACCAGACGGTGGGTAGTGAGCAGACCAGATAGTAGGTAGTGAGGTTTCATTTTAATGTGAGATCAGGGAAATCAAAATAAATTAAGTCCAAAACATTTAAAAACTTCAACTGCAGTGTGAAATCCATTCTGTTGCATAGCTCTGAGACAAAGAGAACAGGAAATACAACGGACATTAAAATACTGGCTTTCAAAAATAAGTGTACACACATAAAAGAGAGATTAAATTGATGTCGATCAATAATGTTGGTTTGTTGGAAGAAACATTACCGAAGTCGCTACGACATGTCGTAAAGAGAAGGGATGATGTTGGATAGGACACACATTAAGTAAACCATCTACAATATTGTAAGACAGTCTCTGACCTGGAATCACCAGGCCAAGCAAAACAGATACAAACCAAAACAAGATTAGATACCAGGAGAGCGCATGAGCTGCAGCGATCAGCGAACCAGAGCTGACTGCTAGCGTCAGGACCAGCGACCCAAAGCTGACTGCTAGCGTCAGGGCCAGCGACCCAAAGCTGACTGCTAGCGTCAGGATCAGCGACCCAAAGCTGACTGTTAGCGTCAGGACCAGCGACCCAAAGCTGACTGCTAGCGTCAGGGCCAGCGAACCAGAGCTGACTGCTAGCGTCAGGACCAGCGAACCAGAGCTGACTGCTAGCGCCAGGGCTAGCGAACCAGAGCTGACTGCTAGCGTCAGGGCCAGCGAACCAAAGCTGACTGCTAGCGTCAGGGCCAGCGAACCAGAGCTGACTGCTAGCGTCAGGGCCAGCGACCCAAAGCTGACTGCTAGCGTCAGGGCCAGCGAACCAGAGCTGGCTGCTAGCGTCAGGGCAAGTGAACCAAAGCTGACTGCTATCGTCAGGGCCGGCCAACCAGAGCTGACAAGATCGCATTACACCTCCACGTGATGACCATGGGTAATAGGACCAGAGCAGACTGGCTAATAAGGAAGGATCCAAGAAGGAAGGCTAATCCGGTACTCAAAAAATGTATGCTGAAGTCGGGTGTTGTTGGATCGACAGGTACAAATATCGCACTCAAGCTGTAAACTACGACATAACGCATTCTCTGGACTACATTCTATTACTTGCAATGCCTTTTTCATGTCTTGATATCGGGAGATTTAGAACGATCAAAGCCAATCCAGATACTAGGATATATGTTTTTGGTCAGAGAGTGGTGAATGCTTAAAATGCATTGGCACAGGAAATAGTGGAGGCAGTGTCACTTATTGCATTTAAGATTAAATTGGATATGCTTAGTTATTTTTAGATCAAGTGAATATAATAGAATCTGGTTGTATACAGACTCTGCAGAGTCTTCTAGACCAGTATAAAGAAATAGTTACAACAGACACAGTGAAGAACGGTCAATACTTGGCATATAAGAACTCTGGAGGGCGATGGACAAGCACACTTCTCGTGCATTTATCAAAGGACTATGCTCCACAGAGAGAACGGTTTCATTTTGATTGATTGATGCCTGAAAGGTATTCATTTAATTGATGTTGTTGAGGAGGAAGTGGTTATAAAGTAATGTAGACGGACTTCGCTTTATTTGTGTTTTTGGTAGAAAGGAAGGTCGGAGGATCAATATTTCCCGTAGTCTTTGCTTTTTGTTGGTGCAAGATCAAGGTCATCCTACAGCAGACACAGCAGCAGGGGAGTGTCTTGGAGCTGTCAAGTCTTAGGTTTTGCAAATCCCACTCCTCATCGAATTATCTTCATAAATGTAAACGAGGTACCATTTTCCAAATGAGTAATATGGAGCGTGTCGTAATCAATGCTTGAACCAGACTCCTCTGCTATCATCTACCTACTTTCTAACTGCTCAGCCATTACAATAAATTCGAAATTAAAAGCCAATAAATCGAAGAGCGCTCGAAGCGACTCAACAAATACACGTTCACAATAAGTGAATGTTGTTTGCGAGCCAGGATCAACCACAGACAAGGATACAGCATCTAACCACGTCTCCTTCACCACTGACGTCAATCTCACTTAGTAAAGGGAAAGTGGTCGCTAGAAGCCGATGTCTAGGATGGATCGAATTCGTCCTTCCTGTGCATTTTGTTAAAAAGTCGATACTTTCCGCTCGAGCAAGCTCTATTAAACGGTCGAGTCCGCTGATCGAGTAAATGAGACAAGATACAACCGTAAGCTCGAATTTGTCAGTACAGTTCAATTGTCGCGTTTATACAATGAACATTGAGCGAGTGGCAGAGTAGTACAATCATTTACTGATGAAGGTAAGGGCGCAGGATTCGATCCCCGGTAACGGCAGTTTTCGTTTTGTTTTCTCTAGTTCAGTAAGTCTGCACTAAACCCCTATGTGAATTTTTGAATTTGTGGTGTATGGGTAGTTGCGTTTACATTATGAGGTTGCTAACAACATGTACAGTTCTCTTTATTCGTGCTTTACAACATACATGAAGATGTTGCGGTTATTTCCTTTCTCTTCAGTAAGAGCGGTCGGGAGCCAGTTTTTCTCAACTGATACTGGGGATTATTGTTAGGGAAGCCAAGGCAGAAAGGATTGGATATGGTCACCCTTCTTCACAAACAGCTGATCAATGAATGAATGAGTGAATCAATAAATAAATCAATCACTGAATCAATCACTGAATCAATCACTGAATCAATCACTGAATCAATCACTGAATCAATCACTGAATCAATCAATAAATCAATGAATGACTCAATGAATGAATGAAAAAATCAATCAATCAATCAATCAACGAATGAATGAGTCATTCAATGAATGAATGAATGAATGAATCAATGAATGAATGAATTAATGAATGAATCAATCAATGAATGAATCAACCAATCAATAAATCTGAATGAATGAATCAATGGATGAATCAATGATTCAATCAATGAATCAATCAATGAACCGATCAATCAATCAATCAATCAATGAAAACCTTTGTTCTTTCTGGGCCACATGCCCTCAACAAGTACACAACGTATCCACCCGCTCCATTCCGGTTCACGACTTCCCGGCCTCATTATCGTTTGGTCTACCACTACGTCTCTTGCCCTGTGAGTTCCAGAACAAAGACTGCCTGGTAATGCTGCCGTTGTTGTTATTGAATGCTCCTAATGAGTAGGTTACCCTTCTGTGGGACCTGAACATGGCGTATCGTGGAGGGTTGTAGTAACTTTCCTCACATCCCGAGCGTGCTGATGAAGGTGCAGATGAGGTTGTGCTATACTTGGCTTCATCTGCGTGTCGCTCACTTCTACGGGAACTCCTCACCTTGTTAGCCAGCCTGCCATGAAAACGTTTCCAGGACAGGCTACGAAGAAGTCAAGGTAAGAGTCTTGACCAATATGTTGTGCCTGACCCTGACTAACATGTCTGATCAGTATGTTTTGCCTGACCCTGACTAACATGTCTGACCAGTATGTTTTGCCTGACCCTGACTAACATGTCTGACCAGTATGTTTTGCCTGACCCTGACTAACATGTCTGACCAGTATGTTTTGCCTGACCCTGACTAACATGTCTGACCAGTATGTTTTGCCTGACCCTGAGTAACATGTCTGACCAGTATGTTTTGCCTGACCCTGACTGACATGTCTGACCAGTATGTTTTGCCTGACCCTGACTGACATGTCTGACCAGTATGTTTTGCCTGACCCTGATTAACATGTCTGACCAGTATGTTTTGCCTGACCCTGACTAACATGTCTGACCAGTATGTTTTGTCTGACCCTGACTAACATGTCTGACCAGTATGTTTTGCCTGACCCTGACTGACATGTCTGACCAGTATGTTTTGCCTGACCCTGACTGACATGTCTGACCAGTATGTTTTGCCTGACCCTGACTGACATGTCTGACCAGTATGTTTTGCCTGACCCTGACTGACCCTGACTGACCAGTATGTTTTGCCTGACCCTGACTGACATGTCTGACCAGTATGTTTTGCCTGACCCTGACTGACATGTCTGACCAGTATGTTTTGCCTGACCCTGACTGACATGTCTGACCAGTATGTTTTGCCTGACCCTGACTGACATGTCTGACCAGTATGTTTTGCCTGACCCTGACTGACCCTGACTGACCAGTATGTTTTGCCTGACCCTGACTGACCCTGACTGACCCTGACTGACCCTGACTGACCCTGACTGACCCTGACTGACCAGTATGTTGTGCCTGACCCTGACGTTAGTCTCCACAGCCCGCTAATATTGTTGTACTTTCCTATAAGAAGCAAATGTTTTGTGCTAATCATGCCAACACTTCATCCGCAATGACACCATCTACAATGGGATGACCTTTACCTTATATTAGTACCAACCACCGAGGAAGGGAACTGTTGATACGATGAACAATGATACATCTAACATTTATCCGGTGAAGGAGTGTCTGATGTTGGGGCGAAGTTACCGTTTTTTTAGTCCTTTGGTAGCTAGGAGTCTACGTGGGGTTTTTTAGAGGGTGACATGTGTGGGAAGAGGGGGGGAGGGTATGGAGAATGACAAGAGGGAGGGAGAGGGGAGAGAGAAAGACAAGTGAGAGAGAGTGAAGCAAAAGACGAGAGAAGGAAAGAGAGGAAGATAGAGGGAGACTAGAGACGAGATATATAGAAGGACAGGGAGAGAAAGGAGGGAGAGAGAGGGAGAGAGAGGGAGAGAGAGGGAGAGAGAAGGAGAGAGATGAAGATAGAGGGAGACTAGAGACGAGAGATATAGAAGAATAGGGAGAGAAAGAAGGGAGAGAGAGGGAGAGAGAGGGAGAGAGAAGGAGAGAGAGGAAGATAGAGGGAGACTAGAGACGAGAGATATAGAAGGATAGGGAGAGAAAGAAGGGAGAGAGAGGGAGAGAGAGGGAGAGAGAGGGAGAGAGAAGGAGAGAGAGGAAGATAGAGGGAGACTAGAGACGAGAGATATATAAGGATAGGGAGAGAAAGGAGGAAGGGAGAGAGAGGGAGCGAGAAAAGGTGAGAAAGAAGAAATGAGAGAGACGAGGAGTGAAAGAGACAGAAGGGGAGGGAGATGGAGGAGGGAGATGGAGTGAAAGAGAGAGAGAGACGAGAGAACGACTCCTGAGGCACTGATGGGATGTTGTAAAAAGGCTACTTGTGTGTGCGCGACAGAGAGGAGAGAAGGAAACCTGCTACCACAAGAAAAGTGCAGCAGTTTAAATCCCTCTAAGGATAAACGCTGATAATAATGGTGACAAAAACTGAAACGTCTTACAGCGACATTTCTAACACTTCATCTCTGATGACAATTCACATTGTGAAATTACATTCGCACACAACAACAAACCCAATTCATTTAAAGCACAAGGCAGGGATAAAACCAGAGCCACACAATGATCAGTGAGAATCGGCACGGCGCTGGTTGATGATGATATAGTGTTTTGACATTTCAATCCGGTGAACATTCTAGAATCGATATTTCTATCTATGAAAAGCTTTTGAACATTACCATTTTTAAAGTCAGTATGTTTAGAATTTGAAAAGAATTTTCTTCGAGAAACAAACTCTGACAGCAACGGGAATGAAGGTAACAGGTTTATTATACCACACCATTGATTGATTCGGCGTTTTGCTCAAACGGAGCATGGGCCCAGCCTTACTGGTGGTTTGTATATTGTGGAGGTTTCATAGTAATGGTTTACATGATGATGTTGTTAGCTTTATTCGTAGCTCTCTTTAGCTGTATTTCAAGGCTGCTTGGGTATGGATAGTATTTTTGTAGCCCAGGTAAACTTGGTCGATAGGCCATGGGAAACATGTCAAGCCCCAGTTCATATGACATATCAATCAACTCATAAGGTGGGTTGTTGTTGTTTATTTTGTTATCCAATAGCTGCCGAGCAAGCCTGCTCTTGGCAGCCCAATGCCATTCATATTTAGGTACAGATCTTCTTCAGTTGTGTCACTGCTCCGTTCAGTGTGTTGGCAATTTGTCGGAAATGCAGGTAAGAATGTTTTCCTCGTGGCCGCAAGCGCCTTGCAACCAGGTGTCGAGCTGTTTCATCAGGATGAGAGCAATGTCTGCACAAAGGCAGATGCTGGGGATTGATGCGGTTCGAGTGGCTATTGACTTTGGTATGTCCTGTTCGGAACTGAAAGATGAGACTTTGATCTCTTCTATGTAGTTTATTTATGTTATTTTTGGCCGTGACATTTCGCTAAATACACTGTGTCCTGTTGTTCCCGCCGCCCACCTGTTGTTCCCGTCGCCTACCTGTTGTTCCCGCCGCCCACCTGTTGTTCCCGTCGCCTACCTGTTGTTCTCGTCGCCCACCTGTTGTTCCCGCCGCCCACCTGTTGTTCCCGTCGCCCACCTGTTGTTCCCGCCGCCCACCTGTTGTTCCCGCCGCCTACCTGTTGTTCACGTCACCTACCTGTTGTTCTCGTCGCCTACCTGTTGTTCCCGTCGCCTACCTGTTGTTCCCGTCGCCTTCCTGTTGTTCCCGCCGCCCACCTGTTGTTCCCGTCGCCTACCTGTTGTTCCCGTCGCCTACCTGTTGTTCCCGTCGCCTACCTGTTGTTCCCGCCGCCCAACTGTTATTCCCGTCGCCCACCTGTTCATCCAGATTTTCTTGATATTACTCTTAGGCAAAGACAAAGGTCGCCGTCCATCGTAGACCATGATGGCATACTTAATTTTGCTAGCGCTATTTTTAGAAAGGATTAACTGCGCTACTTTTTATCCTCACTCTCTCGTCTCGTGCCGCCCGACCCCAGTGGCAAGTCAAGGACAAGACGACTATGGGGCGAGTACGAGATGCAGGGGACTCCACATCAAGCACCCGTGAAAAAGACGGCGGAGTTCGGAGTCAAACACATACCACCTGATCACGAGGCCGACGGCTTGAACCACTTCGCCACGGAATCCCCATTATTACTCTTAGCAATTCGTTTTCCTGTCTGGTTACTGCAGGGTCTGTCCAATTGTCGTTTCTGGGCTCCTGTTTTTGCCAATATGTCGGCCAACTGGATCAGGCAATCATGTTCCGGCTGCGAACCCAAGACATCCCATTTAACAAGCACCGTAACCGAAGTCCAGCACAACATACTTCTCGGTGCCAGCTGTGTACACACCAACCACAACACACTCCTGGGTGCCAGCTGTGTACACACCAACCACAACACACTCCTGAGTGCTAGATGTGTACACACCAACCACAACACTCCTGAGTGTCAGCTGTGTACACACCAACCACAACACACTCCTGAGTGCTAGCTGTGTACACCAACCACAACACACTCCTGAGTGCCAGCTGTGTACACACCAACCACAACACATTCCTGAGTGCCAGCTGTATACACACCAACCACAACACATTCCTGAGTGCCAGCTGTATACACACCAACCACAACACATTCCTGAGTGCCAGCTGTGTACACACCAACCACAAGACACTCTTGAGTGCCAGCTGTGTACACACCAACCACAACACATTTCTGAGTGCTAGATGTGTAGACACCCGTATGAAAGCGTTAATCATCATCCCATTGAGTGCTCAGATCTCGATGTTTGGAAACTACTTCCTCCTTTGAGGCCATATAAATGGGACACTTTTCATGACACTAAACAACAACTGATAAACACATGCAAATACAAATACGTGGCATTGTGCCAAAGGACGAGAGCCGGAATGCTGCTGGATCTGTAACTTCAACATCAAACCCTGGTAGCTTTCGGGTGGTAGCAGAACTTAACCGCTGGTCAGGAGGAAGTGATGCATTGGAAGAAACTTTGCTAAACTAAGCTACATCTTGTGTGAAGTTGGGTTGTCAGTCCTCCAGCAGAGTTGACCGCTGGTCAGGAAGCAAAGGTTAGAAACTTGGGTATACTAAGCCACATCTTGTGTGTGGTCGGGTGCCCAGTTCGCTCCATCTTGTGTGTGGTCGGGTGCCCAGCTCGCCCCATCTCTACCTTCTCTAACTATAAGTTAGGTACGTCTTTATCAGGATGAACGTAGAAGAAGAAGAAATAAAAGAAAACGATAAGATGAAGAAGAAGAGTAAAAAGGAAAGGAAATAGATTAGGAAAAAGAAGAACAAGAATAAAAACGAGAAAGCGGACCTTTGACCTTTCTGTTACCAAATATCTGCCTCAATCGAATGTTAAATCATGAAGAAATGTCAGCACCACTGGGATCTCTCACAGCATTTTATCGTCAATCATATATTGTGTGACTTCGCATTAAATCGACTGTCTTTCAGCTGGTAATGGAGGTTGGACTGTCTTTCATCTGGTAATGTAGGTCGGACTGTCTTTCATCTGGTAATGAAGGTCGGACTGTCTTTCACCTGGTAATGGAGGTTGGACTGTCTTTCACCTGGTAATGGAGGTTGGACTGTCTTTCACCTGGTAATGGAGGTTGGACTGTCTTTCACCTGGTAATGTAGGTTGAACTGTCTTTCACCTGGTAATGGAGATTGGACTGTCTTTCACCTGGTAATGGAGGTTGAACTGTCTTTCATCTGGTAATGGAGGTTGGACTTCTTTCCCCTGGTAATGGAGGTAGGACTGTCTTTCACCTGGTAATGGAGGTCGGACTGTCTTTCGCCTGGTAATGGAGGTCGGACTGTCTTTCACCTCGTAATGAAGGTTGGACTGTCTTTCACCTGGTAATGGAGGTTGGACTGTCTTTCACCTGGTAATGGGGGTTGGAGAAAAGAGGAATCCATCTCAAGATGGCGGCTTAGAATGGCAGCAAATGAATGGAATCGGTTGCGATGAAAATCTATGGGCAACTTGGTAAATTAATGAACCTTCCATTCATATTGTGAAGTGCAACTGAGGAGGGATGTGTGTGCGACTATCAATATGTTTGTGTAAACGCGTTGAAATATAAATTAACACTGTACAATTAATACAGAGAGGCGTGTATGTAGTCTCCCTGTTAGGAGGTCAGCTGGGGCTGACAGTCTATGCTCAGTCTGGATCACTCGAACCGAGTGAATTAGAGCAGCCAGGACATGACACATGTACACTTGTACAAGCAAGGCACGAGACAAGTACACTTGTAGAAGCAAGACACAAGATATGTACACTTGTACAAGCAAGACATGAGACAAGTACACTTGTACAAGCCAGACACGAGCCAAGTAGACTTTGTTCAAGCAAGACACGAGACGCGTGCACTTGTTCAAACAAGACACGAACTCTACCACAACACAAATCAGACAAACTCAAAGTTAATAAGTGTACAAACATACTCCCAGTGTGGCAGTGAGCCTATTCTTATCCGTGTCCCCCAAGAGACCTCACTAAAACCAATTACTTACAAAACTAACAACACATAACACAACAGTCTTGTCCTATGTTAGATTGTCTTGCTAGCACACAAATAATGGACACGTTTTTATAACAACAGATGAATGAAGCCTTGCTTAGACTTAATCAATTATAGCAGAAAAATGAAAAGTTAGAGAGTACAGGTAGGATTAACAGAGGTAGGCAGGAGTGAGGGGCAGGATGGAGAGTAGGTAGGTAGGAATGAGAGGGACATGTAGGAGAGAGAGGGTGGTAGGAGTGAGAGGCAGGTATGTCGATATGACGACAGAAAGTCATGAATAGACAGGTGTGTCTTGAGGGTAGGGGGGGGGGGATTGCAAATCAGGCTGTGACAGGTGTGTCAGTGTGGGAGTAGAAAGTGTGGCTGGGACAGGTGTGTCAGTGGGGGAGTAGAAAGTGTGGCTGGGACAGGTGTGTCAGTGTGGGAGTAGAAAGTGTGGCTGGGACAGGTGTGTCAGTGTGGGAGTAGAAAGTGTGGCTGTGACAGGTGTGTCAGTGTGGGAGTAGAAAGTGTGGCTGGGACAGGTGTGTCAGTGTGGGAGTAGAAAGTGTGGCTGTGACAGGTGTGTCAGTGTGGGAGTAGAAAGTGTGGCTGGGACAGGTGTGTCAGTGTGGGCGTAGAAAGTGTGGATGGGGCAGGTGTGTCAGTGTGGGGGATAGAAAGTCTGACTAGGACATGTGTGTCAGTGTGGGGGATAGAAGGTCTGACTAGGACAGGTGTGTCAGTGTGGGTGTAGAAAGTGTGGCTGGGACAGGTGTGTCAGTGTGGGGGACAGAAAGTGTGGATGGGACAGGTGTGTCAGTGTGGGGGACAGAAAGTCTGGCTGGGACAGGTGTGTCAGTGTGGGGGACAGAAAGTGTGGATGGGACAGGTGTATCAGCTGCTGTGTGTGCATCGTGAGTCGGTGTGATGCCAGGATGTTTAGAGGTGGGCGTATGTGAGATATGTGTGTGTGTGTGTGTGTGGAATTTGTTAATGTGTGCTGTGTGTTTGATGGGGGCCCGTGTGTGCTGTGTGTTTTTTATGTGGGCCCGTGTGTGCTGTGTGTTTGATGGGGGGCTCGTGTGTGCTGTGTATTTGATGGAGGCACGTGTACGATGTGTATTTGATGGGGGCCCGTGTGTGATTTGTGTTTGTGTGAATGTTTTTATGGTGTTGTAGGTTTCATCCTCCGCAAACCCGGCTTATCGATTTCAAACGCACTACATAGACAACACATCATGAGATTACACCAACAACACTAGATAACCAGCACCAGCAAACTTACCATGAAACACTAACAATAGCCTACCACTGACACGTTCCTTCATTTCAAACTAACAAGTATAATTTCTCAATACCTCAACACTAATGGTGCGCCCATGTACCTACTCTAGTTTGTACCAAGATTAGTACCGAGTTTAATGCCCATGTACCAAGTCTAGTGTATCCATGTACCAAGTCTAGTGTCTCCATGGACCAAGTTTAGTCTCCATGTACCAAGTCTAGTGTCTCCATGTACCAAGTCTAGTGTCTTCATGTATCAAGTCTAGTGTCTTCATGTATCAAGTCTAGTGTCTCCATGTACCAAGTCTAGTGTCTCCATTTACCAAGTCTAGTGTCTCCATGTACCAAGTCTAGTGTCTCCATGTACCAAGTCTAGTGTATCCATGGACCAAGTCTAGTTTCTGCATGTACCAAGTCTAGTGTCTCCATGTACCAAGTCTAGTGTCTCCACTTACCAAGTCTAGTCTCCATGAACCAAGTCTAGTCTCCATATACCAAGTCTAGTGTCTCCACATACTAAGTCTAGTGTCTCCACTTACCAAGTTTACTCTCTCCATGTACCAAGTCTAGCCTCCATGTACCAAGTCTAGTGTCTCCACATACTAAGTCTAGTCTCCATGTACCAAGTTTACTCTCTCCATGTACCAAGTCTAGCCTCCATGTACCAAGTTTACTGTCTCCACGTACCAAGTCCAGTCTCCATGTACCAAGTTTACTGTCTCCACGTACCAAGTCTAGTCTCCATGTACCAAGTTTACTGTCTCCACATACCAAGTCGTCTCCATGTACTAAGTTTACTGTCTCCACATACCAAGTCTAGTCTCCATGTACCAAGTTTATTGTCTCCACATACCAAGTCGTCTCCATGTACCAAGTTTACTGTTTCCACGTACAAAGGTTACTGTCACCACGTACCAAGTTTAATGTCTCCATGTACCAAGTTTACTGTCTCCATGTACCAAGTTTACTGTCTCCACGTACCAAGTTTACTGTCTCCACGTACCAAGTCTATTCTCTATGTACCAAGTTTACTGTCTCCACGTACCAAGTCTAGTCTCCACGTACCAAGTGTACTGTCTCCACGTACCATGTTTACTGTCTCCACGTACCAAGTCTAGTCTCCACGTACCAAGTTTAGTCTCACGTACCAAGTCTAGTGTCTCCACGTGCCAGGTCTAGTCTCCACGTACCAAGTCTAGTCTCCACGTACCAAGTGTACTGTCTCCACGTACCATGTTTACTGTCTCCACGTACCAAGTCTAGTCTCCACGTACTAAGTCTAGTCTCACGTACCAAGTCTAGTGTCTCCACGTGCCAAGTCTAGTCTCCACGTACCAAGTCTAGTCTCACGTACCAAGTTTACTGTCTCCACGTACCAAGTCTAGTGTCTCTTAACTCGTTCATTTAACAAAAAGACACCAAAAACCTAGCAGGGATGACATACAAGTCTAGTGTAGATGCTTGTGTGGTGATGTGACATTTAAGGTTGACATTTCAATGTTGGAGGCTGGAAATTAGTGGAGGGTGGGAGGTAGAATCAATAGTTTGGACGGTGTCCGTGTCGAGCTTGTGATGGGCTTAGGCAAAGGTTGTGAGAGATTAGCCTTGGGGGTCGGGATGAAGGAAAGAGGGAGTGAGTGAGAGAGATGGGGGTGAGTTGGGTGGACAGAGAGGGAGTTTGTGATGGAGAAATGATGAGTGAGTTAGTGAAATGAGTGTGGGGAGTAGGTAAGCGGAGGAGAGGTGACAGAATGGAGAAATGGGTGCTGAGAGAGATAGATAGAGAGAGAGAGAGAGAGAGAGAGAGAGAGACTGCCGAATTAAAAGGAAAAAATGGTTTAGAAATGGGTGTTGGGCATTGGGCCACCTGGGCTTTCTTATAAATAAATATAGGCCGCAAGGAAAAGTAATGATGCCTTTTTTAAGCAATGGTAGAAGACACTATACCCCATGGTAGAGGATTAAGAGGGGGAGAGGATTAAGAGGGGGAAAGGATTAAGAGGGAGAGAGGATTACGAGGGAGAGAGGATTACGAGGGAGAGAGGATTAAGAGGGGGAGAGGATTAAAAGGGAGGATTAAGAGTGGGAGAGGATTAAGAGGGAGAGAGGATTACGAGGGAGAGAGGATTAAGAGGGGGAGAGGATTAAAAGGGAGGATTAAGAGTGGGAGAGGATTAAGAGGGAGAGAGGATTACGAGGGAGAGAGGATTAAGAGGGGGAGAGGATTACGATGGAGAGGGGATTACGATGGAGAGAGGATTCAGAGGGGGAGAGGATTAAGAGGAGGAGAGGATTAAGAGGGAGAGAGGATTACGAGGGAGAGAGGATTAAGAGGGGGAGATTATTAAGATGGGAAGGATTAAGTGGGGGAGATGATTAAGAGGGAGAGAGGATTAAGAGGGAGAGAGGATTAAGAGGGAGAGAGGATTAAGAGGGAGAGATGATTAATAGGGAAAGGATTAAGACGGAGTGAAGATTAAGAGGGTAAGAGAATTACCCAGGGGGAGGATTAAGAGGGATTGAGGATTAAGAGGGGGAAAGGATTAAGATGGGGGGATTAAGAGGGGGAGATGATTAAGAGGGAGAGAGGATTAAGAGGGAAAGAGGATTAAGAGGGAGTGAGGATTAAGAGGCAGTGAGGATTAAAAGGGGGAGGAATAAGATAGAGAGAGGATTAAGAGGGATAGAAGATTAAGAGGGAGAGAGGATAAAGAGGGAGAGGATTAAGAGGGATAGTCAGATTAAGGTGATATGATGATGGGAAGTAGATAAAGGTGTGTAGGAAAAGGCACAGAAAGGAATAGGCAGAGAAAGAAAGAAAGGCAGAGAAGGTAAGAGGCAGAGAAAGAAAGAAAGGCAGAGAAGGTAAGAGGCAGAGAAAGGAAGAAAGGCAGAGAAGGTAAGAGGCAGAGAAAGAAAGAAAGGCAGAGAAGGTAAGAGGCAGAGAAAGAAAGAAAGGCAGAGAAGGTAAGAGGCAGAGAAAGGAAGAAAGGCAGAGAAGGTAAGAGGCAGAGAAAGGAAGAAAGGCAGAGAAGGTAAGAGGCAGAGAAAGGAAGAAAGGCAGAGAAGGTAAGAGACAGAGAAAGAAAGAAAGGCAGAGAAGGTAAGAGGCAGAGAAAGGAAGAAAGGCAGAGAAGGTTAGAGGCAGAGAAAAGAAGAAAATAAGTGGCTGAGAGTGTTGTGGTGAGGGAAATGGAGGAGTGAGGGCCATATGAGGGGCGTGAGAGCGGGAGAGACTAGAAAGACGAACAGCTTGAGAAAAAGAAAGAAAAGTGAAGATTAGGAATAAAAATGATAAGCTGAGAATCGATAGAGAAGAAAGATGAATATTAGTAAAAGGGGGGGGGGGGGGCTGAGCAGAAAGATTCAGATTTAAAGAGGACAAAATGAAATGTAGATCTGGCTACAGGGCAAGGGGACGGCCATGAGGCAGGTGGATAGATGACAGAGTGATTGTGCACCGACACCGGCTCACACTGACCGACGCAACGCACTTGGCGCAGGATAGACATTAGCTACCGACGGCACTCAACGGCGCAATGTGGAAAGAAAACTAGCTACCTGGCTACTAGAATTTAAAAAAAACTATTAACATAAAGATTCAGATTAAAAGAAGGAAAAATGAAAGGGAAGAATTGGATTAGATGAACAAACGAAAAGGAATATTACAATTTAAAGGAAAGCTCTAGGAAAGGAATGTTCAAGTTCACAGAACAGAAGGAAACCACATTTCACGGAACACAAGGAAAACAAATTTCACAGAAAAGAACGAATCCACATTTCACAGAACACAAGAAAACCACATTTCACAGAAGAGAAGGAAACCAGATTTCACAGAACACAAGAAAATCACATTTTAGTGAACGTGAGAATGCAGAGAAAAGAAATATTGAAATGTAAAATATAACAAAGAAAAATTGATATTTGAATTTAAATAAAAGAACTAGATGAAACCAATTCAGATAATGCTAATAAATATAAAGAAAGTTTGGATTAAGAGCTGAAACAAAAACAAAGATTTGGATTAAGAGAAAAAAACAGAAACAGATATTTGGATTTAGGTAAACATACACCAAAAAAAAACGAGATAAAAAACTACACTTTAAAGTAACACAATAAAAGAAAGATTATAATATGGAAGAGGACAAAATATAAAGATTGAAATATTCTAGGGGGTTCTTCTTCTTCTTCTTCTTCTTCTTCTTCTTCTTCTTCTTCGTAGCTGTCAGACAACCTGTATTTTTTCGAAAAAGCAGCGGTCATCCTGAAGCTGTCGACACTGCCATAGAGCGTGTCTAGTGTTGCCACTGGTGATGGCCACATCTGCTCTGTCTGATCCTCGTATGTCGGGGCAAATGCTCAGCGGTCATTTTCCCGGTACCAAACGAGCATTCGTCAGTGCCACCTATCTTCAATTTGTTGAATAAGTGGTACCTCAGTCTATTGTGGCCAGTGCGAAGTCTGAAGACCACGACCTGCTCTCTTCGGTTCAACTGGTAATAGGCATCGTTTTTTGTGTAGCCAGTATGTTCGGTTTCTCATTTGGTCATGTATCTGGCTTTGATAAGCCTTTTGACTCTTCATATGTCATACTAGTATCCGGTTGTGGTAGTCTTGCACCTTCTTTTGCCAGTCTGTCTGCCTCCTCGTTGCCTTGGATGTTACAATGGGATGGAACCCACTGTACCACTATTCTATTTGGTGCGGACTGCTGGCATAGTTGACAGAGTACTGCTCTTAAATCATTAAGTTCAGTATCTTTCTGGCTTTTTAGTGCTGTGACTACGGCCAGGGCATCTGTAAACAGGACTATATGGCTTTCTTTTCTTTTGCATGTCACCATTTCTTCTACTGCAGCCCTCGGTGCCTCTGCCTCCGCTCTGAAATTGCTTGTGTATTTTCCAGTTGCCACTGACAGTGTTATTTTTCTGCCATTTGGTAGGTTCAGGAATGCTCCTGCCCCTCCGTTCTGTGTTGTGTTTGTTACAGAACCGTCGGTGTATGCATGGGTCCAGTCCATGCTTGGGTAGTTTTTCGTTATGTAACTCAGGGTTATGTCTCTTCTTTCTTTTTCAGTCTGGCTGTTCTTGTTTCCAATACCTGGTATATTTTCTACCACCTCTGGAAATATATGCTGCCTCCAGGTAGGTTTGCGTACAGTAGTGATGGGCTTTGGTGTTGTTAATGTGTTCATATGGTCTTCGTTCATCTTTGCTTTGGCTATTTCTGCAAAGTTTCTCCACTTTAGTTTCCCATTTCCAAAATTATTTAGTCTCTGATGCATTGGATGGTCTGTCAGTCTTCTGAGTTTCTCTGCTTGCTGCTGGGCTCTGCAGTCTCTTCTGTCGGTCATGGATTGCAGATTTGTAATCTTTTCAAGTTCTACAATTGGCGTTGACTTCATGCCTCCTGTTATAACTCTCATGGCTTGGTTTTGGAGTTTGTAGGGAGTTCAAAAATGTAGAAAATTGAAGGGGACAAAATAGAAAGATTAGAATATTGAAGGGGAGAAAATAGAAAAATTTGAATATTCAAGAGGACAAAATAGACTGTAACTGTACCAAGGTTATTTATCATCATCGAGGGGTTTTTAGGCTGAGAACTACAGGCTGCCTCGCCACTGCTGTCGCCACGCCGTGTGCTGGCTATATTCGTTTATTTCACCCCCAACAGAAAAACCACCAATGCCATACCAGAGATTCGAACCGCTGCCCTCCTTATCAGCAGGCAGGACTCGAAACCAATCGGCCACGGGCTTCTAATGATTTTAATTTAAAAGAGGACATAATAGACATATTAGAATATTCAAGTGGACAAAATAGAAATTGAAATATTGCACAGGATAAATTAGTTAGATTGAAATATTCAAGAAGACAGAATATAAAGGTTAAAATATTCAAGAAGACAGAATATAAAGGTTAAAATATTCAAGAAGACAGAATATAAAGATTAAAATATTCAAGAAGACATTATAAAGGTTAAAATATTCAAGAAGACAGAATATAAAGGTTAAAATATTCAAGAAGACAGAATATAAAGGTTAAAATATTCAAGAAGACAGAATATAAAGGTTAAAATATTCAAGAAGACAGAATATAAAGATTAAAATATTCAAGAAGACATTATAAAGATTAAAATATTCAAGAAGACAGAATATAAAGGTTAAAATATTCAAGAAGACAGAATATAAAGGTTAAAATATTCAAGAAGACAGAATATAAACGTTAAAATATTCAAGAAGACAGATTAAATGGTTAAAATATTAAAGAAGACATTATAAAGGTTAAAATATTCAAGAAGACAAAATATAAAGGTTAAAATATTCAAGAAGACAGAATATAAAGGGATATTTAAGAAGAGAAAGTAAAAAGAGAACAAAAAAGGGAGAGCAAAATAAAAAGTTCGTTTGTTGATAAAATCAAAGAAAGGTCAAGATGAGGATGGCGTGGGCGAATGGTTTCGAGGTTTGCCTGCCGACAAGGAGGGCAGCGGTTCGAATCCCCGGTATGATATAGTTGTTTTTCTGTTGGGAGTGAAATAAACAACCATAGCCAGCACACGACGTGGCGACAGCAGTGGTGAAGCGGTCTGTAGTCCTCAGCCTTCCAAACCCCTCGACTACCCCAGAAAGGGTAAAAATGTCGTACGACAGTACAGTAATGTCAAGATTCGAGAAAGAAATGAAGAGAAGAAACGAAGAAGAATGTTTGGATGGAAGAGGAAATAAAAGGATGAAGAGAATGAGAAGAGGCAGGTTGTAGAATAATGGATTAGTACAGAAGAGGCACCTCCGATAAAAGCGCCCTCTCTGGGCCCCAAGATGAAGAAGTGAAGGCTGACAGCAGTCAGCGAATCGTGGCTGCCTGTTTGCGTTAGGGTGAGCGAAACATATCGGACCCTTTTCCGCATTAAAGTGGCAGTCCTGGAAACAGACTGCACTCCTATAGTCTAAGAAAGTATAGATCGAAGATGGAGGGCAAACACCATTCCCAAAATATCGTGCTGAAACCTGTTTGTCGGGCGGATAGGCGCGAAAATCGCTGTAAGCTACGACACCACGTTCTTTTCAGAGGGAAAACGACAGACAAACACATTTCTCTGGTCTTGTTTCTAAAACCGGGGTGGGGGGTGGGGGGAGGGGAGGAGTCAACTGAAGGGGTAACACTGATATTAACTAGAGACTGACAGAAGTTGACCGTCCGGTAAACACGACTTGGATAATTCTGGGTTAATACATGTGTTCAGGCCATCGGGAGGGGCAGAGAACGCTTGTGTAAGCACGACAAACATGGCCGCCAGATTGGTGTTCTCGCTTCCATGTGACTTGGCAAGAAAAGGCGGGACTTGCAGGATGTTGTTTGGGTTAACATCTAGTGTGTAGATAAAGTGGCCTACCTTCGATAAGAAACTAGGTTAACCAGCCTGTTTGATTGGCTATTTTATGTCGGAAGTAGTTTAGAAGAAGTGGCATCCTTTGGAAAGAAACAAGTTTAAACTTTACCAGCTAGTCTGTTTGATTGGCTATTTTATGCCGGAAGTAGTTCCGGAGAAGTGGCATCCTTTAGAAAGAAACAAGTTTAAACTTTACCAGCTAGTCTGTTTGATTGGCTATTTTATGCCGGAAGTAGTTCCGGAGAAGTGGCATCCTTTGGAAAGAAACAAGTTTAAACTTTACCAGCTAGTCTGTTTGATTGGCTATTTTATGCCGGAAGTAGTTCCGGAGAAGTGGCATCCTTTGGAAAGAAACAAGTTTAAACTTTACCAGCTAGTCTGTTTGATTGGCTATTTTATGCCGGAAGTAGTTCCGGAGAAGTGGCATCCTTTAGAAAGAAACAAGTTTAAACTTTACCAGCTAGTCTGTTTGATTGGCTATTTTATGCCGGAAGTAGTTCCGGAGAAGTGGCATCCTTTGGAAAGAAACAAGTTTAAACTTTACCAGCTAGTCTGTTTGATTGGCTATTTTATGCCGGAAGTAGTTCCGGAGAAGTGGCATCCTTTGGAAAGAAACAAGTTTAAACTTTACCAGCTAGTCTGTTTGATTGGCTATTTTATGCCGGAAGTAGTTCCGGAGAAGTGGCATCCTTTGGAAAGAAACAAGTTTAAACTTTACCAGCTAGTCTGTTTGATTGGCTATTTTATGCCGGAAGTAGTTTCGGAGAACAAGATAATCTTCTTCTTCCAACAAACATGTTTTATTATCTATTTTAGGAGATGATGGTTGAACGATTTCGATGTTGATTTGATAAAACTGACATGGCCAATGTACGTTTACGTGGACTTCTATTTCTCCTATTTTAACCAACTTCCCCATAACCTAGAGAACTGCAATTCTGTACAGAGCCTCTACTGGTGCAACCTGTTAACCTATCAAATTTTGCGGGATACTGGGCAGATCATTCAAAAGATGGTACCTGAAAACGCAGTTTCTCTAAATTGCATTTGTTCAGTTACAATAATTAAAATGGTGCTGTGTTCACGCGCATACTTAGTGGATACAGTTGAGTTTTTGCCACAAGGGTTTTAATCCCAAGCAAGAGACAACGTTTCGATTTAATCCCGTGTCAATTCCCGCCAATTCACGTCTGATAACATTATATGCAATAAGAAAGCGCTGAAGAAAATTGGACGAATACGCCAGTTTCCAGATTATAGAATAGACGACGTTCATTTTGCCGTTTCCTGTTTATATTAGTGCTTTCTTCTTTATTCACTATGATCGGGAAATCTTCAAATTGCTCTAAGCACCAAAAATATGTCAATACGCTAACGATTACTTTATCTGCTCCAGTATTTCTGTTAATTAAGGTTTGCTTTGGACATGCCTTAGAGATGAGATGTTTCCGAAGTCTTTTAAACGTCACGTACAAAGATCGAGTTACAAATGAGGAAATACGAGATAGAATTACAACAGCAATAGGGCCTTTTGAAGATCTCTTGGCAACTGTCAAAAGACGGAAACTCGCTTGGTACGGTCACATATCGAGATCAAATGGTCTTGCAAATACGATCCTCCACGGAAAGGTGCAAGGCAGACGACGAAGAGGCCGGCCCAAAAAGAGGTGGGAGGACAACATAAAAGAGTGGATCAATCTACGACCAGAAGAGGCACAGGCAGTGGCCGCAGACAGAGAAGGGTGGCGTGGATTTGTGAGGATGTCTTCATGTGTGCCCCAACGACATCAGTGGTTACATAATGACCTGACCTGGCTAGAAAAGAAACACACAAACAAAGAAACGAAATCCACACAAAAAACGTCAAACAAACAGAACAAAAAACGCATTAAGACTAAAAATAAAACAATATAGTATAAAGCAAAACTTTTACCGAAAAACTTTTTTTAGAAAGAAATATAAGCATGTTGAAGGCTAGGACACACACTCACAAACTTGATAAGGGGGATGTGTGGCCTAAGGATGCCAGCTTGACTTACAAATCACATGAGCGAAGTTCGAATCATGTCGCAAAGGATTGACAAACCGGACTTGTCGGAGGTTGTTTTCATAGTACAACCGCTTCTCTTGTAACAACTGAGATCAAAGGCCCGCGCAGAATATTTGGAGTAACAAGAATGGATAGAATCAGCTACGAAAATATTGGCAGAGAACTCTGCTTAACTTAGCGTCTGTATACTGATATAAGGGATCAAGATGCTGAGCAGCGCATGAGCTGAGAGGAGGAAAGATAGGGGGGCTGAGAGGGTGAGAGAGGGTGGCTGAGAGGGAGAGAAAGGGTGGCTGAGAGGAGGAGAGGATGGCTGAGAGGGGAAGAGAGGGTGGACGGAGAGAGGGAGACAGTAAGTGAGACAGAAACAGCGACACGCACAATGTTGCTTTGACAGGAAGAAAGAAACACATAAATTCAAAGAAATAAGTTCGAGGAGAAATGGATAAAAAACCAGAACAGAACCAAGAATAACACAGGCGAGCAAGAAGCTAAAATGGCCGTCCTAAAATGTAGCAGTAATTAGAAGAGTAGCAAGGGACGAGTCGGTACAGTACCGGCGTCCAGGCTACTGTGTACCGTCTCCTGCTGGTGATGTGTCCCTAGAGAATATGGCTAATGTGTCCTACTCAATAGATTCATGTTGTAAAAGATGATTAGGGGCGTGGTAGTTGGAAGATTCGTAGTTCGAATTGCGTCGTGGTAGGTTTGAGAGACTGTCCATGTTGGGGGGGGGGGGGGGGGGGGGTTATTTTTCATGGTATGGCTTTTCTTACAGTCGACCCAGCTGCAAACGGAGGTCTGAGGAAGATTTTGGAGCTACGGAGGTTGTGTTCTGTCGCCGGCGGTTCTAGCAATGAAAGGGACGGACCATATATGAGGGTGCTCAGGGGAAATGAAAGGGGTTGAACACATTTGGGGAGGGGAGGGGGTTCTCATGTGCAATGAAAGAGATCAGACACAAGCGAGGGCTATCAGATTAAGTGAAAGAGATCAGACACATGCGAGGGCTGTCAGATGCAGTGAAAGAGATCAGCCACATGCGAGGGCTGTCAGATGCAGTGAAAGAGATCAGCCACATACGAGGGCTGTCAGATACAGTGAACGAGATCAGACACATGCGAGGGCTGTCAGATGCAGTGAAAGAGATCAGACACATACGAGGGCTGTCAGATGCAGTGAAAGAGATCAGCCACATGCGAGGGCTGTCAGATACAGTGAACGAGATCAGACACATGCGAGGGCTGTCAGATGCAGTGAAAGAGATCAGACACATACGAGGGCTGTCAGATGCAGTGAACGAGATCAGACACATGCGAGGGCTATCAGATGCAGTGAAAGAGATCAGCCACATACGAGAGAGATCAGATACAATGAATCTGTGAATCCGTGTTGTTTCTTGTTTTTTCACAAATATTCTCCGGTAGTCGATCTGTAGTCGTTTTTCTCAAATATTTTGGAGTAAGCTGTTGAAGGTGAATTTTGGTCAGCATTGCAGTAGTGCAATGTGAGGTTACTCCATAGATTCACCACTAAGGGGATCCAAGTACCGATCTCCACTTCGTTGCTCAGGTTGTTGTGAACAGAGCCTGTTTCCATGAGAAGGACAATGACATATGGTGGAACTTGGTCAGTATGTTTTCAGTGACCATAAAGTGAGGCAGGGTCTAGTCAGTATTTTTTCAGTGACCATAAAGTGAGGCAGGGTCTGGTCAGTATGTTTTCAGTGACCATAAAGCGAGGCATGGTCTGGTCAGTATGTTTTCAGTGACCATAAAGTGAGGCAGGGTCTGGTCAGTGTGTTTTCAGTGACCATAAAGTGAGGCAGGGTCTGGTCAGTATGTTTTCAGTGACCATAAAGTGAGGCAGGGTCTAGTCAGTATGTTTTCAGTGACCATAAAGTGAGGCAGGGTCTAGTCAGTATGTTTTCAGTGACCATAAAGTGAGGCAGGGTCTAGTCAGTATGTTTTCAGTGACCATAAAGTGTGGCAGGGTCTGGTCAGTATGTTTTCAGTGACCATAACTCACCTGAAGTGAGATAGCGGTCAGTATCAATGTTTCACCTGACCCTGGTCATAGCCTTATCTCTCTAATTCATGGGTAGAGGCAGCCCCACACCTGCGTAGCAGGTGGCCAAGTGGTTTGGTTAACGGCGTTAACCAATTGGCATGGGTTGAATGCATCAGAAAGACAAATTTACCTGCATGCGATACATTGAAAACCTAGCGAATACACTATGTGGTGACTGCAAACACAAGCAGCCTTTATTCCTCTGTTCTTTAAATTGGTAACGTCAACAATTTACATCCACTCAGTGATGACATGTTTTCTTGCAGTCCTATATCCAACTCTGTCGTGGGGGATGGAGTGTGAAGGCGACATTGTCCGAGGACTCAGTTGCTTTGTGAGGCCCAGTGGCCTGCTCCCTTCCTCGGTGCCTGGTCAAAAAAGTCTCAAAGCAGAGCTTCCATAATGGGGATAAAGTGTAAGATCTTATATGTTAAACAAAGTGTATGTCTTGTTAATTGTATGAGGTATGGCGACACGTTGCTTTCATCTCTGCAGCTTTCTTTCTCAATTCTTATGGCAAGCTGCCAATTTCATGTCACGTCATCCCGTAACCTGGCAAAGATGGCGTCGTAAGTGGCTGCGAGTCTACATTGCTCTACTGTTTTGGATCATTATGGATGCCGCCAGACCACGGATTTGCCTGGAATTCACACTAGTCGACGACTTACACTTGTGTTCACGGATACGTGGAGTTGTTTTCCGTCTGGACTTGTTATTTCGTTCTTTTTTTGTGATTTCCTCCATCCGTTTATCCTGGTCTGGACGTCGGCTGAATGGCGATACGCTTAAACTAGTTATACCTTTGTCGTAGCTCACGGGCTAGTTCTACCGGTTCACCTTCACGAATATAGCGTGTGGGAATTTTAGATGCTACTATGATGAGCTGAATACAGCTGGGGAGAGATGCCAGACCAACTCACACGCTGAGTGTTGTCCATACGACCTCTTGTGGTTATCGAAAAGGCACGGCAAACTGCGTTAGATGCCTTCCCACCTTTCTACCCTGCGGGTTACATGTTTACGGAAAGGCTTCGGTGGTAACCCTGAGGCAAAATCTGCATCCTATGCTATCTCCAGTCGTCTTGATGAATGTCTTGCCACTGGCACAAGGTAGCTTAGGCTCTGTGAGTGAGGTTGACAAAAGGCGCAGTTTCTTCCTCACTTTAATCTAAATCTCCGCGCAAGTCACCCATTTCAGCGGACACAGCAAGAGATTCGACTGTCCATACGGCTGAACAAAGAGAGTGGTCTTCATCACTTGTGATGGACAAACTATCAACCCGTAACCGGTGAGGTCGTTGGGGCACACATGAAGACATCCTCACAACACCACGTCACCCTTCTCTGTCAGCGGCCGCTGCCTGTGCCTCTTCTGGTTGGAGATTGGTCCATTATTTTACGTTGTCCTCCCACCTCTTTTTAGAACGGCCTCTTCCTGGTCTGCTTGCTGCTTTCCGTGGAGGATCGTATTTGCAAGACCATTTGATCTCGATATGTGACCGTACCAAGCGAGTTTCCTTCTTTTGACAGTTGCCAAGAGGTCTTCAAAAGGCCCTATCGCTGTTGTAATTCTATCTCGTATTTCCTCATTTGTAACTCGATCTTTGTACGTGACGTTTAAAGCCTATTAACCGCTGGGTAAACTAGAGCTTAGTGAAGTACCCATATCACTCCAACCACTCGTTCACTAGTGCACCCTACAAAGCATGGGATACAGTGTAACTAAGGAGACATCATCATGTAAAACCTAAATGAACTGGGAGAGAATATACTGGTTTTTTTTAAGCACAGACGCAGTGTCTGATGGCCTTTTGAATGCTCCCATCTGTCGTGTTACGATCCAATCTCTTCTGTCAATCAAGCCTTGTGTTTTTATTATTGTTCTAATTTCTTGCATCGTTGTTCATTTAATTGATCTGGAAATGATTCCCTGAGCCTGGTTATGATTTGTTGCCGTTATAATCAGGTCGGATTTGGGCGTTAGTCAAACGTTTCCGGTGAAGTCAGTTCAGTGTTTTTTGGTCACGGGGATTCGGCTAGCTTTCTAATAGATGGCTCACGCGTCAGTGGTCGTGGGTTCGAATCCAAGTTGTATAACGTTCCAGTTTTCTTCTTTTATTTCTTCCTCTTCTAAATATTTTTCGATTTCTTCTTCTTTTTCTTGTTTTAATCTTTATCTTTTGTCCTCTTCTTTCTCATCTTTTTTCTTCTTCATCATCTGTTTCTTTGTTTCCTTACTCTTCTTCTTCTTCTTCTTCTTTTTCATGTTTTTTGTCATTTCCATTACCTTCTGTTTCCTTTTTCTCTTCCTTTTCTTCTTCCTATTCCTCATCTTTCATTGTTATAGTTCTGCTTCCCCTTCCTCTTCTAGCATTGTTTTCTCCTTCGTCGTCTTCTTCTTCTTCTTCTTCTTCTTCTCCTACTTGTTCATGACGACCCTAACGAAGTATTTGGGCACATCTGCAGAGAAAGTTCTTGGCATAAACCCTGCGCCAAAGTCATTTGAACACGCTTACAATGATGCTTATTATATTGAACATGGCGAGGTTGCTCGTTCTATGCACATCCCTCTTTAGTACCGCTATACCGCACGCATGGCCGTGCTGTGAGCCCATTATTTCATTTCCTATAAGAATTCTTATGATCCACGTAGGATAGCTCAAGTTTACCCAGCTGTAAACGTGTACATCACCTATAGAAATGACCAGACGAGTAATAGAACACCAGAACAGCTCAGAGAAAGCTGATATCTACTGCAGCGGCATCATTCGTCCCCTCTGGGATCGGGGGTTGGGGGGTGGGTAGGGACTATCCTGATCTTCACCGTCTCTTCTTACGGCTGAGCAGTTGTGACGTCATGACGATTTGATAAGTGACGTTGGACATGTCTGAGAGGAGGTCTGTCATGACGATTTGACTCAAACATGGAGTGTAGAGCCTTCTACCGTTCAGAGTAGAGATTTGATTTCATCTTGTGAATTATAGTTTCTACAAGTTGTGTGAGCAGGTCCTATGCTCAATGTATCATCGTCGTCAGTAAATCCCGCCCTCAATCAATCAATCGCTCACTTGAACTTTTATCAGCCACACAATCAATAACTTCCTCAATCAATCGCTCAATCTTCTTCTTCTTCTTCTTCTTCTTCCTCTTCTTCTTCGTACGCTGTCAGACGTCAACTTGAATTTGTTCGAAGAAAGCAGCTGTCATCCTGAGGCTGTCGACACTACCATAGAGCTTGTCTAGTGTTGCCACTGGTGATGGCCACATGTGCTTTCTCTGGTCCTCGTATGTTGGGCAGTTTTGCAGCAGATGTTCAGCGGTCATTTTCAGTAGCATTCGTCAGTGCCACCTATCTTCAGTTTATGGAATGTTG
Source organism: Ariolimax columbianus (assembly GCA_036924085.1). Classification (NCBI taxonomy): domain Eukaryota; kingdom Metazoa; phylum Mollusca; class Gastropoda; order Stylommatophora; family Arionidae; genus Ariolimax; species Ariolimax columbianus. The sequence continues at coordinate 2,304,068 of JAVGWX010000020.1, read as the reverse complement.
TGGCCTGTGCGGAGTCTGAAGACCACGACCTGCTCTCTTCTGTTCAGCTGGTAATATGCATCGTTTTTTGTGTAGCCAGTATGTTCTGTTTCCCATTTGGTCATGTATCTAGCTCTAATAAGCCTTTTTGACTCTTCGTAGGTCACACTAGAATCTGGTTGTGGTAATCTTGCACTTTCTTTTGCCAGTCTGTCTGCCTCCTCGTTGCCTTGGATGTTACAGTGGGATGGAACCCCCTGTACCACTACTCTTTTTGGTACACACTGCTGGCATAGTTGACAGAGTACTGCTCTTAAATCATTAAGTTTTTCTGGCTTTTTAGTGCTGTAACCACGGACAGGGCATCTGTGAACAGGACTATCTGGCTTTCATTGCTTTCGCCTGTCAGCATTGCTTCTACTGCAGCCCTCAGTGCCTCTGCCTCCGCTCTGAAATTGCTTGAGTATTTTCCAGTTGCCACTGACAGTGTTATTTTTCTACCATTTGGTAGGATCAGGAATACCCCTGCCCCTCCGTTCTGTGTTGTGTTTGTTACAGAACCGTGGTCCCAGTCCATGCTTGGGTAGTTTTCCGTTATGTACCTCAGGGTTATGTCTCTCCTTTCTGTTTCAGTCTGGTTGTTCTTGTTTCCAATACCTGGTATATTTTCTACCACCTCTGGAATGATATGCTGCTTCCAGGTAGGTTTGCGTACAATAGGGATGATGTTGTTATGGTGTTCATAGGAATCGTTCAATCAATAAATCACTCACTCAATCAATCAATCATCAATCAATCATTCAATCAATCAATCAATCAATCAATCACTAAATCACTCACGCAGTCAATCACCAAATGACACTCACTCAATCAATCATCAATCAGTCCATAAATAAATCACTCAATCCCTCAATCATCAATCAATAACTCAATCAATCATTAATAAAAGCCCGTCGTTCCCCTCGGATAAAAGGCCATCTACAATCACCCGCCAGCGTGCACAGTCCTGGGCTGCTCTCTTTCTCTTTCCTTGCGGATTCCATGTAAGAGCCTGTCTGGCTATGTTGGACGGTATGATCCTTAACTCCTACCCTATCCAGCCCCATTTCCGTCACTTAATGTGTTGTTCCAGTGGCTGTTGTTGGTTCCTTTCCCACAAGTCTACCTCCCTCACCATGTCCTGCCACTTTATGCCCATTACCCTTCGCAGGAATCTGTTATCGAATGACTGGATCTTTATTGTATGGTCTTGGCTGTTCACAGTGTTTCGGCTCTATACAGCAGAACCACCTGACACTGGCTTTGATAATATCTCAGCTTTTGTGATCATCGGCATCGCAAACTATCCCTCTCGCTCCCCTTGGAGCATCGGGTTGCAACAGTTGCTCTCATCCTGTATCTAGTCTGCCCCGTTTTCTCTAGCTCCGCCCATGGGACCCAGATAGAACTGACTAGCTCCGCCCATGAGACCCAGATAGAACTGACTAGCTCCGCCCACGAGACCCAGATAGAACTGACTAGCTCCGCCCATGGGACCCAGATAGAACTGTTTTCGGCTTCGACAATTCGTCGCCAGGTGTTCTTGTTCTTCCCAATTGTCTCTTTCCTTGTGGGTTCCAAACCAGCGCAGTTCTAGTTATACTGTTCTGTTTCGTTCAGAGAGTGCGTCGTATCAATCTTCACTTTCTTTCCCCAATATTACGCTGTTGGTCCGGCTTTCTTCCATCCACAGATCTTTTATTCGCTATTATCTCTGACTGTCGAACACGCTGTTGGTCCGGCGTTCTTCAATCCACAGATCTTTTGTTCGCCATTATCTCTGACTGTCTAACACGCTGTTGTTTCGGCGATCTTCCAGCCGCCCCCCCCACGCGCAACCCCCCCCCCCCCCAAGATATGTGTCCACCCCTTACTTCTGATCGTCTAACACGAAGTGTGTGACCCATATCCTAGTTGGTCAAGGTCTCCAGTCTGGAGGTGATACATGTAGTCTTATGCCATGTCTCAGGGCCATACATCAGGACTGACTTTACATTTGTTGTAAATAGGCTGGATTGACTATAGCAGGATGAATCATCCATAATAGAAGACATATGGATGATACAGTGTTAACGGCAGAGGATCCAATCCATCCGCAAAACTTCAAGAAAAGATATCCAGCCGAAGACTGCATTATGGATTGCAAATAAACATCAAAAAGAGTAAACTCATGGGCGTTGTTCACAAATAAAGAAAGAAACTTCAACAACTTGCATCCACATAAATGGATAAATTCTGGAGCAAGTGCCAAGCTATGGATACCTTGGACAACTCATGTCAGGAGATGAGAAACGCGAAAAGGAGATCGTTAAAAGAATTGTCATGACACATTTAACAGCGTGAGAGATGCACTTCTGTCCAAGCAGATATCTCAGATTTTTTAAATGAGCATAGTTATATTCTTTGTGTATTCAGTTTGATTATGTGGGGTAGAAACCTGGACCCTGAAAATGGAGAAGTGTTTTGAGGCCTTTGAGATGGGGGTATTCAGAAGACTAGGGGGAGTTCTTTGGAAAGATCGGAAAACCAATAGTGAGGTTCTGGAAAATCTCCAGGTGGAGATGATACTTCTGGAGGAGATAAGACGCATAAAAATAAAATATTTGGGTCATGACAGTCTACTAAAGGTTATTTTGGAGGGTAGAGTGGAGGGTAAAAGTGGAGGGTAAAGTGGAGGTAAGAGTGGAGGTAAAAGTGGAGGGTAAAAGTGGAGGGTAAAGTGGAGGTAAGAGTGGAGGGTAAGAGTGGAGGTAAGAGTGGAGGTAAGAGTGGAGGGTAAGAGTGGAGGTAAGAGTGGAGGGTAAGAGTGGAGGTAAGAGTGGAGGTAATAGTGGAGGTAAGAGTGGAGGTAATAGTGGAGGTAATAGTGGAGGGTAAGAGTGGAGGGTAAGAGTGGAGGGTAAGAGTGGAGGTAATAGTGGCGATACGAGTGGAGGGTAAGAGTGGAGGTAATAGTGGCGGTACGAGTGGAGGGTAAGAGTGAAGGGTAAGAGTGAAGGGTAAGAGTGGAGGGTAAAGTGGAGGTAAGAGTGGAGGTAAGAGTGGAGGGTAATAGTGGAGGGCAGAGTGGAGGGTAAGAGTGGAGGGCAGAGTGGAGGTCAAGAGAACCAAAGGGCGACATAGGTACAGATGGACAGACACCGTCAGGATGTGGTTTGGACACAGTTTGACTGCGTGTACCAGCCTATCGTGAGACAGAGCCAGATGGAGACCCATTACCGTCAACCTCCATTCGGAGACATCACTTGGTGATGATGTTAATAATGATTATGATGATGAAGCAGCCTCGTCTTATTCTTGTACCGGTTTCAGTGTTTTTCTTCCCCACGGACCCCGCTAATTCACAGGTAGCCTCCTTTATTCACAGACCAGTAAATGAAGACACGAATCGATTGTCGATTAATAGAAGTTTTCTTGTAACTCACTCGTGTTTTGGAACGATTTCTTGTCAAATTGTATTTCTCAAGGACAATTAGATTATCGAAATGGTTGACTGCGACAGAGTACTTCTCAAATAGATGCGGCCAGTAAATTGTGTATGAAAGCTATTCACTCTCAAATGGACGAGCTAGTAGCCTGTGTGAGATCCTGCATGGAACTGGCAAGGAATATCGGAAGCTGGAAGGGATTGATAGATCAGCCGAATGGATAGATTGATGGATGGAGGTGGATAAAGAGGGCGGTGGATGGGTGTTTGGGAGAGTGGTTGGGAGGGAGGCTGATGATTTGGGCTTCTGACATTACCGGATGTCGTACACACATCACTTCGATGTCATACAGAAAGATGACGCAGTGAGAACATACAAAAATATGACCAAATGATGGCATACAATGAGATAACTAAATTATTTAATATAAGCAGGTGAAAAACAAAGAGAAATGCAATAACGTGAGTGTAAAGAGAAACACAAACAGGTGAGAACAAAGAGCAACACAAACAGGTGAGTACAAAGAGAAATACAAACAGGTAACTACAAAGAAAAATTCAAACATGTGAGTACAAAGATAAACACAAACAGGTGGGTACAAAGAGAAAGACAAACAGGTGAGTACAAAGAGAAACACAAACAGGTGAGTACAAAGAGAAACACAAACAGGTGAGTACAAAGAGAAACAAACAGGTGAGTACAAAGAGAAACACAAACAGGTGAGTACAAAGAGAAACATAAACAGGTGAGTACAAAGAGAAACACAAACAGGTGAGTTCAAAGAATAACACAAACAGGTGAGTACAAAGAGAAACACAAACAGGTGAGTACAAAGAGAAACACAAACAGAGCTAAACTCAAACGTAAACAATAGCTCGTTCACATACAAATTAAATGTCAACAATAGACAAATGTACCAGGGAGAGAGACCTCACGCAGACATGTACCAGGGAGAGCTGGCAGAAAGACCTCACGCACACACATGTACCAGGGAGAGCAGGCAGACAGACCTCACACAGACAAATGTACCAGAGAGAGCAGGCAGACAGCAACAAGCAGTAAACACAGACTTACAAGAAAACCCACCCAACTGGAGCGAAGACAATATAAAAGATAACGGAGAAATGGCACGCCAACAGATGATAGCAAGCGAAGAAAAACGAAAATTCAAATCATTCTTTTATTCCGTAAATAAAAACTCTAATAAAAAAGAAGCCATCTTTGCTTGCAGATGAGTTGGGAGGTCTTGTCAAGAAATGTGTCTTGTTCCATTTTTGTAAGCGGGCAGACGACCGCCTCAAGCGATGAAGAGAACCGGGGCCCGAGCTGAGAACACTATCAGCCAATTTGACCCCATAATGGACGCAGATAAACCGGCCCGGAGCCACTGGGGCGCTAATCAATCGTTTGGGAATGTGTCTGTGAGTGAGAAGGGCATCCATGATTAGGACCCGACCTGGCTAGCTTTATCTAGCTGCCATTGGTTTCACTTGTTCATTATAAGGGAGGGGACGTAACTGTGTTAAGGATGTGTGTAATCTGGGAGAGTTATTTACGAGAGGGGAATTTGGGTTTTTATTTATTGAGGGTTTCTTCGTGAGAGTGAGGAAAGAGGGTAGGCTTTTAGGGATTGGAGAGAGTGGGAAAAGAGGCTGAGGTAAGAAGAGAGGTAGAAAGAGACGGTGCAGCAACTTCTAAATCTAAAATCTAAATAACTCAATTTGTATTTGTTGTGTGTGTTAAATCCTGACGAAGACTTTTGGACTGTTTTCCCCGTTCCACTCCTTCTCTCTGTCTCTTTCTCTCATCCATGCATCTCTTCCTTCTCTCTCATTCCCTTACCCTATATCGAAAAACAGTCTCACCGAATGTGGAACACGCGTTGGTGAAATAGTGAATGCATATCCGAAAACCCGCCAGAGTTTGTACAACCAGTAAGCTACACGAACTAACCACATGAATACTCGTCATCGCCTGCTGAAATAGACTAAGCACCTATAACTCTATCCAGAACGCGCTCCTACCGGCTCGGAATAACATGTTCATTATATCAAAGCCAATCACCAACACCTAACAAGGTGATCACTCGAGATTGGTTCAAAGTTTTAACCAACAGCATCGCTGTACTATCAAAGACCAAAACAGTATCGATATATCGATTACCACAAATATTGACCACCCCTGAACTGTGTTACGTTATGAGATCAATGGGGTATATTATGTCCTCTATCGATTTGCGAGACAATATAGAAAGACTGACTCACAGTGTCAAGGACTCAAACATTCATAGAAAGACTGACTCACAGTGTCAACTACTCAAACATTCGAAGACTCATAAAGTTACTAATTCACACAGCCATGGGGTGGGATATTCATTTACCTCTACAATCTTCAAATTATACAGACACTCAATCATTGAACTCACTCACACTCACACTCAATCATTGAACTCACTTCCTCACATTCTCTCACATTCACACTCAATCATTGAACTCACTCACTCACATTCTCTCACATTCACACTCAATCAATGAACTCACTCCCTCACATTCTCTCACATTCACACTCAATCATTGAACTCACTCACATTCACACTCAATCATTGAACTCACTCCCTCACATTCTCTCAGATTCACACTCAATCAATGAACTCACTCACTCACATTCTCTCACATTCACACTCAATCAATGAACTCACTCACATTCACACTCAATCATTGAACTCACTCACATTCACACTCAATCATTGAACTCACTTCCTCACATTCTCTCACATTCACACTCAATCATTGAACTCACTCACTCACATTCTCTCACATTCACACTCAATCAATGAACTCACTCCCTCACATTCTCTCACATTCACACTCAATCATTGAACTCACTCACATTCACACTCAATCATTGAACTCACTCACATTCACACTCAATCATTGAACTGACTCCCTCACATTCTCTCACATTCACACTCAATCAATGAACTCACTCACTCACATTCTCTCACATTCACACTCAATCAATGAACTCACTCACATTCACACTCAATCATTGAACTCACTCACATTCACACTCAATCAATGAACTCACTCCCTCACATTCTCTCACATTCATACTCAATCAATGAACTCACTCACTCACACTCACACTCAATCATTGAACTCATTCGCTCACACACACACTCGTGTGCTGAAATAGCTAGTTCTCCACATTCATTCTCTCACACAAGCATTCTTTCACACAGCCATCCATCCAGAGAGTCACATATTCATTCACTCATACATTAACTCATTTATAAACCCTCTCTTCCGCTCAACCATTCGTGTCCACTCACTCATGAATTCATTAATTCATAAACTCGATCAATCATAAACTAACTCACTCATAACTCGATCAATCATAAACTAACTCACTCATAACTCGATCAATCATAAACTAACTCACTCATAACTCGATCACTCATAAACTAATTCACTCATAACTCGATCACTCATAAACTAACTCACTCATAACTCGATCAATCATAAACTAACTCACTCATAACTCGATCAATCATAAATTCGCTCACTTTTAAACTCGCTCTGTAGGGACGGCGTGGGCTAGTGGTTAAGTGACACGGCTCATAATACGAAGGTGCTGGGTTCGATCCCCATCACAGTACCTGCCATTAGCCCGAGGAAGCAAACCCTTAGAGAAAATGCAGGAGGAAACAGGCCCATAGATAAAATGCATGCTGAAGTCGGATGCCTTGGACCGACAGGCGCAAAATGGAAACCACATTGCAGCGCGCGCCGCTTTGGAGGAATAGGGAAAAAAGATGAACGCAAAAAAATATCGATAACTCATAACCCGTTCACTAATTACTCGCTCACTTAAAAACTCAATAATTCATCAACTCGAACATTAATAACTCGCTCACGCTCACTCATAAACAAAATAATTCACAAACTCGCTCACTCATAAACAAGCTAACCCACACCTTGATCACTCATAAACCACTCATAAATCGCTGACTCATATACTCGCTCACTCATTATTTGCTCACTCATAACTCGCTCACTCATAATTTGCTCACTCATAACTTGCTGATCATAACACGCTCACTCATAACTCGCTCACTCATAACTTGCTCACTCATAACTCGGTCAGTCATAACTCGCTCACTCATAACTTACTCACTCATAACTTGCTCAACCATAACTTGCTCACTCATAACTTGCTCACTCATAACTTGCTCACTCATCATAACTCGCTCACTCACTCATTTCTCTTTCACAAAAAAACTAAATAACTCATTTACTCGCTCACTCATAACTCACTCACTCACAACTCATTCACTCACTCATAAACTCACTCACTCATAAACTCGATCACTCATAAACTCTCACACTCATAAACTCGTTCACTTATAAACTCGTTCATCCAAACTCACCTCACGCATAACTCACTCACTCATAAACTCGCTCACCCATAAACTCCCTCACTCATAAACTCCCTCACTCAAACTCACTCATAATCTCACTCACTCATAAACACACTCACTCATAAACTCACTCCTAAACTCACTCACTCATAAACACACTCACTCATAAACTCACTCCTAAACTCACTCACTCATAAACTCACTCACTCATAAACTCCCTCACTCATAAACTCACTCACTCATAAACTCACTCATTCATAAACTCACTCACTCATAAACTCACTCACTCATAAACACACTCACTCATAAACTCACTCATAAACTCGCTCATCCGAACTCACCTCACGCATAACTCACTAACTCATAAACTCGCTCACCCATAAACTCGCTCACCCATAAATTCGCTCACCCATAAACTCCCTCACTCATAAACTCCCTCACTCAAACTCACTCATAAACTCACTCACTCATAAACTCACTCACTCGATACATCAGATTTTCATTCAGGACAGAGGGATGTTCAGTCTAGAAAGTTCTAAATAGAGTTTCCAAATCATGATCGACATCCTGTCAGACTGGAGAGACAATGCACTCCACGCTAGATAATGGACAGCCAGTTGTTACCCTAACTTTCGCCAAAAATGTTTGTAGTCTGCATCTGGCTTTCCAACTAAAGAAAATGATAGAAAAGAGGTAGTTTTCTACATGGAAAACATTCACACACCACAAACGAAAAACATTCACACACCACAAACGGAAAAAATTCACACACCACAAACGGAAAACATTCACACACCACAAACGGAAAACATTCACACACCACAAACGGAAAACATTCACACACCACAAACGGAAAACATTCACACACCACAAAGGGAAAACATTCACACACCACAAACGGAAAACATTCACAACCAACATAAGAGAAAGTCAAGCAGAAATATCCCCGAAAACGAACTTTACTCCTGCCAATGACGTATGCCTCGCTACAAGAAACACAATTGATTGTCAGTCATTATTTCTGGGGTTATTTCAACTCGACTGCCTGCCTGCCTGCCTGCCTGCCCGTCTGTCTGTCTGTCTGTCTGCCTGCCTGCTTGTCTGTCTGTTTGTCTGTCTGTCTGTCTGCCTGCTTGTCTGTCTGTCTGCCTGCTTGTCTGTCTGTCTGTCTGCCTGCCTGTCTGTCTGTCTGCCTGCCTGTCTGTCTGTCTGCCCGTCTGTCTGTCTGCCCGTCTGTCTATCTGCCTGCCTGTCTGTCTATCTATCTATCTGCCTGTCTGTCTGTCTGCCTACCTGTTTGTCTGCCTGCCTGCCGGTTTCTCCGTTGGTCGGTATGTGCAACCACATGTATGTCCACCCGACTATCTATCTGCCTGCCTGTCTATCTGCCTGCCTACCTGTCTGTCTGTCTGCCTGCTTGTCTGTCTGTCTGCCTGCCTGTCTGTCTGCCTGCCTGTCTGTCTGCCCATCTGTCTATCTGCCTGCCTGTCTGTCTATCTATCTATCTGCCTGTCTATCTGCCTGCCTGCCTGTCTGTCTGTCTGCCTACCTGTCTGTCTGCCTGCCTGCCGGTTTCTCCGTTTGTCGGTATGTGCACCCACATGTATGTCCACCCGACTACCCTTCTCTCTACCTATCTATATGGTGGTCTGACGGTTAGCCCGTCTGTCTGTCCTTCTCTCTGCCCGTATGCCTGTCCATCCGCATTTCTGTTTGTCTGTCCGCCCGTCTGTCTGCCCAGTCCGCTTCTCCATATGCCAGTTGATCTCCCCATAAGTCTGTTCTCACGTCACACCATCTCTCTATCTACACGTCCCTCTGTTCATCCGAAGATATAGCAAGAAAGAACATTCATTATGAAACACAAGCAATCTATCTATACAGTTAGTGCGCTCAACCATTTCTCTTTACGACATCCAATCTGCGTGTTTATTTATATTTTAAAAGTAATCTTGAACATGAAAGATCTATCATTCTATCTGTCTGTCTGTCTGCTTGTCTGTCTGTCTTTCTGAGTCTGTTCGTTCTTCCACCTGTCTATCCAACATTTTAAACTTATGACTTGTCAATCTATCTGTCTGTCTGTACATATATGTATATATATTTTGTTATGTCCGTCTGCATGCCGTCGTTAAATGTGTATGTCTGTCTTGTCTGTCTATCTGTCTGTCTGTCTATCTACGTACCTGTTTGCCTGTCTGCATATCTGTCTGTCTGTCCGTCTGATATATATGTGTCTATATATCTGTCTGTCTATATATCTGTATGTCTATATATATATATGTCTGTCTATCTGTCTGTCTATATATCTGTCTGTCTATCTGTCAGTCTGTATGTCTATATATATCTGTCTGTCTATCGGTCTATCTATCTGTGTGTTTGTCTATATGTCTGTATCTCTGTCTGTCTATATATCTGTCTACCTATCGGTTTATCTGTCTATCTGTCTGTCTATTTGTTTGTTTGTCAATTTGTCTGTCTTTCTATTTATCTATCAACTATACATGTGCATGTATCAATTTCTCCCTGCGGTCTTTCCCTTTGCCTGTATGTCTTAATACGGCCCACATAACTGATTGTCGTAAACTACATAGGTCTATATTGACTGAACAATTGTTGGTTGCCCTCTATAATTGACTGTCAGTTTGCAGTACAGATATATCATGGGTGTCTCCATCATCATGTGCCGTGCGGTTGTCTTGAAGTTCATGGATCTCTACCTCCCCATCTCACATTTGTCGTGTTTCAGATCCGCCATTGCCTTCCGCTATTCTTTCAAGCTGTCAAATATTTTCTCTCTCTTTCTCTATCTCTTCCCCTTCTTCGGCCGCCTTCTCTCGCTCCCTCACTTTCTACCCTTCCCTTCTAGACATATAAGTCTGTAATACTGTCTGTTAATATAATTTTGTGTCTGTGTGTCATCTATATAGATGTCTGTCTGACGTCCGTCTAATATATTTGACCATCTCTCTGTCGACCAATCATTTGTCCGTTTGTTTTCGCTTTGTATCTATATTGATTTGCCTTGTTCATATACGTGTACATCAATCAGTGACCAGTCTAGTTGTCTAGCCCTCTGCCACTTAGTCATGTGTACATGTATATCGGTCTTCCTCCTACATACAAGATCAATGTCAGTAGCTCATGCAAGTGTCAACCTATTTCGGTGAAAACAGTTTCTTTGCAGGTGTGGTTGATTGTCATTACTTTATGTGGGATACCTGGAAACGAGAAGGCAGACGACCTCCAAAAAGCCGGAGGGGGCGGCAAGCAGATTCCCCATTCATACAGCAAAGCTATAAAGAAGCAAAGATACTCATCAGACGGTCCATGAGAACAGAATGGAGAGACCAGCAGAAAGAATACAAGCCAGAAAATGGCAGCGTAGACAAACTTGGCAGAGATGGGCAGACAAAGATCTTCAGACTCAGAACGGGACATTGCAGGCTCAAGGCCCAGCTAGTCAGAATGGGTCTCAAAGACACTGTTACATTCGGTTGTAGAGCACCCAAGCAGACACCAGAACATATTCTGCAGGACTGCCCTACCTATGCAGACCAACGAGAGGCAGTCTGGCCTGGGGAAGCGATCATGCTCGAAAAGTTGTGGAGGACCGGCGAAGACCTGAAACGTGCAGTCTTCTTCGTGAACCTCACCGGATTGGAAGCGCAGCATCAGTTGATCGATGAGGAAGAAGAAAGCAATTACTTCCCAAATACGGTGAAGCGATCGCACCGAGGACTACTCGTGTTTGCCTCAGTGAACACGGCGGGTTTCGAACCTGGCACGTTGGGATTGTGAAACGGATGTTTCACTCCAGGCCACGCTGTTTCCTACAAAGTTGTAGGGGAAAGGAGGAACCAATGCATAGTAACATTGTTGTTAATAAACGAATTCATGAAAATTTGTGCAGTAGTGGTTTCCTTTCTTTTTGATTTGCCCACGACCGCGTTATTTTATTATGACGTCATCCTTAAATACGTCTGCTCAAAAGTGGCGCTTGTTTCAGGGGAAGGCACGTGCAAGTTTTCTTACGCAACATCAAGGAGGTGGCTCATCAAATTAATCGAGAGGGCCACATAGCCGTCTGTCAACCCTGGAGTGCGCTCGTAGACGGCTAATTGAACCATTCCAAGACCGAAATCTTCTGTCACACTGAGGGCAGAGAAACACTGTCTGACCGTCAGACGGGGGCAACTCGTCTCTTGCCTTTCGTGAGGCCCGTCTCAGTACAGCTTCCTCGATTCTTGTCTGCTCCATATGTGTCGTGCCGGCAGAGATTTGACAACACCTGGCAGGGCAATCAGCAGCGATTCTCCCAATTATCAGGGACAATGCCATGAATAAAATAAATAGATGAAATATCAGATCATATAAGAAATATCAGATGAAATATCAGATCATATAAGAAATATCAGATGAAATATCAGATCATATAAGAAATATCAGATGAAATATCAGATCATATAAGAAATATCAGATGAAATATCAGATCATATAAGAAATATCAGACCATATAAGAAATATAAGACGAAATATTAGATCATATAAGAAATATAAGATGACATATCAGATCATATAAGAAATATAAGATGACATATCAGATCATATAAGAAATATCAGATGAAATATTAGATCACATAAAAAATATAAGATGACATATCAGATCATATAAGAAATATAAAATGAAATATCATATAAGAAATATCATATAAGAAATATCATATAAGAAATATAAAATGAAATATCATATAAGAAATATCAGATCCCCGTTACTGGAATGTTGTGCTGAATATTTTCAAACTGAATCTTTTAATCAAACGTGCACCAGTTGATCGCGCTGGATAAAGTGGAATTCCTTGAACAGGAGAATTCTAATTTTATAGCTCCAACATTTTGATCACTGAACAATCACTACCTAAATCCTGTTGACTGGACAATTTCCTCTCAAATAGTTACAAATGTGTATCGTTCGAAGATAAGATACGCTGCAGAGCTCCTACTAATATTGTTGGACGCTTGCAATCAGCTTCATCAAACCACAATTCAAGTCACAATCGCCAAAATGGCGAAGGCGTTTAAGAGATTGTGTTTTGTACGCAGAATGAAATGGCCGGCATCCTTATTATGTGCACCTGTACGAATTTTCACCAGTACCAAAGTAAGAACAAGATAGAACAGTTCCAAATGGATACAGACCTATCAGTCTACTGAGCTGTGTAGGTAAACTGATGGAGCGTATGATAAACATCAGACTGATGTGGCACCTGAAAGCAAATCACATATTAATTCCACAGCAAGCAGGATTTAGACAACACATATCCACTGAGGACCAGATCACTCTCATAGTCCAGAAAATAGAGGATGCTTACGAATAGACAAAACATACAATAGCGGTTTGGGTCAAGCTACGAAGAAGTGAAGTTCGTGAGAAAATGTACAGATGGATCAGCCACTACCTCGAAAACAGAACAGCCAGAGTTCAAGTACAAGGGCAGATGAGCAAAAAGGTGAAACTGGAGCAGGGAGTACCCCAAAGGGGAAGTACTGTCACACACACTTTTTCTGGTGTACATAAACAACATCATAGAGAATATACCAAGAAGAGTCCACAGCTCCATGTTTGCAGACGATCTGGCTTTGTGGACCTCTGAGAAAATTCTCACCGTAACAAACAATCGGATGCAGCAGACCCTGACATCGCTGGAAGAGTGGGCAAATTATGGCTGGTCAAAATAAATGAAGAAAAAACAACATGTACGATATTCTCCCTTTCAAATAAACCACAGAACACCAAAATAAGTCTTAACGACAAATATATGCGGCTAAACGACAACCCAAATTACTTGGGCGTCACATTTGATCGGCCCATGATTTGGAAAAGTCAGATCGAGAGAAACCGAATCAGAGCCAGACAAAGAATGGCAATCATGAGGAAACTTGCTGGCACAAGCTGGGGAGCAGACGAAAGAATGCTGAAGAAACTGTACACTGGAAGAGTGAGACCAGTTCTCGAGTATGGCATTGCGGCATGGACAACAGCAGCAAAGGCGAACTTTAATAAAATTAGCAAACTTCAAAACCAAGCCATGAGAGTTATAACAGGAGGCATGAAGTCAACGCCAATTGTAGAACTTGAAAAGATTACAAATCTGCAATCCATGACCGACAGAAGGGACTGCAGAGCCCAGCAGAAAGCAGAGAAACTCAGAAGACTGACTGACCATCCAATGCATCAGAGACTAAATAGATTTGGAAAAGGGAAACTAAAGTGGAGATACTTTGCAGAAATAGCCAAAGCAAAGATGAGCGAAGACTCTATGAACACCAAAACAACACCAAAACCCATCCCTACTGTACGCAAACCCACATGGAAGCAGCATATCATTCCAAAGGTGGTAGAAAATATACCAGGTATTGGAAACAAGAACAGCGAGACTGAATAAGAAAAAAGAGACCTAACCCTGAGGTACATAGCAGAAAACTACCCAAGCATGGACTGGACCCATGCATACACCAACGGTTATGTAACAAATACAACACAGAATGGAGGGGCAGGGGTATACATGAGCCTAACAAATGGTAGAAAAATAACACTGTCAGTGGCAACTGGAAAATTCTCAAGCAATTTCAGAGCAGAGGCAGAGGCAGTGAAGGCTGCAGAAAAAGCAATGCTGACAGGCAACAGAAATAAAAGCCAGATAGTACTGTTTACAGATGCCCTGGCCGTGGTTACAGCACTAAAAAAAACAGAAAAATACTGAACTTAATGATTTAATAGCAGTACTCTGTCAACTATGCCAGCAGTCCGCACCAAAAAGAGTAGTGGTACAGTGGGTTCCATCTCACTGCAACATCCAAGGCAACGAGGAGGCAGACAGACTGGCAAAAGAAGGTGCAAGACTACCACAACCAGAAACTAGTATGACGTACGAAGAGTCAAAACGGCTTATTAGAGCTAGATACATGACCAAATGGGAAACAGAACATACTGGCTACACAAAAAACGATGCCTATTACCAGTTGAACAGAATAGAGCAGGTCGTGGTCTTCAGACTCCGCACAGGCCACAACAGACTGAGGTACCATCTATTCAATAAACTGAAGATAGGTGGCACTGACAAATGATAGTGTGGTACAGGGACAATGACCGCTGAACATCTGCTGCAAAACCTCCCGACATACGAGGACCAGAGAAAGCACATGTGGCCATCACCAGAGGCAACACTAGACAAGTTCTATGGCAGTGTGGACAGCCTCAGGATGACAGCTGCTTTCTTCGAACAAATTCAAGTTGACGTCTGACAGCGAACGAAGAAGAAGAAGAAGAAGAAGAAGAAGAACGAATTCACATTACATTTCTCCGAATAAGAATCGTTAAATGATGGTATGTGTCCGTAATCTTCCTCTTTACTCTCGTCTATCTGCCTCCTTGTTTCTGTCACTCCAGATGAATGAGTGGAGGTGGCACACTGTCTGATGGAATCCTGATAGTTGTATCCGGGTAACACAGACTAGGGTAACTGAAAGGGTCGGAGATTGTGGATCGGGTAGTGTAGTGTACTGTACTCGATACTGAGCTGGCTTGCTACGACTGGGTTTACATCTCCCCAGGGTTCGAAATTACGGACGGACAGAAAATAAATCTGCCGTGGCTCGTTCCTGGTATGAGGTTTCCTCCATTCGACCCAGCTGTAAATGGGTACCTGACGAATGAGTTGGGAAAGGTATAAACGGCAAGGAAGGAAACTGGCCAGAACACCTCAGACGAAGACCTGTCTTCGTTCCCATCGGCATTGTTGCCATCTGACTAACTATTAACGTTCAAATCATGTTATAAGAGGTGATGCAAGAGATTTGTACATGAGGCTAGCAAACTCATGACTGCGAGTGCGCGGAAACAGGCTTCCTGTAAAGGGGGTGGTAGGGAGATGCCCTTCTTCGCCCGAAGCGAGCATGATTAACTTCTTAATCTGAGATCAGCTATCGAGAACCCCTTATCATATTATCCGTTTCAGTCCGTCTTTCAACTCGTTTTCCAAACATGTGTATCTACCCCCGGTTCCAAACGTGCCCACACACACACAACCCTACTCATCTCCTGCCCTCGAAATTGACCTGACCCCCGCCTCGTTTCCTCTAGTCACAATTTCTGAGGACATTTCCTGGTCGATGAAGCCCTCGGCATAATCTGATAGCGAGTGCTTGACCCGTCGTGACAGTTCAGGGTCTAAAGTTCACATAGACTCGACGGGGGTGCCAGATGGATGTCTGACGACCAGGCGCAGACTTGCAGAAACCTTGGGGATTCATTTTGCGTTCTGATTTCGGGCTCTATTAGCGAGGTGTTCAATTGTCAGACGGCATTAGCAAGGGCGACGATGCCCTAAGGGGCCCGACTGAACTCGAGGCAGTCTATCCTTCCGAGAGTCTCGTGTAGATTTTGAAACTCAAATCTTAAACTCAAACTGTCTTGACAGTAGTGTCAAGTCTATGTAATTATACCTAGACCATATTTATTTCTCGTTAGTTAATAAAGGACTGCACTATATCAAGTTGAAGTCAATAATTGTTTCCAGTTGTACATCAAGACAAGAGTTATGTCAAGTTGATGAACAACAGCAGTAATTTGTCAAGTTGATTGGGAATACCAGAATTATGCCAAGTTGGTAGAATTAGACCAGAGTTATGCCAAGTTGATAGAATTAGACCAAAGTTATGCCAAGTTGATAGAATTAGACCAGAGTTATGCCAAGTTGATAGAATTAGACCAGAGTTATGCCAAGTTGATAGAATTAGACCAAAGTTATGCCAAGTTGATAGAATTAGACCAGAGTTATGCCAAGTTGATAGAATTAGACCAAAGTTATGCCAAGTTGATAGAATTAGACCAGAGTTATGCCAAGTTGATAGAATTAGACCAAAGTTATGCCAAGTTGATAGAATTAGACCAGAGTTATGCCAAGTTGATAGAATTAGACCAGAGTTATGCCAAGTTGATAGAATTAGACCAAAGTTATGCCAAGTTGATAGAATTAGACCAGAGTTATGCCAAGTTGATAGAATTAGACCAAAGTTATGCCAAGTTGATAGAATTAGACCAGAGTTATGCCAAGTTGATAGAATTAGACCAAAGTTATGCCAAGTTGATAGAATTATCTCAAGTTGATGGAACCATACCAGCATTGTATCAAGTTGATGGACCAAGATCAACATTATCTTAAATTGACAGGCAAAGGTGGGTATGAAGTTGCGGAATATTAATGGCCACATGCCTTCATGAAGTCTACCTTGCATAACTTCTTCTTCTTCTTCGTACGCAGTCAGACAGTAACCATTATTTTTTCGTAAAAAGCGGCGGTCATCCTGAGGCTGTCGCCACTGCCATAGAGCTTTTCTTGCAGTTCCACTGGTGATGGCCACATCTGCTCTCTCTGATCCTCGTATTTCGGGCAGTTCTGCAGCAGATGTTCAGCGGTCATTTTACCGGTACCGAACGGGCATTTGTCGGTACCACCTATCTTCAATTTGTTGAATAGGTGGTACCTCAGTCTATTGTGGCCAGTGCGAATTCTGAAAACCACGAACTGCTCTCTTCGGTTCAACTGGTAATAGGCATCGTTTTTGGTGTAACCAGTATGTTCTGTTTCCCATTTTGTCATGTATCTGGCTTTAATAAGCCGTTTTGACTCTTCGTATGTCACACTAGTATCTGTTTGTGGTAGTCTTGCACCTTCTTTTGCCAGTCTGTCTGCCTCCTCGTTGCCTTGGATGTTGCAGTGTGATGGGACTCACTGTATCACTACTCTTTTTGGTGCGGACTGCTGGCACAGTTTGCAGAGTGCTGCTCTTAAGTCATTAAGCTCGGTGTTTTTCTGGCTTTTTAGCGCTGTGACTACGGCGAGAGCATCTGTAAGCAGGACTATATGGCTTTCATTTTCATTGTGTGTCACCATTTCTTCCACTGCCGCCCTCAGTGCCTCTGCCTCCGCTCTGAAATTGCTTGTGTACTTACCAGTAGCGAATGATAGTGTTATTTTGCTGCCATTTGGTAGGTTCAGGAATGCTCCTGCCCCTCCGTTCTGTGTAGTGTTTGTTACAGAACCGTCGGTGTATGCATGGGTCCAGTCCATGCTTGGGTAGCTTTTCGATATGAAGCTTAGGGTAGTGTCTCTCCTTTCTTTTTCAGTCTGGCAGTTTTTGTTTCCAATACCTGGTATATTTTCTACCACCTCTGGAAATATATCCTGCCTCCACTACCTTGCATATAATATTGATATCCACATCACCGTAATAAAAGTCTGCTGACGTACGTGATGAAAACGTCTTGTACGACATGGTTTCTCTCTGAGTTTGTCAATATTTAACTTGTCTATATCTCATTTAATACTTCTTGATTAATGAAGCCGTTCACTTGCTTGGACGTGTTGCCTAGGACATCCACATGTTCCAAAGATGGACGACCCCGTTCACTTGCTTAGCACGAAGGACATGTCCTCGCTGGACACAGGCTGACGTGCAGAGTCTGCCTAAAGGATGTGACTCAGATTGTCCAATTAAAAAAATGTATTTCTTCTCCTTCTTTTCTCAGCGTCAGTTTATTAAGATATCACTAGAATGGGCCCGACTATTTGGCCTGATGCACAGTGGCATTCGCCGTCACATATATAATGTAAGCCATCTTTCTCGTGGTCTGTCTAGGGCTTTGAATCCGTGGTATCTAAATAGCATTGCTTGTTGAGTGGTACTGTATGGTGGAGCCTCGTTAAATGGCCAAACCATTTTAGTTGCTGTCTTTTAATGTAGTCTAATACTGGTGTTGTTCCCAATAGTCTCCTGATGTCACCTGATCATGTCTTTCCTTGCTACGCTCAATATTTTATGCAGGTATTTCATTTCTGTTGTTACGATAAAGCGATTTTCATTTGATGCAAGAGTTCAGTTTTTCTTCATCTTCTTCTTCTTCGTACGCTGTCAGACATTAACTTGAATTTGTTCGAAGAAAGCAGCTGTCATCCTGAGGCTGTCGATACTGCCATAGAGCTTGTCTAGTGTTGCCACTGGTGATGGCCACGTGTGCTTTCTCTGGTCATCGTATGTCGGGCAATTGTGCAGCAGATGTTCAGCGGTCATTTTCCCTGTACCACAGGTGCATTCGTCGGTGCCACCTATCTTCAGTGTTCAGTTTTGACATTGGTAGCAAAGTGTCTGGACGAATAATATGTTGTATAAGGCTCTTTTTGTAGTTATTGTCACGTGTTTACAATTAAGTATTGAGGTTAATTGTCCAATGACCTGATTTGCCTTATTGCATCCATATTGGATTTCCTCTGAGATTCCAGCGTCTGCTGGTAACATGCTCCCCAAGTATGTGACATCTTCCATCTGTTTGATTAGCTGCATTGCAAGACAGATATTGTGTTGTCCGTCTTGTCTAGATATTTTTATGACTTCACTTTTTTCTATGTTGATGTTCCTGCTGTATTTCTGTCATAAAAATCTGTCATAAAAATCTGTCATACAAATCTGTCATACAAATCTGTCATAAAAATCTGTCATAAAAATCTGTCATACAAATCTGTCATAAAAATCTGTCATACAAATCTGTCATAAAAATCTGTCATACAAATCTGTCATAAAAATCTGTCATAAAAATCTGTCATAAAAATCTGTCATAAAAATCTGTCATACAAATCTGTCATAAAAATCTGTCATAAAAATCTGTCATACAAATCTGTCATAAAAATCTGTCATACAAATCTGTCATAAAAATCTGTCATAAAAATCTGTCATACAAATCTGTCATAAAAATCTGTCATACGACATTTTTCCCATTGCTGGGGTAGTCGAGGGATTTTCAAGGCTGAGGACTACAGACCGCTTCACCACTGCTGTCGCCACGTCGTGTCCTGGCTATGTTTGTTTATTTCACCCCCCACAGAAAAAGAACATATGCCATACCGGGGATTCGAACCGCTACCCTCCTTGTCGGCAGGCAGGCCTCGAAACCATTCGGCCACACCCTGCTCCATGCTGTATTTAGTTTATCATTATGATGCTGCAATTGTTTTTCTGACGTTGCTGTAACTGCTTTATGGTCTGCGAAAAGAAGTTCCCCAATACTGCTACCTTCATTTGGGCTGGCTGTTTTACAAATGTGATGAACAACAAAGGGGATAGCACACACCCGTGTCGTTCACCAGATTTTCTGAGAGTCATAAATATATAAATATGTATTTATGAGGTTGAAATAACAGCGTAGATTGACAAAACAGCGGCCACATAGATTGGACAGGACGGTTGAATGTCTAACCACATCAGGGGAGAGATGAAATGGATTGTGTTTTCAAAATGGAGACGATGATGACGTCGACATCCGGGCGAGCTCAGGCAACCAATCAATGCGGGCGACACAACTAATGGACGTCAGATGTTAGAAGATGCCGGTGCAGACATTGGCAACCGGAAACTGTTCGCCAGTATGTTCGTCTTGTGGATTTATAAAGTCATGAGAAGGTATATATGATATCTAGTTACAGGGCGCGAGAAGACCAAAAGGCGATGGATGGATCATCTTGCTGCAATTATGTAAGTATACTGACAACAGGAACGGAAACGCGATCAAATACTATTGCGCGCCTATAGCGTATAGTAAGCGAGGAATTATAAATGATGTGAGAGGAGGAGAAAAAGGAGAGAGCAGAACAAATGGGAGAGAGAGAAGAAACGTGATGGAGAGATAGATAGAGAGAGAGAGAGAGAGAGAAGGAAGTGATGGGGGAGAAATAAGGGGAAAGGGGAGGAGAGGGGGGAGACTAATGGAAGATGAAAGGGTAGAGAGAGGAGAGGGGGGAGAGAGAGGTGGAAGATGAGGGGGTAGAGAGAGGAGAGTGGAGAGAGACAGGTGGAAGATGAGGGGGTAGAGAAAGGAGAGTGGAGAGGGACAGGTGGAAGATGAGGGGGTAGAGAGAGGAGAGTGGAGAGGGACAGGTGGAAGATGAGGGGGTAGAGAGAGGAGAGTGGAGAGAGGGACATGTGGAAGATGAGGGGGTAGAGAGAGGAGAGTGGAGAGGGCAAGGTGGAAGATGAGGGGGTAGAGAGAGGAGAGTGGAGAGGGACAGGTGGAAGATGAGGGGGTAGAGAGAGGAGAGTGGAGAGAGGGGCATGTGGAAGATGAGGGGGTAGAGAGAGGAGAGTGGAGAGAGGGACGTGTGGAAGATGAGGGGGTAGAGAGAGGAGAGTGGAGAGGGACAGATGGAAGATGAGGGGGTAGAGAGAGGAGAGTGGAGAGAGGGACAGGTGGAAGATGAGGGGGTAGAGAGAGGAGAGTGGAGAGGGACAGGTGGAAGATGAGGGGGTAGAGAGAGGAGAGTGGAGAGAGGGACGTGTGGAAGATGAGGGGGTAGAGAGAGGAGAGGACAGTGGGGTGGGGGGGGGGACGAGAGATAGAAGATGAGGAGGTGAGAGGAGAGTGAGGAAAAAATGGAAGATGAGGGGGTAGTGAGACGAGAGGAGAGGGGGGGGAGATAGAAGATGAGGGGGTAGAGAGAGAAGAAAGTGGAGGGAGATGAAAGATGAGGGGTAGAGAGGGGGACAATAGACAAGAGGAAAAGAGTGAATGGAAAAGAGAGATAAGGAAGTGAGAGGAATGAGGAAAGAGGAAGGCGAGAGAAAGCAGTGGGGGAGAGAGGGGATGGAAAAGAGAAATAGGAGAGACAGAAAGAGAAAACGGGAAGTGAGAGTTGAGAAGAGAGGGGA
The DNA here is from genome assembly GCA_036924085.1 of Ariolimax columbianus. NCBI lineage: Eukaryota > Metazoa > Mollusca > Gastropoda > Stylommatophora > Arionidae > Ariolimax > Ariolimax columbianus. Next base: position 2,282,444 of record JAVGWX010000020.1, on the reverse strand, counting down.
CATCTAGAAGAGAGACAGAGGAAAGCTGAGATAGGAGAGAGGGGACAAGAGGTCATAAGAGATCGGAGAGAGGGGAAGAGGGAAAATAAGAGATCGGAGAGAGGGGAAGAGGGAAAATAAGAGATCGGAGAGAGGGGAAAAAAGGTAATAAGAGATCGGAGAGAGGCAGACAGAGGCTGAGATGGGGAAAGAGTAGGGAAGAGAGAAAAGAGAGACGAACGAGGGGAGATAGACGGAGAAAGAAGAGAGTTGAGTGAAAAGAGGCATACACAAGATAAGAGAATGAGGAGATGGGAGGGGAAAGAGAGAAGGATGGAGAAGAGAGAAGACAGACTTAACGAAGGACAGAAGGAGAGTAAGATAATGACAGTTTTGTTATCGATAGAATATGGGAGTGAAAGAGGCAGTCTTGAGATCGATACGTTGTTGGTTGAGACAATATTGAAATACGTGTTATGTAATCATTGATTGATTGATTGATTGATTGATTGTGGATAAAAAAGCGGAGAGGGTTAAAGATAAAAGACATTGGGAAATAGCGGATTGATTGACTGATTGAGTGGATGGTTGATTGATTGATTGATTGATTGATTGATGGGTAGAGAAGGAAGAGTGAGGAAGTGATACGAGATATGCTAAGGATTGATGGATGGAGAGAGGGAGTCAACTTTGTCAAGTCAGCTGATTAGAGTGAAGAAACGTCAAGCGATTAGATCAAGTCAAACAGGTCCGATCAAGAGGGGACACAGTCAAGTCCAGAGGACGGATTACGTCAAGTTTACAGAAGAAACCAAGTCAAGAGAATACCCCTAGTCAAGTCCAGAAGAGACCCCAAGTTTAGAGGTGATCCCAAGTCAAGTTAAGAGGAGATCTCAAATCAAGTCCAGACAAGACCCCAAGTAAAAAAAGATACCACGTCAACTCCAAATGAGACCCCATTTCAAGGCCAGAGCAGACCCCAAATGCAGATAAGACCAAAAGTCAAGTCAAGAGCAGACCTAAAGTCAAGAGGGGGGTAAACATTCAAGAGGGGACCCCAGGTCTAGAAGAGACTCCGTCTAGAGGAGTCCCAAGTCAAGTCCAGAGGAGACCTCGTCCAGAGGAGGCACCAAGTCAAGAGGAGGCACCAAGTCAAGACGAGGCACCAAGTCAAGTCAAGTGAAGACCCCAAGTCAAGAGAAGACACCAAGTCAAGAGAATCCTCAAGTCAAGAGAAGACACCAAGTCAAGAGAAGACACCAAGTCAAGAGAAGACCCCAAGTCAAGAGAAGACCCCAAGTCAAGAAAAGACCCCAAGTCAAGAGGAGAAACCAAGTCAAGAGAAGACACCAAGTCAAGAGAAGACACCAAGTCAAGAGAAGACACCAAGTCAAGAGAAGACACCAAGTCAAGAGAATCCTCAAGTCAAGAGAAGACCCCAAGTCAAGAGAAGACCCCAAGTCAAGAGAAGACACCAAGTCAAGAGAATCCTCAAGTCAAGAGAAGACCCCAAGTCAAGAGAAGACCCCAAGTCAAGAGAAGACACCAAGTCCAGAGCAGACACCAAGTCCAGAGCAGACACCAAGTCCAGAGCAGACACCAAGTCCAGAGCAGACACCAAGTCCAGAGCAGACACCAAGTCCAGAGCAGACACCAAGTCCAGAGCAGACACCAAGTCCAGAGCAGACACCAAGCCCAGAGCAGACACCAAGTCCAGAGCAGACACCAAGTCCAGAGCAGATCGCAAAGAATAATAAAATCAACAATAATAGATGTCATCACAAGATGAACGAGGCAGAATTCCACTAACAAGAATAAGGAAAGGGCTAACAACACGCATTTGTGGAGCCGTGCCCACAGACATGATGTGACATGTTATTTGGGGATATCTTTGTCTCTACGTCTTTCATGTGACATGAGCTGAGTGCTCGGAACAAGATCAAGCCCTCCCGTTGACGCTCAAGAGGTATGTTATTTATACATCACCCCTAGAACCATTAATGTTTCGATTCGTTTCTACCAACAAGTCGGGAAGTTCAGCTTTTTATTTCAATACAAGAAATGGCAGCTATCGATTATCAAGTGACCTATTCGTGTGGGATTGTCTTTTTGGGACTCCATTTCTTTATTAGTTTTAGTGGAAAGCGTTGTAGCCGTTGTGGAGGAAGTGTATCATACCACTTTATTGATATTTCTATCTGATTACGTTGATAAATATCTCCCTCTATATATCTCCATATCTCTTCTCCATTTGTCTTATTAGTATCTGATTGTCTCTGTCTGTCTGCCAGTCAGTCAGATTGGCTTCGTGTATTTTCACGTAAGCCTACGAGTCTGTCTGTCTGTCTGTTTGATTGGCATCCTGTCATTTCACGTAAATCTGCCTGACTGGCTGTATGTCTGTCTGTATGTCCTATTAGCTTCCTGTCATTTCACGTAAGTCTGCCTGACTGTATGTATGTCTGTCTGTCCGTATGTCTGTCTGTATGTCCTATTAGCTTCCTGTCATTTCACGTAAGTCTGCCTGACTGTCTGTATGTCTGCCTGCCTGTTGGAGTACTGTATTCAGGTGTGGAGTCTTTATCATAGAGTGAATCTAGACATGACGGAGGGAATACAAAGACAAGCTACAAAAATGATAGTGGGATTCCAGAATTATAGTTATGAGGAAAGACTCTGAAAAACTGGTCTGATGTGTTTAGAACAGAGAAGAATTCGAGGTGACTTAATACAAGTTTATAGGATAATCACAGGAAAGGTAAAATTAGAATATAACAAGTTTTTCAAAGTTCAACAGACTACAAGAACTTAACTTAACTTAGCATCTTTATACTGGTTTACAAGTCTCTGCAGAGTCTGTATACAAACAGTTTCATTTACATCACATTTCTGTAAAATTAATGTGCATCCAATCTATTCTTATATGCATTACCTGTAAATGCTTCCACTACCTCCCGTGGCAATGCATTCCAAGCATTCACAACTCTCTGACTAGAAAAATATTTCCTAATATTTAATGTGGACCTCTCTTTAGTCAACTTGTAGCTATGCTCTCTTGTTCTTGTTGGTGGCTGTATTAAAAAAAAAAAATTGTTATAGTCTAATTTATCCATTTCTCTGATCATCTTATAAACCTCTTTTAAGTCACCTCGAATTCTTCTCCCTAGAGAAGACAGAGGACATAGCTTCAAATTATTTAAATGCAGTTCTGGATTAGAAAGGAGCTAACATTGTTTCTGTCAGAGAGTGGTGAATACTTATAATGCATTGCCACAGGTTGTGGTGGAGGCAGAGCCAGTTAATGCATTCCAAAATAGATTGGATTATTAGTATCAGTGGAGTGGGATAAACTGGTTGTATACAGACTCTGTAGAGCCTTCTAAACCAGTATAATGAAGTGAAGTTAAATTAAGTTTTCATGTGTCTACCTGTCTGTCTGTTCACATCGCGTCTGTTGTCTGTATGTCTGTCTGTTTGCCTGTCAATATGTCTACTCGCTTCTATGTATCAATCAGACATGGCTAACATGTATCGTGCTGTGGTATTATCCAAACTGCTGCGTGCCTGTGAAACATGGACAGTGTATAGTAGACATACCCCGTTCTCACTTGAGCTGTTTGCGTAGGCTGATCAGGATGAAGTGGCAGGACATTGGGCCTAACTCTGACATTCTTTGTAAGACTAACAGGTTGGACATTTATAATTGGCTCAGCTAAGGTGGACGAGACCTGTTGTTCGCGTGCCAGGTGAGAGATTGGCTCAGCTAAGGTGGACGAGACCTGTTGTTCGCGTGCCAGGTGAGAGATTGGCTCAGCTAAGGTAGCAGCTAAGGTAGACGGGACATGTTGATCGCGTGCCAGGTGAGAGATTGGCTCATCTAAGGTAGCAGATAAGGTAGACGGGACATGTTGATCGCGTGCCAGGTGAGAGATTGGCTCAGCTAAGGTAGCAGATAAGGTAGACGGGACATGTTAATCGCGTGCCAGGTGAGAGATTGGCTCATCTAAGGTAGGCGGGACATGTTGTTCGCGTGCCAGGTGATCGAATCTTCAAGCAACTGTTACACGGTTGGCTCCCATTAGGAGGCCCACCAGGGGTCATTGAAAGTGTCTCGGAAATGCTTAAATATCCATGTCACCTCCTGGGAGATGCTTCCACAAGACGGTGCCACCAGGCGTACCAGTATCACAGAAAATGCTCAGATCACAGAGAATGCACCCACCTCAGAGGCTCAGAGAAAGCGTGCTGCACGAAAAAAAATTCTCACAACGATTCCACAGTCGTCTCTCCGCATATGTGCCCGGACTGTGTCGGGGTGTGCCGTGCCAGGACTGGACTTTACATTCATCAGAGAACGCATTTCGCAGTGCACGTCAGAAGCTGTCGACATTATCGTTTGCAGTGACCAACTATTAATATTATCTATCAATCCACTCACCAAACCATCCATTCATCTATCCATACATCCATAAATCCACCAAGCCTATCCAGGTATGGACCTGCCACCTGTCTGTGCCATTCTACCCACCACTAATAATCTTTGCCCTAAACTTCTCGTCTACCCATTGACTAACTAATCGCCTATTAATCCACAACAGTTCAAAACCTCGAAATTGAGTCTCGTGTATTATGGAGCGCTGTCTCCACTCCACCACTACCTTCCTAAAATCGTCCTCATAATTATTATCACAATCATCATTATGGTACCAACCTCTTCATCATACGACGACACCAAAGCTGACGGCTAGCATCCCGCTTAAATTGAATTTATTAATCGATGCTATTTGCCAGACTTCGGGGCGCCTCGTATCAGAACCCACACGAACTGTGTGGGTGTCTGCTTGGCGTCTCTATGTTGTCTGTCTGACGTACTCACTGCTTGACTGTCTATCCTTCTGTCTGTCTGACCGTCTGTCACTCTGACTAAATGGCTGCATTACTGTGTGATCTTCTAACCGTCTGACAAACTGTCTGGTTGTGTCTGATTGACTTTGTCTGTCACCAAAGATAAATGCCTGCATCTATGACTAATGCTATGTCTGGCTAATGTCTGACTAATCACATGTTTGACTAATATTTGACTAATCACAAGTTTGACTAATGTCTGACCAATCACATGTTTGACTAATGTTTGACTAATCACATGTTTGACTAATGTCTGACTAATCTTATAACTGCCTGCGTCTCTTACTAATCAAATGTTTGACAAATCCTATATCTGACTAATTTATATCTGACTAATGTCTGACACGTCTGACTAATCTTATGTCTCATTAATACTATGTAGGACTAATGGCTGACTAATATTTGCCTTTTTGTCTGTACGTAGTATCTTTATCTGTGGTTATGTATGTGTGTGTGTCTGTGTGTCTGTCTGCATGTGTGTATATATATATATATATATCATCATCATCATGTTGCATGTCCTTTGTAGAACGTCGCTCCCATCACAGTCTGTCTGAAAGAAACGCGTTCCCTTGCCAAAGCACCAGCCTCCGCCACAGTCATACTTAGGCATTCCTGGATATCTTGGTGCCATCGTCTTCTTGGTCTACCCCTTCCTCTTTTGCCTGGTACCATACCTTCCATCACCGTCCTCTCAAGACCGTTGTGTCTCTTGATGTGACTAAAGTATTTGCATTTTCTAGCCAAAATGGAATTGATAAACCAGTTCTCCTCTATGCTCAACTCTTGCCGAATGTCTGCATTTGTTCTTTTCTCTGTCCAGGGTATTCTGAGGATCTTTCTGTAACATTTTGACTCAAAGGATTCGATTCTTTGTCTAGAAGTTTTGGTAATCGTCCATGCTTCACAGCCATAAGCTGCCACAGGAAAAACACAGGCTCTCAAGACTTTTACTTTTATCATTTTGTTGGTGCCCTGCCATAATTTCTTCAGGCTGTTCAGTTTCTGCATTGCCAAAGCTAGTCTTCTTCTGATTTCTTTCATGCAGTCGCCATTTTTGTCAATTCTGGAGCCCAGATATTCAAAATGTGTGACCCGATCTATTTCCTCACAACCCACTGTAAATTTATGCTGACATTGTGTTTTGTCGGTGGTCATTATCTTTGTTTTGTTTATGTTTATGAACAGATTTTGATCTTTACTATGTCCATTAACGGCTGAAAGTAGCTGCTCTAGCCCTTCCGCACTTCTTGATAGTATCACTGTGTTATCTGCATATCGTAACTCTGGAATCTCGTACCCCCCAATCTGGAATTACAAACGAGCCGACTGGGACAGATTTGCAATCCTGACAGATGGGCTGTGTGAAACCATCAACACACGAAACACCAAAATGAAGCCCATGGTAGAGAGCCTAAGCAAGGCAATAATGCAAGCCGCCACTGAAACCATCCCAAGAGGAGCCAGGAAAAACTATAAGCCCTACTGGAATGATGAGTTACAGAAAGTGGAAGATGCAGTAACAAATGCTAGGAACATGGCAGAACGAGAAAAATCCATGGAGGCAAACATCGCCCTCAAAGCCGCCACGGCGAAGTACAAACACACTCTCAAGCAAACAGCAAGAGAAAGCTGGAAAAATAAAACGGAAAGTCTAAACCTGGACAAAGAAGGGAACAAGCTATGGAAGCTAGTCAGAGCCATGAATGACGAAACCCCGTCAAATAAACAAATTACTATCAAGCATGGCGAGAACTTGATCACAGGTAAGAAAGCCGCAAACGCCTTTGTCGATCACTATGCCAGAGCAAACCACATCGAGGTCCCTGCAGATAAGCATACAGACATTAGCGAAGAGCTAAAGGGACACGAAAACATAAATACGGCTCCTGAAGAGCACATGATGGCCAAACTAACCATGCGCGAAATGGAAGAGGCTATGAGAACACTAAAGAAAAGGAAATCTCCCGGAAAAGACGGGATAACAAACGAAATGCTGATGGGGCTGGGCCAAACAGCGAAGAAGAAAATACTATCAGTCCTGAACCAAAGCTGGAAAAGGGGTATTGTACCCCAGGCATGGAAAGACGCAGTACTGGTACCAGTACCAAAAACAGGAAAGGACAAAACAGATCCAAATGGATACAGGCCCATAAGCCTACTGAGCTGTGTCGGCAAGCTGATGGAACGGATGATAAACACCAGACTGATGTGGCATCTGGAAGAAAAACGAATACTAATTCCACAGCAAGCCGGCTTTAGACAGCACAGATCCACTGAGGACCAGGTCATCCTCATATCCCAGGAGATAGAAGATGCCTACCAGGCACAGAAACACACAGTAGCTGTTTGGGTGGATCTGGAAAAGGCATTTGACAAAGTCTGGAAGGATGGACTTAGAGTCAAGCTAAGAAGAAGTGATGTCTGTGGGAAGATGTACAAGTGGATCAACCACTACCTCAAACAAAGAACGGCCAGAGTCCAAGTACAAGGGCAGATGAGCAAAAAGGTGACATTCGAGCAGGGAGTACCCCAAGGGGGAGTATTGTCACCCACACTCTTCCTGGTATATATAAACGATATTACAGAGAATATACCAAGAAGAGTCCATAGCTCAATGTTTGCAGACGATCTGGCTATGTGGACCTCTGAAAAGAATCTCACCATAGCAAGAAATCTGATGCAGACGGCCCTAACATCGCTGGAAGAGTGGGCGAACTCATGGCTGGTCAAAATAAACGAGGAGAAAACCACGTGCACAATATTCTCGCTCTCATTAAAACCCCAAAGTACCAAATTAAGTCTAAATGGCAAAATCCTGCAGCCAAACGACAACCCAACCTATCTGGGAGTCACATTTGATCGGCGCATGACATGGAAAAGTCAGATTGAGAGAAACCGAATGAAAGCCAGAGACAGAATGGCGATCATGAGGAAACTTGCTGGCACAAGCTGGGGAGCAGACGAAGGCATACTAAAGAAACTGTACACTGGAAGAGTGAGACCAGTTCTCGAGTATGGCATTGCGGCATGGACAACAGCAGCGAAGGCGAACTTCGATAAAGTTAACAAACTTCAAAACCAAGCCATGAGAATTATAACAGGTGGCATGAAGTCAACGCCAATTGTAGAACTTGAAAAGATTACAAAACTGCAATCCATGACCGATAGAAGAGACTGCAGAGCCCAGCTGCAGTCAGAGAAACTCCGAAGACTGACGGACCATCCAATGTACCAGAGACTAAACAATTTGGGAAATGGGAAACTAAAGCGGAGAAACTTTGCAGAAATAGCCAAAGCAAAGATGCACGAAGATCCCATAAACGCACTAACAACACCAAAACCCATCACTACTGTACGAAAACCTACCTGGAGGCAGGATATATTTCCAGAGGTGGTAGAAAATATACCAGGTATTGCAAACAAAAAGTGCCAGACTGAAAAAGAAAGGAGAGACACTACCCTAAGCTTCATAACGAAAAGCTACCCAAGCATGGACTGGACCCATGCATACACCGACGGTTCTGTAACAAACGCTACACAGAACGGAGGGGCAGGAGCATTCCTGAACCTACCAAATGGCAGAAAAATAACACTGTCATTCGCTACTGGTAAGTACACAAGCAATTTCAGAGCAGAGGCAGAGGCACTGAGGGCGGCAGTGGAAGAAATGGTAACACACAGTGAAAATGAGAGCCATATAGTCCTGCTGACAGATGCTCTCGAAGTAGTCACAGCGCTAAAAAGCCAGAAAAACACTGAGCTTAATGACTTAAGAGCAGCACTCTGCAAACTGTGCCAGCAGTCCGCACCAAAAAGGGTAGTGGTACAGTGGGTTCCGTCACACTGCAACATCCAAGGCAACGAGGAGGCAGACAGACTGGCAAAAGAAGGTGCAAGGCTACCACAAACAGATACCAGTATGACGTACGAAGAGTCAAAACGGCTTATCAAAGCCAGATACATGACCAAATGGGAAACCGAACATACTGGTTACACCAAAAACGATGCCTATTACCAGTTGAACCGAAGAGAGCAGGTCGTTGTCTTCAGACTTCGCACTGGCCACAACAGACTGAGGTACCACCTATTCAACAAATTGAAGATAGGGTGTACCGACGAATGCCCGTGCGGTACTGGTAAAATGACCACTGAACATCTGCTGCAGAACTGCCCGACATACGAGGATCAGAGAGAGCAGATGTGGCCATTGCCAGTGGAACTGCAAGACAAGCTCTATGGTAGTGGCGAGAGTCTCAGGATGACCGCCGCTTTTTTCGAGAAAATAATGGTTACTGTCTGACTGTGTACGCAGAAGAAGAAGAAGAAGAAGTACCCCCCAATCGTAAATGGGTCGAAACTTTCATTGTTCTCGTCTTCTCTGACATTTCTCATTTTACATTCCACATATATGTTGTACAGATAAGGTGAGAGGATACATCCCCGTCGGACTCCCTTTTCTACTGCAAACCAATCTGATGTTTGGCCAGATACTCGGACAGCGGCTTGTTGATCTTGGTATAATGTTTCAATGAGATGGATTATATGCAAAGGAAACCCCATTTCCTTTATGATTCTCCATAGATTTTGATGTTTTACCCTGTCGAAGGGCTTAGTGTAATCAATGAAACATGTGTACAGGTCTACATTTAACTCTCTACATTTTTCATAGATATTCCTTAAATTGAATATGTGGTCCCGGGTCCCTCTGTCTTTCCTAAAACCTGCCTGGACTACGTGAATTTCAGATTCAAACCTTTTCTCTATCCTTCTTAACAGGATTCGCAAGAGTATCTTGCTAGCGTGGCTGATCAGCGCGCTAGTTCGGTAGTCGTGCACAGCTTCAGGTTGCCTTTTTGGGGGGAAGGGAATATAAATTGATTTCTTCCATGCTTCTGGCCACTCTGCACTGTGCCATATCTGTTTACACAGCTTGTGGTAGACTCGAGCACATGCCTCCCCTCCTGCTTGTATTAGCTCTGCTGGGATATCATCGCATCCTGGGGACTTTCCCTTTTTCAGGCTTTTGATTGCCGAGCGTACTTCTTCCAATGTTGGTTCAGGTTCTTTCTCATCCTTTGGTAGGATTGTAACTGAGCGCTTTGTGCTATCTCTTTGGTTTCTGTTAATGTGTTATCCTCTTTGTCATTTATATATATATATACATGTGTCAATATGTATGTGTGTCTATCGGTGTGCTTGTGTGGTAATCTGTCTCTCAGTTTGTATGTATGTGTGTGTGTTTGTGTGTGTGTCAGCCATTGTGTATGTGTGTGCATGTCTTGTTGGCTATATGTGTATGTCCGCGTGTTTTTCAATGTGCTTGCTTATCATATATTTGTGTTTTTCTCTGTGTTTCTGTTTATGTGAATGTATGTGTTTGTGTGTTTGTCTATCTATGTGTTTGCCTGTCTGTGTTTGTTTTTGTGTCCTCCTGCGTAATTGTCAGTGCGCATGTCTTTTGTATGTCTGCTTATGTGTGTCTGTCTATGTAACACTCTTTGTGCCTCTCTGTCTGTACGTCCAACTGTGTGTACGTACATTAGTCTCTCTGTCTGCCTGAATGCCTGCCTGTCTGCATGTCGTTATGTTTGCCTGCCTGTCATGTCTACCTGTCTATGTCCAACTGTGTGTACGTGCTTTAGTCTACGTGTCTGTCTGTATGTCTGCCTGTCTGCTTCTATGCCTGTCTAACTCTATGCCTGTCTGTGTGTGTGTCTGTCTGCCTGTCTACCTCTCTGTCTGTCTGCCTGCCTGTCTTTCTGCATGTCTGCTTGTCGTTATGTCTGCATGCCTGTCATGGCTACCTGTCTGCCTGCGTGTCTGAATGTCTGACTCTCTGTCAATCCTTATAATCTTTGCCACTTATTATATATTTCCTTGCCTGTCTGTCTGTCTGTCTTCTTGTCTGCCTGCCTGTCTCTGCCTGTCTGCCCCTGCTTGTCTGTCTGCCCCGAGATTTAAACCTTTTTTCTCCCATGTCTGTGTCTTCTAAAGGACATCTTTTATCGTTTAAGATTCATTTTGTTCAGATTCTCACTCACCCACAAACCCATTCACCCACCAACCTATTCATCCACCAATCCATTCATCCACCAATCCATCCACCCACCAATCCACTATTCACCAATCCATTCATCCACAAATCAGTTATCAACCAATCCTTTCATCCACCAATCCATCCACTCACCAATCCATCCACCCACCAATCCATCCACCCACCAATCCACTATTCACCAATCCATTCATCCACAAATCAGTTATCAACCAATCCTTTCATCCATCAATCCATCCACCCACCAATCCATCCACCCACTAATCCCCAATCCACCAATCCCTTCATTCAGTAATGAAAAATCCAACGATAAATTATCCACCTACCCATTCATCCACCAATCCATTGTCCACCAATCCATTGTCCACTAATCCATCCATACATAAATCCATCCAACGTTCCATCCCCTCGCCCATCAATCGACATTCAAACACGAATCTCCGATTCTTCCCCAATCGACAAATTCTTTCATCTATCAAAAACACATTCAACCACCAACAGATTCACTCATCCACCCATCCATCCAAAGATCGACGTATCCATTCTTACATCCAAACATTCGTATAACTATCAACCCGCTCATCGGCCCATTCACTCACAGATTCAGCCGCTCTTCCACACAATCATAAATTCACAAATCCACCCATCTATCTACGTATCCATCCATCCGTTTATCCCCCCATCCACCTACCCATATCAACATATTAACCATTCCATCGAAAACCCTCAAATAAAAAGAAACCGTAAAAGCGTAATCTTCCAGCATTAGCCAGAAGACCCGAACAATTTCTCCCAATCAGATTCTCTCTTTAAACAGGAAATGACATTCTGTTTACGGAGGTACACCATGTGGAGGTTGGCCCGCAAGGAGCATAAAAGCACATCTTTTGTTCAGCCGGTGCAGACATTTACGACAGAATTGATTTCTGGCAAAACTAATGACAAACATAAAAATATCAATGAATGCACTCCGCAGAGAATTTGTTTCTCCAGGTTAGAGACAAAAGATAGACAGAGACACTGAGTGAGATGGGAAAGAGGGTACATTGATAGACAGATAGGAGGAGGAAGATGCGTTCAGGCAATTTTATGTTCTCGAAAATTGTTGAAAGAATATCGTGGCTACCTGTTTATGTAGGATTTGTTAGAGGAGCGAGAGACACGTGGACAGAATAATGGTCATTTAGTTAAGAGCTACTCATTCTCCCTCTTCTCTCTGTCCTCTCTCTCCTCTCATCTCTCCTCTGTCCTCTCCTCCTCTCCTCTTCGTCCTTCATTTTTCTTCTTATACTCTCATGTTCGTTTAACAAACGTCAACTGAAACAACATAGCACACCAGTTCAGAGTCTAAGTCTTAGTCGACCTGTGCACCTACAAGGATGTTAGCCCCTGTGCAGGTCCCAACCCTAGAGCGAGTTGATAGTAGTCGGGCGCGATTCTCTGCTTAGTGGGCTAGGCTCGAGCAGTGCGGTTTTCTTTGGTTTTGTGTAGGTCTCATCTTGGTTTCCAGTAGATTCTATCTCACGCACGGGTAATCCAGTGGGTGGCTAACTTGTGTCTCGGGTTGTCCAGTGGTTGGCTAACTTCTGTATGGGGGCACGGGTTGTCCAGTGGTTGGCTAACTTCTGTATGGGGGCACGGGTTGTCCAGTGATTGGCTAACTTCTGTATGGGGGCACGGGTTGTCCAGTGGGTGGCTAACTTCTGTCTGGGGCACGGGTTGTCCAGTGGATGGCTAACTTCTGTCTCGTGCACGGGTTGTCCAGTGGATGGCTAACTTCTGTCTCGGGCACGGGTTGTCCAGTGGATGGCTAACTTCTGTCTGGGGCACGGGTTGTCCAGTGGATGGCTAACTTCTGTCTCGTGCACGGGTTGTCCAGTGGATGGCTAACTTCTGTCTCGGGCACGGGTTGTCCAGTGGATGGCTAACTTCTGTCTCGAGCACGGGTTGTCCAGTGGATGGCTAACTTGTTTGTTTCAGGATCGCGAGTGTTTTGTTGCCTGGAGTTGTTGGCATGATGGAGGACACCCTTGACATGTGACAATGCTCGTATGTCACTGTTGAGTAAGCCCGTATTTCACTGTTGTGTAAGCCCGTATGTCACTGTTGAGTAAGCCCGTATGTCACTGTTGAGTAAGCCCAAGTGATAGACCCACGAGACGGGGCAATCGATCGGCGAATGTGTTGTCCTTATCTGGTATCCATGGATGTATTCCTTACAGGTGCAAATCCAGTCCTGCAAGCCCTTAACAATGATAACATGTCGGAGCTTAAAAAGGCCTTAAGATGAATTTTAATTAGCAGAATGGTAGTGCTACAGTGGATTACATCACAATGTTGCGCACCAGCAAATGGGAAGGCAGACACGTTAGCAAAGAACGAAACAACAGGAGATAAAAGCGAAGAAATAATCCCATTATAAAGAAGAGGAAACAATCCCATTATAAAAGAGAGGAAACAATCCCATTATACGAGGCAAGTCCTGCAGAAAACTGCTGATAAAAGTTTGTAGAAGGAATGTTCATCTCTTGTCTCTAACCCACATGTAAGCAGCTCCACGTGTAAGCCACAGCTGAGATACCCCAGGTAAACCCCACCCGGACATCACAGATCACACCCCAGGTAAACCCCACCCAGATGTCACAGATCACACCACAGGTAAACCCCACCCAGACATCACAGATCACAAACCAGGTAAACCCCACCCAGACATCAAAGATCACACCCCAGGTGAACCCCACCCAGATATCACAGATCACACCCCAGGTAAACCCCACCCAGACATCACAGATCACACCCCAGGTAAACCTCACCCAGACATCACAGATCATACCCCAGGTAAACCCCACCCAGATGTCACAGATCACACCCCAGGTAAACCTCACCCAGACATCACAGATCACACCCCAGGTAAACCCCACCCAGATGTCACAGATCACACCACAGGTAAACCCCACCTAGACGTCACAGATCACACTCCAGGTAAACTCCACTCAGACGTCACAGATCAGATAACCAAGGTAAACCCCACCCAGACATCACAGATCACACCCCAGGTAAACCCCACTCAGACGTCACAGATCACACCCCAGGTAAACCCCACCCAGACATCACAGATCACACCCCAGGTAAACTCCACTCAGACGTCACAGATCACACCCCAGGTAAACCCCACCCAGACGTCACACGACACGACAGAACTGATCTGGAAGACGTATCCAAATCTACTCCACCCTCCCCCCTCGTTCTACATCACTTCGCTAAATCAGGGCTCTTTCGGTTAGCGTAGTTAAATTTTGTCAACAAATGCTACGAACGTAAAACTGAGCAAGAAATGTAAATATAATGCTAGACTATATATGCTATAATACACACAAGTAAAACATAGACTGTACAGCTATGATCTATTTACGGTATTTATTTCTTTACTAGCACATGAACATGAGTTTGTTTACTAACCAATAGTTGTTGTTGTTGTTGTTGTTGTTGTTGTTGTTGTTGAATGCCTACAATGAGTAGGTTTACTCTTTTGTGTGCCAAGAAAAGAGTGTTTAGTGTCTGGTTGCAGTAACTTTCGTCACACACTAACCGCTTATGAAGGTGAACCGCAGTTTTCCTGGCGGTTGTGTTATGCTTGGCTTCATCTATGTGTTTCTCCCAAATACGAAGATTACTTTAATCCACATCTCGTCAGCCAGACTGCCTTGAAAAAAACCCGTTTCCAGGGAACGCTTCGTGGAAGAGATATAGTGGTCTCGGGCAGTGATTTGTGGCTGACCCTGACATCCAGGTCATTATGTTGTGTCTGACCCTGACGAGACGTCCAGGTCATTATGTTGTGTCTGACCCTGACGAGACGTCCAGGTCAGTATGTTGTGTCTGACCCTGACAAGACGTCCAGGTCAGTATGTTGTGCCTGACCCAGACGAGACGTCCAGGTCAGTATGTTATGTCTGACCCTGACAAGACGTCCAGGTCAGTATGTTATGCCTGACCCTGATGAGACGTCCAGGTCAGTATGTTATGCCTGACCCTGATAATACGAAACGAAATGACAATAGGTAGAGTTCCAGATCGGCCCTTTAGTACCCTCGCGAAAAGTAAAGTTGCCGTGGACGATCCCCGCCCCTCCCCCGATGACAGAACTCGCTAGAGATAGACAAAAGTATCAACAACCCTTATCGAACAAGCTGCACGCTCATTGGTCAATGCGCGATAACGACCTTAATGATAGAGTTAGGGCCCAAACAAGGCCAAGCACCTCGTTGAAGGAAGAGTCGATTAGAATTATTCATTTCGGTCAGTATATAAGAAATCCGCGGATCTCAGCGCCGCGCTTAGAGCAGAGGAAAATGTTACCGAATGGCTAGCATCTCTTAAAGAGGCTGCCCTGAGCGTATTCAGTCCAGAATAATAATGAGTCCTTCGGACATGATACTTTTATCAATGTAAAACTGTCTACCGGAAGTATATGCGCATTTATACATTGAGGAAAACTTCATTTTGAGAAACCTTTACATATACTTGTATGCATGATCCTATTTGGCCAACATATCTGCTTGACGGCATTGTAAGAACAAGTGTATGCCGGTAGATCGGCTCCACGGATTAAATCAGTTAACTGACGGAGATTTATTTTTTGTTGGGAAGATGAGGGAAGGTTGCTCTGAGAGGTGGGTGTTTGAGATGTGGGTGTTTGAGATGTGGGAGTGTGAGATGTGGGTGTTTGAGAGGTGGGTGTTTGAGAGGTGGGTGTTTGAGATGTGGGTGTTTGAGAGATGGGTGTTTGAGATGTGGGTGTTTGAGATGTGGGAGTTTGAGATGTGGGTGTTTGAGATGTGGGTGTTTGAGATGTGGGAGTTTGAGATGTGGGTGTTTGGGAGGTGGGTGTTTGAGATGTGGGTGTTTGAGATGTGGGTGTTTGAGAGGTGGGTGTTTGAGAGGTGGGAGTCTGAGAGGTGGGTGTTTGAGAGGTGGGAGTGTGAGAGGTGGGAGTTTGAGAGGTGGGTGTTTGAGAGGTGGGTGTTTGAGAGGTGGGTGTTTGAGAGGTGGGAGTGTGAGAGGTTGGAGTCTGAGAGGTTGGAGTCTGAGAGGTGGGTGTCTACTGATGATGGTAGTCCAGTTATCAGAGGGCGTGGATCAACCCATATCTGAGGGCAGTGATAAATATATTTCTGAGGGTGTTGGTCAACCGATATCTGCAAACGGCGCCGAGTTGGCGGTAAGACAAACCGGAAATGAGAAAGTTCTGGAAATGGATACCATCCCAGTAGGTCTAATTAAACATGACGGATCATCTTTAACAGAGAAACTGCCCATCATGTGTAATATAATATGGCAGCCAGGCCGGGACTCATAAGAACAATCCACAACAACGTATCAATTGTGGTCCCATTAGACTAATCACCCACGCACGCAAAGAAATGCTCAATATCCTGAACAGGTCACAGCCAAAATCTGAGAAGATTCTAGTTAGAGAACCAGCTGGTTCTCGAGCTGGCTTGAGCACAGCGGAAGAAGTCTGTTACCTCCCACTGCATTCAGAAAACTTAAACGAACAGTATTTACAAATCAATTGTTCTTGTTGATTTCTCTGAATCATTATAGAAATAATACAATTATACTTATAATCAGAATCAATATAGGCGGTTTCTGTGAAATTTTGCACCAATACAGAACCGGCGAAGGACTTGTATATACTCAAATATCACGTGAGCACTTCTCACCAATGGCAGGGCAGGATATTGGTTTAACACTGCTTTTGGTGTAACACAGGGCTGAATTCTATCATCTATAGGGATCTCTCTCACTGTCTGCACGTGGATTGCCATTTCAAGATGTAAACCAATGAATGTAATTCAATCAGAGTTGACATGGACATTATGTGAACCAGTTGGGTGACATGGACATTATGTGAACCAGTTGGACGTCATGGACATTATGTGAACTAGTTGGACGACATGGACATTATGTGAACCAGTTGGACGACATGGACATTATGTGAACCAGTTGGACGACATGGACATTATGTGAACCAGTTGGACGTCATTGACATTATGTGAACCAGTTGGACGACATGGACATTATGTGAACCAGTTGGACGTCATGGACCTTCTGTGAACCAGTTGGGTGACATGGACCTTCTTTGAACCAGTTGGGTGACAAGGACCTTCTGTGAACCAGTTGGACGACATTATAATTATGTGAGCCAGTTGGACGACATTATAATTAAGTGAACCAGTTGGGCGACATGGACATTCTGTGAACCAGTTGGGCTACGACGAACTACGTACTGGTCATTTCCTGCAGGATATAGCCCCGTGCCCCACCTCGAATGTCAGCATGTCTGAAATTACTTCCTTCTTTAAAGATCGTGTCATTTCTAAGGGGCGTTGACCACCAAGGTCACATGACCTTACCCTACCTGGTCTCTTCCTATGGGGCATGCTGGAAGGAACATTGTTTCTCGACATACCAGGGAATCTCATGGAAAGTTCATGTCAAATTTGATTGAATTTCGTTTTTTGGTTTAGAAGGAATGAGGGAAAGCTAGTGGCCGGTAGCAAGTTGGACACCCTTGTAGGTCTGGGAATAAGTTTTTACAGCTGTTCTGGGTCGCTAGCGCGGTACAGTAGCTGTGTGGGAACACATGAACACCCACGGCCGCTTCCCTGACTACATGGATGCTCTGGCTGGTAAAGAAAAATGGCTCCACGTTTGAGTAACCAAACTTGATAACATGTCAGTACAGAAAATGGCTCTACGTTCCAGAAACCAGACTTGATAACATGTCAGTACAGAAAATGGCTCCACGTTTCAGCAACCAGACTTGATAACATGTCAGTACAGAAAATGGCTTTACGTTCCAGAAACCAGACTTGATAACATGTCAGTACAGAAAATGGCTCCACGTTTCAGCAACCAGACTTGATAACATGTCAGTACAGAAAATGGCTCCACGTTTCAGCAACCAGACTTGATAAGGGATGCACGACCACGCAATACTGTTATTGCTTCCCTCGTAATGTGCAGTATCTCTGACACGCTTGAACATCGAGAATGCCTAGCACAGGACCGTCAGAAAGCCCCCAGACGCGTCTCTATTTGTGAGGAACGTTAGTCCTCCTAGACACAGAGGAGACGAACTTTGAGAAAATCCTGACACTCGCGTGTTTAATTCTGACAAAAAAAACTGACACTCGCGTGTCTAATTCTGACAAAAAAACTGACACTCGCGTGTTCAATTCTGACAAAATAACTGACACTCGCGTGTTCAATTCTGACAAAACTGACACTTGCGTGTCCAACTTTGACCTCAAATGCTACGTATGTGGAAGGAGTTTCCGTGCCGGGATTGGACTATACAGCCACCGCCGGACTTACCGGTGTGATACAACACAACAAGGGGACTGAGTGGTCTAGAGGTAAAACGTCGGCCTCTAAGAGCTGGAGGTCGCGGGTTTAAATCTCGGTGCAGACCGGGGTTTTATTAACGTGGACTTTCTGGTATTTCCTTGGATCACTGGGTAGTGGAGATCGGATGTCCGTGTGAAGTGTCACGCACGTTAACAATTTCTAGGTAGTTGGGAATAGAAAAGAGTAGGCTTAAAGGCCGCTGCTTGGGCACAATTCCAAATTATGTTAAAAATCTAGCTAATCTATTACAGGATCCTGGCCCGTGCTACGAAGTCCGTCCATTGTACTGAGATTTTCCAACAAATATGGAGGAGACCAGAGCACGCATGGGTTAGACCGTGTGCAGGGACGTTGATTCTTCGACTAAACTAACTAAACACCATTGGCTGCTGCTGTCATCTTCGTGGGTGGCTTTTACTGTGCAGCTCAACTGATAGGGATCTGCAATCATCTGCTAGTTCTATCTGCTAGTTCTATTTCTAGTTCTATCTGCTAGTTCTATTTCTAGTTCTATCTGCTAGTTCTATTTCTATCTGCTAGTTCTATCTGCTAGTTATATCAGCTAGTTCTATCAGCTAGTTATATCTGCTAAATCTAACAGATAGTTATATCAGCTAGTTCTATCAGCTAGTTCTATCAGCTAGTTATTTCTGCTAGTTCTATCTGCTAGTTATATCTGCTAGTTCTATTTCTAGCTTTATCTGCTAGTTCTATCTGCTAGTTCTATTTGCTAGTTTTATCAGCTAGTTCTATCTGCTAGTTCTATCTGCTAGTTTCCGTCTGCTAGTTCTATCCGAATAACGTACCTATCCATGGGTTTTAGTTCTGGTGAGGTCACTGAGACATGGCCTATATGTGTTATTGTTCTGATGAGGTCACTGAGCCACGACCTATTTGTGTTTTTGTTCTTGTGAGGTCACTGAACCAAGACATATTTGTGTTTTTGTCGGTTGGTCCTCAAATAAGTATATACTGGACAATTATATTTACATAACCAAGAACTGGACATTTCTATGTAAGTGGATAAAACAATTCGCATTAGACATTAGATGAACAATTCTATTTAAACAGACATTAGATGAACAATTCTAATTAAATGGACAGGGACTAGACAATTCTTATTAAACAGACAAGGACGCGACATTTCTATTTAAATTGAAGAAAGGTCTGACTCGATTTAAATAGGCAATATCTGGACAATTCTATTTAAACAGAAATAGACTCAACAAACAAGAATGAGCACACATGAGAATATCGAATTGAATTCAATGAAAATCCAACCATTTTTTGTATTGAGATTTCTAGCAATCGACCATTCACAAGCAGAAAGCAGTCAAAGCCTTGTGTTTGCCCAAGGATGATATCAAATCTTTCCATGAGATCAAAGTCAATAGAACTGGAATCAGATGAAAAATAATGATGGATATAACCAAGGCTCCACTTTCTGGGAGAGTATCGAAAAGGCTGATCAATCAACATCGTTATACGGTAACCTTCGCATTTGAGGCCCAATCTTTGAGTAGCTGTGCTCATTATGTGATGACCAGGTCGACAGTCTGGAGACGTGCTTGTTTACCCGGCGGTACGTTTTAGGCTGTCTCGTAAGGTTTTCATCCAGGCATCTAGTCCTTCCAAGCGAGTAGCGCGCAAGGTCAACCGGAGATTGAGTGTTATTTCGTAGTTATGATACGACGTCGAGAGATGGCAATCAATACATGGATAGAAGGGGAAAGAGGGAATTAAGACCTGGTATGTATGTATGTGGGTACGTGTGCGTGCGTGCATGCGTATGTATATGCATGTATGTATTAATGTGTGTATTTAAGTACTTGTATGTATTAATGGGTGTATGCATACATGCATGTGTATGTATTCATGTATATGTGCGTGTTTGTGTCTATATTTATATCATCATCATCATGTAGCATGTCTTTTGCACGACCTCCTTCGAATCACAGCCCGTCTGGAAGAAACACGATCTCTTGCCAATTCTCCAGCGTGCTCCAGGCCCATGCCCAAACATTTCTTGACATCTTGGTGCCATCCCCTTCTTGGTCCGCCTCTGCGTCTTTTGACCAGCACCATTTCTTCCATTACCATTCTCCCAAGACCGTTGTGTCTTTTGATGTGGTCAAAGTATTTCAATTTTCTGTTCATGATGGAATTTATCAATCAGTTCTCCTCTATGCCTAACTCTTGTCGAATGTCGCATTTTCTTTTTCGGTCCACGGTATTTTTAGGACCTTTCTATAACATTTTGACACGTGGGACTCGTTTCTCTTCCTGGATGTTTGGGTAACTGTCCATGTCTCACAGTTATATGCTGCCACGGGTAAAACACAGGTTCTTCTTCTTCTTCTTCTTCTTCTTCTTCTTCTTCTTCTTCTTCTTCTTCTTCTTCTTCTTCTTCTTCTTCTTCTTCGTACGCTGGTTACAGCGATATACGTTGCACTGTGTTACTTTGTTAAGCCTGTGGCCCAGTACATCCGATTTCAACAGGCGTGTCTGTAGGGATGCCTTCCTTAGCCTTTGGCTGTCCCCAGCAGTTGTTTTTGGTCAGAGTTGTCTCTCTTAGGGAAGTTGTCTTGCAGAACTATCGAGTCTTCCCCACTCGTGTCTATACGGTTTGCCAATTATAATATATGATATGATGGACTGTATGTACTAGTTTTTCAAGTATCTCGGAAGAGAGGCAGTCCAGTGTTTCTGTGTCCCAGGATCGTCACGTCCTGCCAGAAAAGTAGCATATGCATGTGAGTGAGGTATCTCCTTGATCCCTTTATTTTCTCTGCTCATCTGCAGTGATGGTACGCCTAGCATTCCCCGCCACCTGGGAGGTTGTCACAATAGGGCGGAGGTGCAATGTCCGCTGGCCTGCTTCTTTTCTGCGTCCATTGGGATGACTGATAGCAGACAGAGGTAAAGATCGAAGCAGGAGTGCATTTAACCAAGGGACAAGCCTGGTCATGGCACGGATATGTTGTTCGCCTGGTGTGCGGACATATCTCATGATCAAGGGCTGAGTCTCAACAGGTCACAGTGAGGTGGCTGCTCTACTGCTTACGACACCCCGACCGAAAACTAAGTCTTCTACACAGGTTCAGAAAATGTTGAATTCTGTTGTTTTGCTAGTGTTCTGCAATAGTTTCTTCAGGTTGTGTTGTTGTTAAGCAGTCGCTATTGTTGTCAAGTTTGGAATGTATGCAGATCTACGTTTTACTCTCTACATTTTTCAAAGATATTCATATCAAACATGTGATCTCTGGTCATTTGTTAAACCTGCTTGTACTTCATGGATTTCACAGTCAAATTTTCTTTCTATCCTGTTCAATGTAATCCGCAAGACGATCTGTCAAGCGTGGCGTATTCACGCAACAGTCCGGCAAACTGTTAAGATTTATGTTGTTTTGCTTTGGGAGAGGAGAAAAAGATATCTTCCAAGTCTTTGGTCACTGCGCTGTGTCGGATCCTGTCCCATAGTTCATAATAAATGCGGGCAATGGCCTTCTCTCATGCCTGTATTAGTTCCGCTGGGATTTCATCTCACTCTGGTGACTTTCCATGTTTAAGACTTTTGATTGTCAAGCATACTTTGTCCAAGGTGGGTTGAGGTTATCTCTCTTTGTTCGATAATCTTGTAACTGGAGGCTTTAAGATGTTCATACATGGTACCACAGGACTACTTCTGTTCAAAATATCTTTATTTTCTGTTAGTACGTTGTCCTCTTTATCATTGGTGACATGTGGTCTTGGTCTAAACTCTCTAATCAGTGTTCTTATCTCATTAAAGGCATCTGCCTTCTTGTTGTAGCTATTCAGCGTTTTTACAAGTCTCTGTTACATACAGTTGTCTTGTCCTATCTCTTCTCTGACTGTTCTTGCAGTTACCTAATGATTTGCTAGTTCTCCCAAGTCCATTTTGTTTTAATTATTTCCTATATTATTTTAGCTTCAGTGTGTCTTCCGATAAATATCTATGTTTCTTGTGAGTCATTCTTGGAATCATATTTTGCGCAAAAGAGTTTAAAATGTCCCTAGAATGTGTGGTCAGTTCTTCCCTAGAATGTGTGGTCAACTCGTCCCTAGAATGTGTGGTCAACTCGTCCCTAGAATGTGTGGTCAACTCGTTCCTAGAATGTGTGGTCAAGTCGTCCCTAGAATGTGTGGTCACGTCTTTCCTAGAATGTGTGGTCAACTCGTCCCTAGAATGTGTGGTCAGTTCGTCCCTAGAATGTGTGGTCAACTCGTCCCTAGAATGTGTGGTCAAGTCGTCCCTAGAATGTGTGGTCAGTTCGTCCGTAGAATGTGTGGTCAACTCGTCCCTAGAATGTGTGGTCAGTTCTTCCTTAGAATGTGTGGTCAACTCGTCCCTCAACTCTTCCCTAGAATGTGTGGTCAGTTCGTCCCAAGAATGTGTGGTCAACTCGTCCCTAGAATGTGTGGTCAAGTCGTCCCTAGAATGTGTGGTCAGTTCTTCCCTAGAATGTGTGGTCAGTTCTTCCCTAGAATGTGTGGTCAGTTCTTCACTAGAAAGTGTGGTCAACTCGTCCCTAGAATGTGTGGTCAGTTGTTCCCTAGAATGTGTGGTCAGTTCTTCTCTAGAATGTGTGGTCAGTTCTTCCCTAGAATGTGTGGTCAATTCTTCCCTAGAATGTGTGGTCAGTTCTTCCCTAGAATGTGTGGTCAGTTCTTCACTAGAAAGTGTGGTCAACTCGTCCCTAGAATGTGTGGTCAGTTGTTCCCTAGAATGTGTGGTCAGTTCTTCTCTAGAATGTGTGGTCAGTTCTTCCCTAGAATGTGTGGTCAATTCTTCCCTAGAATGTGTGGTCAGTTCTTCCCTAGAATGTGCGGTCAGTTCTTCCCTAGAATGTGTGGTCAACTCATCCCTAGAATGTGTGGTCAACTCTTCCCTAGAATGTGTGGTCAGTTCTTCCCTAGAATGTGTGGCCAGTTCTTCCCTAGAATGTGTGGTCAATTCTTCCCTAGAATGTGTGGTCAGTTCTTCCCTAGAATGTGTGGTCAATTCTTCCCTAGAATGTGTTGTCAAGTCTTCCCTAGAATGTGTGGTCAACTCGTCCCTAGAATGTGTGGTCAGTTCGTCCCTAGAATTTGTGGTCAAGTCTTCCCTAGAATGTGTCTTGAAGTCTTCCCTAGAATGTGTGGTCAGTTCGTCACTAGAATGTGTGGTCAAGTCTTCCGTAGAATGTGTCTTCAAATCTTCCCTAGAATGTATGGTCAACTCGTCCAATGTCATCTCTTCTTGGACTGCCATTAACACTTTAAACGTATGTAGTACTTTGATGGTATGTTCAATTGGCATCATTTCTACATCGAAATGCTTTGGTATCCTTGCCCGTCCTTCTCAGTCCGACCTTGAAATCTCCAACCAATAGTTCGTGATCCGTGTTGTCGACAGCACACTTCACCTCCATCTGTGATGTACCAGGAAGTGATTTATCTGGTTCCTGTTCTCACCATCATGGAAGGTCCACGTATGTATTCCTCTCAGATGTTTCAATGAGGTGTTGGCAATGAAGCGGTTATTTTCGATACAGTTTTCAATGAGTTTTTTTCTCCTCTTTCATTTATGTCTTCCAAACCAAGCGGTCATCGCACAATTCTCTCATCCATTTTCTCATCCATTCTCTCATCCATTGTCCTTTCCTTGCCAACTTTCGCGTTGAAATATCCAGCGATAATCATGATTTCATATTTCGGTTGTTTCTAGTGTTTCTTGTAAAATGTTACAGGAGAAAGAATTCCTCAATTTCGCAATTATATGATGCTGATGTTGTTGCGCAGATGCTGATGTTGTTGCGCAGATGCTGATGTTGTTGCCCAGATGCTGATGTTGTTGCGCAGATGCTGATGTTGTTGCGCATATTTGAGTTATCCTGGGGTTTCTTCTTTTCCTCATTAGGGTAATCATAATGACGCAGTCGTTAACTCGGTTGTAACCAAGAAGAGAATGGACCGTCTTCTTTGACAGGATGGAATGTGTGGGTTGGTGTTTTCTGTCCAAAATAATTAAATCCAATTCGAAAATAGAAATATTCCACTCTCTATTGTATGGCTTTGTGACATCTTCTTCTTCTTCTTCCTTTGTTCTTTCCTTTGTTCGTTCCTTTGTTCTTTCCTTTGTTCTTTCCTTTGTTCTTTCCTTTGTTCGTTTCTTTGTTCTTTCTTTTGTTCTTCTTGTCTCTTCTTCCTCGTTTTTATCGCTTTCCTTGTTTCCTTTTCTTCCTCATTTATTTTCTTTTTCTTCTCTTTCCTCCTCTTCTTCTTCTTCGTCTTTGATCATCTGATACTATTCTTCTTGCCCGATAGGGATCACTACAGAAACTGTACGTTTCAGGTCCTCGCCGATCCCCAAAGCTTGTCGATCAAGTTCGACCGCAAGCCCAGATGAGACAGGAGGCGAGGGCTAGGTATACCCCACCATAAACACCGCATTGCCACAAAAACTTCAATCCATTAATCTAATGAGCCGTCACGGAAAAGAAACGCCATTCAGCGTAGTCTATGACGCGGACTATCGGAACCCGTAAGGAAATTGGTTTACCGGACATCCTTTCAAGGTTTTCAAGAAAGACTTCCAGGACTTGGCATCTGAAATCTTAGAACAATGTGTGAGGTGATGAAAACAACTCAATGAAACTGTATCACCATAAATCTAATTATAGCTAGCAATGAAACAATATAGCATGTATAAATGAAATGGGAGATAAAAATGGGAGAATTTCATCAAAGGGAGTGTATTCAGGATTTGTTGAATTATCTTGTGGGGGTTGTAAATTGTAAAGCCCTAGTGCAGTTTTATGTATGGAAGTACAAGAATAGCAGATAGAAAGATGATACTAGATAGAAAGATGCTACTAGATAGAAAGATGATACTAGATAGAACGATGATCAACAATATATTATAGCCAACTTTGGTTTTGCAGTGTCAGACATGAGCCCTGACAAAGGTAAAAGTTAACATCAGAATGGGTGAAATGAGATGCAAGCAAACAGCGGTCAGAGTCACTAGATAAGATAGAGCCAGAGATCAAAGTCGATAAAAGGTCAAAGTGACCAGAAGAGACAGAGCGGCATGGGACCACCCTTTCCCTACTCTCTCTTCTCACCTCCCTCTGTTTCATTTGACTCTGTCCTACAGTCACACCCTTGCACAACTTTCACACGCGCCCTCGTGGTTATTCCCTTCCATAGCACTTTGGTTGGGCTAGCTTCTGAGGGTGCACAAACCTAGCATAGGTACATACAGACGCACACATGCATCCAAGCACTGGTTTATGCGTCCTGATATCGCCCAATTGACTACTGTCTGGGGTGGAAAATGGCGCGCCTCCGCCAGTAGAAACTAGTG
Organism: Ariolimax columbianus; assembly: GCA_036924085.1. Classification (NCBI taxonomy): domain Eukaryota; kingdom Metazoa; phylum Mollusca; class Gastropoda; order Stylommatophora; family Arionidae; genus Ariolimax; species Ariolimax columbianus. Next base: position 2,256,720 of record JAVGWX010000020.1, on the reverse strand, counting down.
AGGCAAACATTTAAGCAAAAAAAAAAAAAAAAGAGACAGAGCGGCCATGATCACTAGAATAGACATATGGGTCAATATCACTAGCTAATTCAGTGTGGTCCAGATGACCAAAGGAGGCAGAGCGGTCAAGGTCACTAGAACAGACATAAGGGACAAGGTCACTAGAACAGACATAAGGGACAAGGTCACTAGAACAGACATAAGGGTCAAGGTCACTAGCTAATTCAGTGTGGTCCAGATGACCAAAGGAGGCAGAGCGGTCAAGGTCACTAGAACAGACATAAGGGACAAGGTCACTAGAACAGACATAAGGGTCAAGGTCACTAGCTAATTCAGTGTGGTCCAGATGACCAAAGGAGGCAGAGCGGTCAAGGTCACTAGATAAGACAATAGGATCGCTAGATAAGACAGAGTAGGCAAGGTGACTAAAATAGAGACAAGGGTCAAGGTCACTAGAACAGACATAAGGGACAAGGTCACTAGAACAGACATAAGGGTCAAGGTCACTAGCTAATTCAGTGTGGTCCAGATGACCAAAGGAGGCAGAGCGGTCAAGGTCACTAGATAAGACAATAGGATCGCTAGATAAGACAGAGTAGGCAAGGTGACTAGAATAGAGACAAGGGTCAAGGTCACTAGAACAGACATAAGGGTCAAGGTCACTAGAAGTCACAAGCGAAATCAGGAAATTCAAAATGACCATGGCTGCTCTGTGAAGAGACAATGAGATTTTAATGGTTTGGTCACAAAACAAATATACCCCCCTCTCGAACCTATAACACTAAACGGCAGGCTACATAGTAAGAGAGACACCAAGAAAACGATGGATCGACGGTGTTAAAACAACACAGCAGAAGCTTGAATTGAAAATATCAGCGGCAAGGTGGTACAGGACAGACAATTGCATCTCCCCACAGCGCAGCTGTTCTAATCTAGCATCCCAGGTTCCAAATAAAAAATGTCTAGGTTTAAAATAGATACAATACCCCATTCTTCAACTACCGGGAGTTTAGGTGGCGCAGTGGTTAGTGTACAGTGATTAGTACACAGGCGTCCCAGCTGAGTGATCAGGATTCGGTTATCAGTTGTTGTGGGATTTTTCCCGATCCCGAAACGGCTCCCAGGGTCCACCCAGACTCGTAAACGGTACCAGCATCATTGGACAAGTACAGGCTTCCTGCGTGAGGTTAAGCCCATCGCCCCAACTCTACCATTGGTCAATAAAAATATCGGTCTAACACCATTTTCCCAATATTCCACATTGTCGCGAAATCTGGATCCTTTAACACTGTGCAGCCTTTATTCCTAATCTCTATAATCCCCCCTCCCCCTTTCACTAAACCCTCGCCGAGCCTCAGCAATAGCGCTAAAAGTGTACTGACAATGTGGCGGGACTCTGTTATTGCACTACAGGAAGGCGCATGTTCACTCTAACATTGATGCCATGTGTCATATTGAAGTAGTTAAGGGGACGGCGTGGCCTAGTGGTTAAGTGGCACGGCTCACAACCAGAAGGTGCTGGGTTCGATCCCCATCACAGCACCGGCCGTTACCCCGGGGAAGCAAACCCTTAGAAAATGTAGGAGGAAACAGACCCTTACATAAAATGCATGCTGAAGTCGGATGCACTGGGCCGACAGGCGCAAAATTAAAAAAACAGTGTAACGCACACACGCCTTGGGGAATGGATAAATAAGGCGAACGCAAAAAAAACAACAACAAAAATATTGAAGTAGGTGTGGTCCTCCTTGCTGTAGTTTATCGACGTCTTCACTATCCGATGATGTGGGGAATCTGGCTTCCGACCCCACTAACTCCTGGCTCAAAGCCAGGAAGAGGAGGATGTCCAGGTGCGGTTCGGACACCGCACCTGGGTCCAAACAAGACAGAAACTCTACTTTTCAACCACAAAGTCTTCTTCGGGGGCAACAAATAATGCACATATAAGCTGCAACACGACAGGGGTAGATATTTTTTTTTTTTTTTTTTTGCGTTCGCCTTATTTCTCTATTCCCCAAGGCGGGTGTGCGTTACACTGTGGTTTTTATTTTGCGCCTGTCGGCCCAGTGCATCCGACTTCAGCATGCATTTTATGTAAGGGTCTGCTTCCTCCTGCATTTTCTAAGGGTTTGCTTCAGCGGGGTAACGTCCGGTGCTGTGATGGGGATCGAACCCAGCACCTTCTGGTTGTGAGCCGTGCCACTTAACCACTAGGCCACGCCGTCCGGGTAGATATGAATGCTTCAGAAGGACATATGAGCACATGAACAAAACATCCTATTTGCTCTGTCCGTCATGTCCGACGATAGTAAGTTGTGCTTTCAAAAAAGGGATGAAGTTACCGCCCATGCGGTAACGGATGGGACTCTTAAGACCAATCCAAGCAGAGAAGAGTCTTCCACAGTGTGCGCATCGCATGGTGTAGGGTGTCTTTTCATATGCTGAGTCGTTAGCCTATCAGCAAGCAGTATATCTTTTGTCTGTATGCTTAACCCTGCCCCTCCATGTAACACGATCCATGGCGTCCTGTTCCCACGATTCCAAATCGGTGCCTGCATCATTCATATCCCGCTTGCATACATTCTTGTACTGAAGTAGTGGCATACAGCGATTCTTATACGAAGACGGTTCAATTTGGAAACCTTAAGACGGATGTGTCGAACCGAAAGGTGGAAATATCGCAGATAATCTGTAAGCTAGCAACATAATGCATTCTGTAATCTGGACAACATCGTGTTACTTGCAAACCCCTATTTAGGGTTTGGTAGTGGGAGTTTGAGAACGGATGCAGAAGAAGATGAAGAAGAAGAAGAAGAAGAAGAAGAAGAAGAAGAAGAAAAAGAAGAAGAAGAAGAAGAAGAAGAAGAAGAAGAAGAGTAAGAAGAAGAAGAAGAAGCCCTTAAAGGTGGGTTATAAATGAGAAAAACCACGCCTTTGTATTGTAACTTGTTAAAATGGTTGCTAGGGATGTCAATAGTGTCCTGGACGTGCCATGACGGAGCAGACGAACACAGCATGACGTCACAATTGCCGTTAAAAGATGGCCGCCCCAATATTGACATGCACCAAAGAGGACCAGTGTCCTGTTATTCATTGTTTGGAGCAGCCAATCTGCGATTGTCTTTTAGAATGCGGTCAGCGGCATGCAGTTTACTCTGGGGTCACTTCTCTGTGTGCCTGAAACGTTCGTGAATCTTCTGTCATTGAACGCACTCCATTTAGTAACTTCCTACTCCACACATACATTTGCTGGAGTGAAAGGCATGCATCATCGTACTGGACCGTCAAACCTCGATGAATATCTGTAGGTCTTATCGCTCAAACAGCAGATACAATAACGCTAATCCTTTTCGGTGCATGCCAATAGTGTGTTGGCCACCTTTTAACTGCAGTTACGACGTCATGTTGTTCGTCAGCACCGTCATAGAACGTGCAGAGCACTCTTGACATCCTTAGCATCCATACTAACAAGTTACAATACAAAGACATGTGTTTTCTAACTTCTTTCCATATTTTAAGGTTTTCATGTCAAACCGCCGTAGACGGGCCGCATTCAGTCGTTCTACTGGACGGAGGAAAGAAAGAGTTACACAAGAAGGGGTATAGGGACTACAATGAGAGGGTTCGGACAGGTGGATAGCGGATACTGGGGTAAAAGGGGATCATGGGATGAGGAAATAGTACAGAAAGGGGCTGGATAAGAAAACAGGTATGGATATAGAGGGAGGTAGGGATATAGAGGGAGGTAGGGATATAGAGGGAGGTAGGGATAGTCTTTTTATCCAGCTTGAAACGATCGTCCGAAAAGTAGGAGATTCCGGTTGCGACATCGGCCTTGGCCTTGTGAACAAGACCATTGAAGTGTTTGGGAACCGGTGACCAGAGTTCTTGGAGATGTCTAGAAGCTGTTGCCAGAAGCGCACACAGAGTTCCAACCCAGTCTCCCCAAATGCATGTCATGCCACAATTGCGGCTAGGTATGGACTGCATGAAGTTGCGGAACTTACACGTGAATTCTTCTTTGGAGTCAAATACCGTTCAAAACATAGCTACATACACATTATTAGCTGGGTTTACAGGAACGTGTCATGTCGCGGTGGTTTACACGAAACAGTGTGAGTTTGCCTAAATGGACACGTCTATAATAATCTTTGCCTAGGCATCTAAGGCCCGTTGCGTCGGTCGACCACTATCAAGTTCAACTGCTGAGGCTTGTTCATGTCGATTACTCCACTGCCTCGAGATGAGGGCAGCGAGAAGTGTGTGTTGGACCAATGTTTGTGTCATCCTTTCTGTGTCCCTGTTTTTTAGCCTTCAACCCCTGAGACGTCTGGATTGTATCCACTTTGCGGTCAGCGTGCCACTTGCTGTGCTAATGATATGGTGTTGATAGCTGTATCGAGTAACCTCTTGTGGAGGGTGGCAGGAGGAAGACGAATTTAGTTCACGTGGGAATGTCCTCGAGTAGTGATAAGTTGGGTTGAATTATGGGATGCAGTTGACCGGGACGTTAAACGCCATCATGGACTGATTTCCCACGGCTTAAACCAGGAACAGCCGAAGCAAGATAAACAGGATAACCGATTGAAAGCACATACTATCTCCAGAATAAAGTCCGTGATATCACCTGGTGAAGGAGTTGTCAATTACAATCCGAACAAGAACTAGCAAACAGCAGAAAACGACACAAACACAGGAGCCAGTCGAGAGCGCAGCCATTCTGGCGCGGTCATCTTACTTGTTTTTCAAATGTGCACACGTCTTAGTAATCTAAACTCAGTCATTGCTCATATGTCTTGGAGACGGACAGGTATTTTCCATCAAATATCCAGAGAGCAGTCAAGCATCAGTCAACGTAGCTAACATTAACTCGGGTCTATGCACCAGCCCACGTGATTACACCCGGACCGTCGAGCCTTTCTGGTGAGGGCACAAATGTATACTACTTATAAGTTAAGTGTGAATAATGCCGCTCCATCCAAAGAAGAAAAAAAACGGCCAGTCGACACGTGCAGACAATTCATATTTTCATTGAAACCATAGCTGGCATATATCTCCGTCACGTCTGTGGCGGTTAGAGTCGGTTGATGGGAAGGTTTCGGGCTAAGAAAAACGTTAGTAATAACACGAGCCGAGATCTGCTCTAAGCCGCTCTCGTGTTGGCCAGTTTTAGACTTTGGATCGAGTGATCAATTTATTTCTGCTTGATAAGCTGTCGGTTTTCGATTTGCTGCAAGCATGTGGCCGTGACAGCCAGCCCAATATTACCCCGCATTCATGTGATGTGTGCATTGTTTGAGTTCCCCACAATGCCACTCGGAGATCATGGTCACTGCCCACACGATGTTTCACACAAGATGTTTGTTGAACACATATTTATTTGAATCTGGAATAACTAGTAATCAAAGAAGGAAGTGACTGGAGCCCACATGGATGGGTTGTAAAGATGGATGGTCAGGAATGGGAAGACGAGAATGATGATTGATCAACATCTGATAATGACGGCGCATGCGCAAAGATACCTTGTTACACACAGAACAAAGACAGTTTATTACACACGTCAGAACAAAGACAACTTATTACACACATCAGAACAAAGACAACTTATTACACACGTCAGAACAACGACAACTTATTACACACGTCAGAACAAAGACAACTTATTACATACGTCAGAACAAAGACAACTTATTACACACGTCAGAGCAAACACAACGAATTACACACGTCAGAACAAAGACAACTTATTACACACATCAGAACAAAGACAACTTATTACAGAACATGAGAACAGTCACTTATTTGTAATATATCTCGCAAGTTTAATCACCATCTTCGTCATTCGCAAAACATCTCCCGCCAAGGATGGATCAAGCATTTTGCTGTGGGCTAAACTATGTGAACACCCTTTCAAATTCTGCAGGCCAACTCTCCATAGTCGACTTCGACGACACACATGTCAGGTTATAGTGCTACTATTCTGTGTTCCCCACTTAGACCCCGGTACCACACATTAAAAAAAACTGTTGCCGACAAATAATTTTTATTGACAGTTTATTAATGTTTTCGTTAATTTACTGGTAAACTGCAGCCGCCTTGGTGGACTACCTGAAACAAGCCGCGAACACTCGAAGACGCTCACCTGTAACATGTGGTGAAACGGGGGAGGGGGGGGGGGGGCAAGCACAATGAGTGCAAGGCGAGAAGCACGAGAGAGATGGAGGAGAAATGAGAGAAAAATCGTGTAGTTGATATGAACAGCCACAATCAATCACAATTAATGATTATTCAATATTAATCACCATCGATATGATCACACATATCTATCAAATTCACTGCTATCAGCCCAAATCATTCACTTTTATTAAGATCAGTCCAAATCAATCACATTAATTATAATCAGCCCAAATCAATCACATTAATGACTATCATCCACAATCAATCACATTAATGACTATCATCCACAATCAATCACATTAATGACTATCATCCACAATCAATCACATTAATGACTATCATCCCCAATCAATCACATTAATGACTTTCATCAACAATCAATCACATTAATGACTATCATCCACAATCAATCACATTAATGACTATCATCCACAATCAATCACATTAATAACTATCATTCACAATCAATCACATTAATTACTATCATCCACAATCAATCACATTAATGACTATCATCCACAATCAATCACATTAATAACTATCATTCACAATCAATCACATTAATGACTATCATCCACAATCAATCACATTAATGACTATCATCCACAATCAATCACATTAATATTATCATTCACAATCAATCACATTAATGACTATCATCCACAATCAATCACATTAATAACTATCATCCACAATCAATCACATTAATAACTATCATTCACAATCAATCACATTAATTACTATCATCCACAATCAATCACATTAATGACTATCATCCACAATCAATCACATTAATATTATCATTCACAATCAATCACATTAATGACTATCATCCACAATCAATCACATTAATAACTATCATCCACAATCAATCACATTAATAACTATCATCCACAATCAATCACATTAATAACTATCATCCACAATCAATCACATTAATAACTATCATCCACAATCAATCACATTCATTGCGATCACATTCACATCTCTATTTGATCTATTCCCACAAGAAAGAGTAGAGAACCTCACTACACGACAGACCAATCGACAGTTCAACTACCAAACTTCCTATATCGCCTGAGTAGTACCAACCGCTAAAAGGATCTAGCAACTTCGTCATGCTATTAAAACCACAACACCAGCAGCCCGTTCACGGGCCTAAATAACGAGGCCAGCTGTTCTACCTTCCACAAGGCTCAGCGAGAAGACGATGAAGCGAAGCGAATGTATTGCTTATCTGCTTAAATCGCTCATTTGATCTACATTTGTTATTTGCTCTGTACTTGAACGAATCCACAGAAACAATTACTGAAATAACTACTCAGATTTTGGTGTGGATAATTTACCCACGCTCTGACGTGGTAGGCGTATTGGTAATGGATTAGCTTTATTCATACTCACCATGTAAGTGTCAGAAACTCATCAAGACAATGTTATCTCAAGCTGGCTGCTGGTCTACGCGCTGTGAGCAGTTGGTCGACGGCCTACACATGAAGCGTGTGACCGAACCAGCTGCTGCATGATATATTTGCGCCAGTCAATGGTGTGTAATAGAAGTCAAACATGGACATTGTATATACCATGGAGGACAAGTCCAATAACGCCGTACATACGCGTCCAAATGGAACATGGGAAATGGTCGATAGAATGGTCGATAGAACGGTTGATATAATGGTTGATACAAAGGGTTGATACAATAGTTGATAGAATTGATGATATAATCTTTGATATAATGGTTGATTCGTTGAAATAATGGTTGATTCGTTGATATAATGGTTGATTCGTTGATATAATGGTTGATTCGTTGATATAATGGTTGGCAGCATGGTTGACATCATGGTTGACAGCATGGTTGATGTGATGGTTGATAGAAGGGTTGATAGAAGAGTTGACAGCATGGTTGACAGCATGGTTGATGTGATGGTTGATAGAAGGGTTGATAGAAGAGTTGACAGCATGGTTGACAGCATGGTTGACAGCATGGTTCACAGTATGGTTGACAGCATGGTTGACAGCATGGTTCACAGTATGGTTGACAGCATGATTGACAGCATGGTTCACAGCATGGTTCACAGCATGGTTGTATATCAGCAGATGGCCCAGAATGTGATCAGCCCCTCTAACTGCTGAAAGTTCCGTCGACAGTGTATATACACCGCAGCACCCAGGGTAGCACAAAATACTGGTCAGGTACCCATATATAACTAGGTAGACCGCAAGAAACAGTCATTCCATAGAAAATACCATGACGCACCCGGTCACCCAGACCCGAACGAGAAATGGTTTGAACCGATGCTTTGGGTTAGGAAGCCAGAATCACAACAACTTGACCACGCGTTCTCCCGTAAAAGTATGGAGTGATGAAAGAGGTAAATGTAAAACTGAAAGATGAGAAACGGAAGGAAATAACAATTTTTAAAAAAAAAAAGTTTGAAAGAGACATTTCACATGAATACTTTCAGTCTGACACGGTGGACAAGTTTTAGGACAGACCAAGGAACAAAAGGTGAAGGCTACAGTCATCTTTGATACAGTCGATCCTTCTACAGAAACTACACAACATCGCGGCCTTTGTTCCCATCTCTGAGGTCTACTGATAGTATCTAGAGAAATGAGGAATAAAGGTCGCGTGTCCCTACAGTTCTAATGAACTAGGTTTTTATTATACATTTAAATAGAAAAGATATACGCCTTTCCTAGGTTTTGAACCCATACAGTTCTTGTCAGAAGACCGATGTCTGAACTAATCTACCATGCGACCATATGTTGACCAAATGAATCACCTGACTTATCGTGTGAGGGACAGACACATTGTATGATATTTTCATTGAATATGTTGAAGCCACACGAAGAGCATATTGACAGCATGTTATTTTGTCTTGTTTGTACGTATCAGTAATACATGGTTGTCTCATGGGATGGAACTGTAGGTATAGGGGACGCTGTGAACATTCATCTTATGAGAAACCTTATGTGAGGTCTAAGGTTCTGTGAGGTCTAAAGTTCTGTGAGGTCTTAGGTTCTGTGAGGTCTTAGGTTCTGTGAGGTCTTAGATTCTGTGAGGTCTTAGATTCTGTGAGGTCTTAGGTTTTGTGAGATCTTAGGTTCTGTGAGGTCTTATGTTCTGTGAGGTCTTACCCTCTGTAAAATGTTACAGTATGTAAGGTCTCCCCTGTGATATAGGGTGAGCAGTACCTAACCTCGGTGCCTCCCTCCCTTCCTTTAACACAATCAAGTCCCCCTTTTTCAGCTCAGTCGTATGGAGAGCCCGAAGACCGTGTAACTCTCTCCACCAGTTTAGCTGTAACAGATCACCGCTCTAACCTCTACGACCATTCAATGCGACCACATCTGTGTACATGTGGAGGAGACATACGAAACCTGCCTGCACGTTGCAGAACGCGCACCGGCCGTCTGATGAGCAGACAAGTGGCGCAGATCAAAGAGACATCTGCCAGAAATGCTGTACATGTTCGGCTACACGCAATGATGTGGTATCGACTGTGATAAGTGTATGGTTTCATGAGTGACTCTAACAAAAGTAATAGTTAGTTCGAGGTTCCGGCCATTGTCGCAATGCTTGTCATGAAGAATGAAGAAAATGCGGATGATGAAGAAGAAAAGGTACACGAACAAGAAGAGTAAAAGTAAAAAAGAAGCAGAAAAAGAAATAACAGAAAAATTAGAAAGAGGAAGAAGAAGAAGAAGAAGAAGAAGAAGAAGAAGAGGAGGAGGAGGAAGAAGAAGAAAATAATAATAATAAGAAGTAGAAGACGATTATAAAAACGGAGAAGACGAAGAAAAATACGTCATTAAGGGAAAACAAGAAGAAGACAAAAAAGAAGAACAAAAGGAAGAAAAAGAAGATGAAGAAGAAGGAAAGAAGAAGGAAATAAAAGAGATAAAGAAGGAACAAAAATTTTAAAAAGAAGAAGAAAAAAGAAAAGAAGAAAAAGAAGAAAAACAATAAGAAGAAAAACAATAATAATAAGAAGAAGGAGAAGAAGAAGACGAAGAAGAAAATGACAGAAATAGATGAAAAAGAGAAGAGATGAGAAAGAACTGAAATTGTTGAATGAGTTTGGCAAGATAACCGTAACTAACATTTGTGTTGACATAGCAACCAGCTAAGGTCTTCATCATGGTCATTACAAGTATAATCAGCATATACAACAAAAGCTAATTAACCTAAATGATCCTGTTTCCACTTCGCTAATCATTACGCTGAGTTGGCTGGTATTGTCTGTGACGTTTTCAATCTGTGAGTACTTCATAACGTTATTAAAACGTCTGTTCGTGTTCTGTTAAAGAACTTATTTTGGACGTTTCCGTTTCTCATGTGCTGTGTTTAAATTTAACTCTTTTTGGCAATTATTCAGTATCGCCTGTATGCTCCAGGCGAAGCATATAACCCCAACTACAGTTAGTATTTGGATTGGTGATCTCAAAATCTGATAGATCTTTCACGATAAGGTTTCGTGTTCAGTTGCTAACGATGTTGATCAGTATATTTCACTTGTCGCTAATCTGAAGTGGGTATTGGTTAGTATGTTTCACCTGACCCTGATTTCTCCGCCATTAGAGACAGGTGCAACAACATGCACCTAACTCACGTCAGGGTCAGGTGAAACATACAGTCCAAGACCCCACCTCACGTCAGGTCAGGTCAGGTGAAACATACAACAAAAGACAGGAGCTCACCTCAAAGCAGACACATTATACAGATCAAACTCTTACCTGACTTTTGGTTCACGTGTAACATACAGATCAAACTCTTACCTGACTTTTGGTTCACGTGTAACATACAGATCAAACTCTTACCTGACTTTTGGTTCACGTGTAACATACAGATCAAACTCTTACCTGACTTTTGGTTCACGTGTAACATACAGATCAAACTCTTACCTGACTTTTGGTTCACGTGTAACATACAGATCAAACTCTTACCTGACCTTTGGTTCACGTGTAACATACAGATCAAACTCTTACCTGACTTTTGGTTCACGTGTAACATACAGATCAAACTCTTACCTGACTTTTGGTTCACGTGTAACATACAGATCAAACTCTTACCTGACTTTTGGTTCACGTGTAACATACAGATCAAACTCTTACCTGACTTTTGGTTCACGTGTAACATACAGATCAAACTCTTACCTGACTTTTGGTTCACGTGTAACATACAGATCAAACTCTTACCTGACTTTTGGTTCACGTGTAACATACAGATCAAACTCTTACCTGACTTTTGGTTCACGTGTAACATACAGACCAAGACCCTATCTCACGTCAGGTACAGGTGAAACACACAAACCAAGACCCCAACTCACGTCAGGTACAGGTGAAACATACAAACCAAGACCCTAACTCACGTCAGGGTCAGGTGAAACATACAAACCAAGACCCCACCTCACGTCAGGGTCGCGTGAAACATACAAACCAAGACCCCACCTCACGTCAGGGTCGCGTGAAACATACAGACCAAGACCTCACTTCACGTCAGGGACAGGTGCAACATACTGATCAAGACCCCCACCTCACGTTAGGTCAGGTGACACATACAGTCCAAGACCCCCACCTCACGTCAGGTCAGGTCAGGTGACACATACAGTCCAAGACCCCACCTCACGTCAGGTCAGATGAAACATACTGATCAAGATCTCACTTCAAGTCAGAGTCAGGTGAAACATCATCAAGTGCCCATCTGACGTCCAAGCCGTCAATCCTGAAGCAGATTGTGTTACAGCAGCCTGTCCAACGAAGTGGCGATTGGCAATGACATTCTAATAGTAGTGAGTCTGCCAAGAAACCTAGCATTACACTACAGCCAGGAGTCTTACACATAACGTATTCATCACGTTTCTGGATACAGGACAAAACACAGCAACCACGTCATCAGAGAACATGTGAGTATCTTCTGAACGAACATAAAGAGATTGCTAGTAATACTAACAACCGTCTTCAGTCGCCCATCACGATAACCGTGTTAGGTCTGAGTGGTGCTGTTCTTGACTTCCTGGGGTACCACCCTTATGACCGAATGAATATCAGAAACATGGCACGACTATCGATCTAGCTAACACAAGCATTGAAGCGGACGACTTCCCTAACACGCCAACAACCCCCAGGCCGAACAAACCAAGTAAAAATCTAACTTCATAATAGATAATCTGTGAGAAAGGAAAACTGGCCATAAAATATCCAATGGGGATTAGTGTTGCTGAGCGAGAAGGACATTGTGAGGATGGACTGATCAGGAGGGCTTTCATTGCGCGCTGATAGGGGCAAATGGATAGGGTGGTAAGAGGGCCAACTTTAACTACGGGCTGAGATTTTGTGAGGGAACAATGGCTGAACGGGTGGAGACGTCGTCTGAGGTTGGGATGTTGTGGGGGTGGGGGGGGGAAGAGAGATGGAGGGAGGGGTGTTGTGGGGGCGGTGGGGTAAATGTTGGGGGGGGGGGTGTTGGGGGATGTGGGGGGGGAAGATGGTGTTGGGGGGGGGGGTATATGGGGGGAGGGGTGTTGTGGGGGCGGGGGTGAATGTTGGGGGGTGTTGGGGGGGAATATTGTTGGGGGGGATGTTGGGGGAAAGGGGAATTTTTTTTTGGGGGGGGGGTGTTGGGGGGATGTTGGGGGGATGTTGGGGGAGGGGGGAATGTTGAGGGGATGGGGAATGATTGGGGGGTAATGTTTGGGGGGGGGATGTTTGGGCGGGGAAGGGTGTTGGGGGGATGTTGTGGGGGGGATGTTGTGGGGGATGTTGTGGGGGGATGTTGTGTTGATGGTATGGGGGATATTGGGAGGGACCTTCTGGGGGATGGTGTGGGGGATGTTGTGGCGGGGATGTTGTGGGGGGGGATGTTGTGGGGGGGATGTTGTGGGGGGATGTTGTGGGGGATGTTGTGGGGGAGATGTTGTGGGGGGATGTTGTGGGGGGATGTTGTGGGGGATGTTGTGGGGGGGATGTTGTGGGGGATGTTGTGGGGGGGGGGGTGTTGTGGGGGGATGTTGTGGGGGGGATGTTGTGGGGGGATGTTGTGGGGGGGATGTTGTGGGGGGATGTTGTGGGGGGGATGTTGTGGGGGATGTTGTGGGGGGATGTTGTGGGGGGATGTTGTGGGGGGGATGTTGTGGGGGGGGGATGTTGTGGGGGATGTTGTGGGGGGGATGTTGTGGGGGATGTTGTGGGGGGGATGTTGTGGGGGGGGGATGTTGTGGGGGATGTTGTGGGGGGATGTTGTGGGGGGAAGTTGTGGGGGGATGTTGTGGGGGGATGTTGTGGGGGGGATGTTGTGGGGGATGTTGTGGGGGGATGTTGTGGGGGGATGTTGTGGGGATGTTGGGAGGGGATGTTGTGGGGGTCGTTGTGGGGGATGTTGTGGAGGTTGTTGTGGGGGATGTTGTACGCAAACGGACAATAGTCAGTCCCATCAAACGGACAACGATTATGTCCTGTTTAATAGAAGTGTCTAAGCAGAGAAACATCAGGGGAAGATGGAAGCTAGAAACACAACGGGAAACGTTTTTTGTGCTGAACACGTAGAAAGAAAGAATGTACAATGTGGCGGTCGCAACTTGAAGATGAGACCTAACTAACTACCACAACGCGCCTGTAACAACGTACGAAGGGGCTTCAAATGAAACCATCAAATGTGTGATAGAAATTAGAAAATGCAAAATTATGTATTGTAACTTGTTAATATGATTGCTAAGGATATCAGGAGTGACATGCACGTGTTATCGCGGGGCAGACGAACAACATGACGTCATAAATTCAGTTAAAGATGTCACCTCCCTATTGACATGCACCAAAGATGGTTGCCTCCTATTCACATCCACCATAAATGGTCGCCTTCTTTTGACATGCACCAAAGATGATCGCCACCCTAATGACATGCACCAAAGATGGTCGCCTCCTATTGACATGCACCAAAAATTGTCGCCTCCTATTGACATGCACCAAAAATGGTCGCCTCCTATTGACATGCACCAAAAATGGTCGCCGCCTATTGACATGCAGCAAAAATGGTCGCCTCCTATTGACATGCACCAAAAATGGTCGCCTCCTATTGACATGCACCAAAAATGGTCGCCTCCTATTGACATGCACCAAAAATGGTCGCCTCCTATTGACATGCACCAAAAATGGTCGCCTCCTATTGACATGCACCAAAAATGGTCGCCGCCTATTGACATGCACCAAAAATGGTCGCCTCCTATTGACATGCACCAAAAATGGTCGCCTCCTATTGACATGCACCAAAAATGGTCGCCTCCTATTGACATGCACCAAAAATGGTCGCCTCCTATTGACATGCACCAAAAATGGTCGCCTCCTATTGACATGCACCAAAAATGGTCGCCTCCTATTGACATGCACCAAAAATGGTCGCCTCCTATTGACATGCACCAAAAATGGTCGCCTCCTATTGGCATGCACCAAATATGGTCGCTTCCCTATCGACATGTTCCGATCTTTAGTCTCATACTTCATAGGCCTTACTAATTTAAATTCTAACACCATGATTAAACATATACTTTGCTTCAACAGGCTACCCTATCTCATTTGGATGGAAACCTCTCCTGCCTAACATTTTACTATTGTCTACTTGCAGATCAATAAATTCAATACCCATGTCCGCACACATCACCTGTAACCTTATTGATACAGGAAAGTAAGATATCTCTAATAGAATTCGCCATATTTTACAATAATAAGATGGAATCTTTAGTTTTTCCAGGTGAGAAATTCTAAGAAAAATGATTTTTTTAGCTTGTGTAATGCAGTTGTCTTTCTTGATGCCCCTTTAGTCGACAGATAAATGTAAGGACTGTTTATTCCCATTCGCAAACCTTGTCAAACACTGAAAACAATTATGTACGGCCCAAGTTGTACATCACTAATCATCATAAACATTAATTTAAAAAAACAGCATCGGCATTACAGTCGTAGGCCCAAAGATTCCAGATCTATTTGTCTGATTCTTGGAGGATAAACTAGAAAAACAGCCGGTTTAAACTTAATGCGCAGACAATTCCTTCTCTGAAATTCAAAACCACGTTGCATTTAGAACGAACTCTGCTGCATTTCCTTTTGCTACTGAGCGTGGACGAAAATGTTAATTGCAGAGGTTTGTAAATCATTACACTTTCTTTTGGGGGAATGGAGGAGGGGTAAGGGATGAGGGAGGGGGCTATGGACAGGCGTGGCCAAGGAGAAATTAAGACATTCAGAAAGCATGTTGTAAGTGAAAGGGTTGGGGTTTGAGGATTATTTTAAGATGATTTTGAAGCCAGATGTTGCAGGTCTATGTGGGACCAGGCAGTGGGGACAGAGCCAGATGTTGCAGGTATATGTGGGACCAGGCAGTGGAGACAGAGCCAGATGTTGCAGGTCTATGTGGGACCAGGCAGTGGGGACAGAGCCAGATGTTGCAGGTCTATGTGGGACCAGGCAGTGGGGACAGAGCCAGATGTTGCAGGTCTATGGCGGACCAGGCAGTGGGGACAGAGCCAGATGTTGCAGGTCTATGTGGGACCAGGCAGTGGGGACAGAGCCAGGTTTTGCAGGTCTATGTGGGACCAGGCAGTGGGGACAGAGCCAGATGTTGCAGGTATATGGGGGACCAGGCAGTGGGGACAGAGCCAGATGTTGCAGGTCTATGTGGGACCAGGCAGTGGGGACAGAGCCAGATGTTGCAGGTATATGTGGGACCAGGCAGTGGGGACAGAGCCAGATGTTGCAGATCTATGTCTGACCAGAAGTGGGGACAGAGCCAGATGAAGACCAAGAAGAAGATTCAGTGGCAGTGTTGAAAATGTGTTTAAGAGAGGGAACATACGAATGGTGTCTCATGAAGTAACGGGATAGAAGTTTGTAAGAGGTGCAAGGTAGGCAGGGCCAGGTGAGACATACTGATCAAGGTGGGAGAGAAGAGTAATCAGAGCCAGGTGAGACACACTGATCAAGGTGGGAGAGAAGAGTAGTCAGGGTCAGGTGAAACATATTGATCAAGGTGGGAGGGAAAACAGGGTCAGGTGTGTCAGGGTCAGGTAAACCGTACCGAACACCATGCGACCTGTCTTTCTCTCACGTGCTAATGTAAACTGACTGTCGCAGCAGACTGAACAACTAGGTGGGGGTCGACACTGCAATCCCCGTTGTTATAAGCTAACTGATGATCACTAATTGCACTACAGCCAGGATGACTCTGGTCTACCTTCTTAAGTACACTTCGGGGTACAAGGAGACCCACTGTAACCCGCTCCCAAATAAAGCTCATGAAGTGTGAACTCTTCTACCGTCCTCCTCTTCTTAGTTCGTCTTCACTTCGACCTCATTGACTCTAACAAAGACAACAGTCAGCTCAAGGTGCTGTACGCTTGCTAACAGTTTTTCATGGAACGTCGCTGGTTGCTTTTACATGTCACTTCTTTTGGTGGTATACGATGGGCAAGATCTCAATGTGTTTCCCTGTCGTGGTATCTGTGTTGAAGGTACACAAATCTGTACACTCAATCTTGAATTTATAAAAAAAAAGACATCTGTCTGTTGTGTCCTGTGCAGAACTGGGAGATGATAACCTGATCTCATCTAGAGGGTTGACAGAGGGCCTCATTGTGGATAAGCTCAGGGTTGTCTCTTTCATAGTTGTCTAAGAATGTCTCTCCGTTTGACCCTATCCTCTGGTTGATAAGTCCTGAGACTGGCTGTAAGGTTGTCTGAATATATCAATCCGTTTAACCCTATCATCTGGTTGATAAGTCCTGAGACTGGTTGTAAGGTTGTCTGAATATATCAATCCGTTTAACCCTATCATCTGGTTGATAAGTCCTGAGACTGGTTGTAAGCTTGTCTGAATATATCAATCCGTTTAACCCTATCCTCTGGTTGATAAGTCCTGAGACTGGTTGTAGGTTGTCTGAATATATCAATCCGTTTAACCCTATCATCTGGTTGATAAGTCCTGAGACTGGTTGTAAGCTTGTCTGAATATATCAAACCGTTTAACCCTATCCTCTGGTTGATAAGTCCTGAGACCGGTTGTAAGGTTGTCTGAATATATCAATCCGTTTAACCCTATCATCTGGTTGATAAGTCCTGAGACTGGTTGTAAGCTTGTCTGAATATATCAATCCGTTTAACCCTATCCTCTGGTTGATAAGTCCTGAGACTGGTTGTAAGGTTGTCTGAATATTTCAATCCGTTTGACCCTATCCTCTGCAGCTCTCTTCATTTCAGCATTGGTCCTTACTTTAATGTCCCTGCATGTCTGAGATGTAATGGCGAGTCTTGTTCGCCCTCCTTCCTCTTTCTCCTGAATCTTTTTCTCAAGAATCTTCAGTGGAAGTCTTTCATAATAGCACACGTGGCCTAGGGGTTAAGTGGTACGGCTCACAACCAGAAGGTGCTGGGTTCGATCCCCATCACAGCACCGGCCGTTACCCCGGGGAAGCAAACCCTTAGAAAATGCAGGAGGAAGCAGACCCTTACATAAAATGCATGCTGAAGTCGGATGCACTGGGCCGACAGGCGCAAAATAAAAACCACAGTGTAACGCACACACGCCTTGGGGAATAGATAAATAAGGCGAACGCAAAAAAAATAAAAATAAATAATAACACAGATGACTTTATTACACAAATCATTTCTCATGGATGAATTGTCCTCGCCGCTCGAGCCTTGGATACGGACCAGGTTTGATATTAGTAACTTAGAGTCGGTAACAAGATGCTGTCGTGTAGTAGTTGACTAGTTTCTGAAATTGTTGTTTGGGTTTTTTAGTAATGGTGGCATTTGGTAAGCGACAGAAGAGATTTATCGATTCTAGTTTTAATTTCTCTTTCAGGCCGTCCATCTTTGTTGTTATTGTTTGGTGTGAGAGAGAAGTAGTTGGTGTTGGTGCTGTTGTTGTTGAGTGGTTGGCGGTTGGTGGTTTAATGTTGATGAGTTGGTCGTTTTGTGGGTTGGTTTTGGTGGGTTAGTGGGTTAGTGGTTGGTGGGTTACTGTTAGTGGGTTAATGTTGGTAAGTTGGTGTTGTTGGTCGTTTGGTGGGTTGGTTTTGGTGGGTTGGTGTTGTTGGGTGGTTGGTGGGTTAGTGTTGGTTGATTGGTGTTGTTTTTGGTCGTTTGGTGGGTTGGTGTTGTTGGGTGGTTTGTGGGTTGGTGTTGGCTTTGGTGCATTATGAGCATTCAGCAACAACAAAGGAAAGCGTTAGCGGGCTTACTTGCCAAATCCTCCACCAACGCCGCCACCGTGAGGATCCCAGAGTCCCTTATTGTAGAGGAAATAATAGGACCACCCACTGTAAACAGCGACTAAAGATGGCAGTTGTTATAAGATTGGTGGCCCCTTTATGTATAAAACGTCGCAACTACAAAATCTGGCAACAGGAATTTTGACAATTTTTCTGAGGTAGTCCATCTACAGTGGTGACCCTATGCTTCGGCTGGAGTGAAGATGGACCGGATGACGAGAAGACAGATTAATTTGGCATGTTTTGGTGAAGGTTTCCTCAGGAAGGAATAAGTACGTCTCTATAGTTACCAATTTAGTGAGAGAAAGAACAGCTCGTCGCCAGCTGGACGTGTCGCTTGGTAGCATGATAGTGTTGAAACTGCTGGCAACAGGTGGCGGTGCGGGGACAAGCTGAGACACATGTGTTCGCGACTGTGTGTGTGAGAGAGAGAGAGGGGGGAGGAAGTGTGGGAGGTGGGGTTTGTGGGACTGTGTGTTTGTGATAGAGAGAGGTAGAGTGGGAGGGGAGGAGGTAGGGGGAGAGACTTGTGTATGTGTGTGAGAGAGGGAGAGAAAGAGAGACTATGTGTGTAAGACAGAGAGAGAGGGGGGGGGGGGAGACTGTGTGTCTGAGAGAGAAAGGGATAGGCAGGGATAGACTTTGAAAGAGAGAGGCAGAGGTAGGGAGAGACTGCATGTGTGAGAGACAGAGAAAGAGAGAGGCAGAGGTAGGGAGAGACTGCATGTGTGAGAGACAGAGAAAGAGAGAGGAAGAGGTAGGGAGAGACTGCATGTGTGAGAGACAGAGAAAGAGAGAGACAATGCGGGGCTGTGTGTCTTTGGAGCTGTGAGAATGTGGATTATGGATCTGTCAAGTTGTGTGGCTATATCCATGTAACTGACACTATTAATCCATTCTTGTATCCATGTATCTGACACTATTAATCCATTCTTATATCCATGTATCTGACACTAGTAATCCATTCCTGTATCCATGAATCTGACACTAGTAATCCATTCCTGTATCCATGTATCTGACACTATTAATCCATTCTTATATCCATGTATCTGACACTAGTAATCCATTCCTGTATCCATGTATCTGACACTACTGATCCATTCCTGTATCCATGTATCTGACACTATTAATCCATTCTTGTATCCATGTATCTGACACTACTGATCCATTCGTGTATCCATGTATCTGACACTACTAATCCATTCTTATATCCATGTATCTGACACTAGAAATCCATTCCTGTATCCATGTATCTGACATTACTGATCCATTCTTGTATCCACAACAGCAAACAAGGAATCTAGTCTGTACAATAAAAGACCTAGGCGAAAGGCCCTAAGAGTAATCTACAGACAGCCGTCAGCCTTTACACCCAGGGACGTTTTCAATCCCTTGAACCACCCAGAGCGTCCCAACAGATAGAGAAGTTTGTACGTTCGCAAATCGGATTTGTTCGTAAAGCGGGGTTCAGTCTTTTTATTAAACTTGCCAATGTATTTTGGTCGCAAGAAAGAAAAGTATTAAATACGCCATTTATGATTTATTTTAATGCGTGTGATAACTTAATAAACATGTTTATGCATAAATAAACACAATATTACCTTGATATATGTAAATAAACACAATATTACCTTGATATATGTAAATAAACACAATATTACCTTGATATGTAAATAACACAATATTACCTTGATATGTAAATAAACACAATATTACCTTGATATGTAAATAAACACAATATTACGTTTATATGTAAATAAACACAATATTACCTTGATATATGTAAATAAACACAACATTACCTTGATATATGTAAATAAACACAATATTAACTTGATATGTAAATAAACACAATATTAACTTGATATATGTAAATAAACACAATATTAACTTGATATGTAAATAAACACAATATTAACTTGATATGTAAATAAACACAATATTAACTTGATATGTAAATAAACACAATATTACCTTGATATGTAAATAAACACAATATTACCTTGATATATGTAAATAAACACAACATTACCTTGATATATGTAAATAAACACAACATTACCTTGATAAATGTAAATAAACACAACATTACCTTGATAAATGTAAATAAACACAATATTACCTTGATATGTAAATAAACACAGTATTACGTTTATATTCGTAAATAAACGACAATTTTGTATTTTTTCCAATCGTAGACATAATTTCATCTTCACCATAAATAGCAACATTGTTGCCTCTATTACCACACAGACAAACAGACAGACAGACAGATAGACAGATAGATAGATATCGTCCAATACGCTGTACGCACCATCCCCTATTTAAGCCACCATCTTAAATCACGTTGGTTGCCCCACGTGACCAACTTATCCCTGCAGCAAATGTGCCTACATTATAGACACGTCAGTAGTTTCAACTCCCTGGCCCACAACTACTACCTCAGGCCTGGCTGGGACTTGAAGTTCCATGACACGTCATCACTCGCGAAGACCACAGATTTGAAATAATGACCCCAAATTTGGTGATAGACTGTTACATAATGGTCCTTATTTGGGAACGTTGGTAATTGATTTTGCCGTTAGGACAGGGGGGGGGGGGGGGGGGGAAGCGGTTGTTAAATATCGTTTTGTGGTAACTGATGTATTAGTTGTATTATAGCCGGTTGTTGTGGTCGACGGTGGGCACATACTGATGGCGTGGTGTAGGTGTGTGCTGGTGGTTGTGGACGGGGAGGGGGGGGGGAGGGATTTAGGTAAGAGGGGAACGGTGTTTGTGGTGTGGGCGGGGAATGGAGTGTGGGCGGGGATTGGGGTGTGGGCGGGGATTGTGGAGTGTGCGGGGAATGGGCAGTGGGCGGGGAGTGGGCTGGGATTGGGGAGTGGGTGGGGATTGGGGAGTGGGCGGGATTGGGGAGTGGGCGGGGATTATACAATGGGGGGTGGGGGGATTGGGGAGTGGGCGGGGATTGGGGAGTGGGCGGGGATTGGGGAGTGGGCTGGGATTTGGGAGTGTGGGGAGTGGTGGGGTATTGGGGAGTAGGGGGAATTGTTGGGGGATTAAGGAGTGTTGTTGGAACTGAGGAGTGGACGGGGATTGGGGAGTGGCTAGGATTTGGGAGTGGGCGGTGATTGGGGAGTGGGCGGGAATTGGGAGTGGGCGGGGATTGGGGAGTGGGCGGGGATTGGGGAGTGGGCAGGGATTGGGGAGTGGGCAGAGATTGTGAAGTGGGCAGGGATTGGGGAGGGGGCGGGGATTGGGGAGTGGGCGGGAATTGGGAGTGGGCGGGGATTGGGGAGTGGGCGGGGATTGGGGAGTGGGCGGGGATTGGGGAGTGGGCTGAGATTGGGGAGTGGGCAGGGATTGGGGAGTGGGCGGAGATTGGGCGGGGATAGGGGAGTGGTGGGGGATTGGGGAGTGGGCGAGGATTAGGGAGTGGGCAGAGATTGGGGAGTGGGCGGAGATTGGGCGGGGATCGGGGAGTGGTGGGGGATTGGGGAGTGGGCGAGGATTAGGGAGTGGGGGAGTGGTGGGGGATTGGGGAGTGGGCGGGGATTGGAGAGTGGGCGGGGAGTGGGCGGGGATTGGGGAGTGGTTGGGGGATTGGGGAGTGGGCGTGGATTGGGGAGTGGGCGTGGATTGGGGAGTGGGTGGGGATTGGGGAGGAGGTGGGGATTGGGCTATGAGCGGGGATTGGGGTGGGATGGGGGAGTGGTGGGCGATTGGGGAGTGGGGCGGAGATATGGTGTGGGAGAGTGTGTGGGGTGGGTGTCCAAGGATATGCGGGATTGTAAGAGCAGGAGTGTGTCGTGTGGGAGAGAGGCGGGGGGGGGGGGGCGAAGCAAGAAGTGTGGATTGAAGTGTGTTTGTGTATGGTGTGGATTGAAGTGTGTTTGTGTATGGTGTGGATGGAAGTGTGTTTGTGTATGGTGTGGATGGAAGTGTGTTTGTGTATGGTGTGGATTGAAGTGTGTTTGTGTATGGTGTGGATTGAAGTGTGTTTGTGTGTGGTGTGGATGCGGTTGTCTGGAACGCCCAGTAGGTCTACCCTTTTGTGCGTCCTAACAAGGACGTTTAGTCGCGAGTTGTTGTGGCTTTCTTCACATTGCGAGCGTGCAGATGAAGGTGGACCGAGGTTCTCCAGGTGGCTGTGCTATGTTTGGCTTCTTCTACCTGTCGTTCACTACTACGGGGATAACGTCGATCCAGGAAGGGATACTAGAAAGCTGAGTCTTGGCCAGTATGTTGTGTCTGAGAAGACGTTAGTGTTCCTCCCAGTTGTTTGGTGTCGGTGGGATGTGGGGCGGATGTGAGTTTGGGAGATTAAGAGGGGGAGGGTTGAGAGAGGAAGAGGGGGAGGGTTGAGAGAGGAAGAGGGGGAGGGTTGAGAGAGGAAGAGGGGGGAGGGTTGAGAGAGGAAGAGGGGGGAGGGTTGAGAGAGGAAGAGGGGGAGGGTTGAGAGAGGACGAGTGGGAGGGTTGAGAGAGGAAGAGGGGGAGGGTTGAGAGAGGAAGAGGGGGAGGGTTGAGAGAGGAAGAGGGGGGTGGGTTGAGAGAGGAAGAGGGGGAGGGTTGAGAGAGGAAGAGTGGGGGAGGATTGGAGAATGCATACATTTCCCGTCATTTACACTTTATATAAAAATAGTTTCTGTTTCTAAGAATTGACGTCACTGCACTCCGGGCATACCCATAGGTGCTCAGTCTCATCAAATAGCGTACGGTATGGATGCTGATGGTCCCTCCCTGGCTGTACACTCTCCTGCTCCGTCCTCTCATGCGCCCCACTCCGCTCGAACCTCGTTTAATGTCGAAACTTTGCAGTCTGTGGATTGCTGCTTCATCTATTGCGGTGTCCTCATCCAGCAGGCGGTCATTGATTGATTTCAAAATGTCACTTCTGTTCATCACTAATGTGCCCATGATGGGAGCCGTGAAGCCAAGATGTCAGCTCTTTCGTTGCCCTGGACCCCGGCATGAGCAGGACAGTAGATCCAGGTCAACCCCTGGAGGTTTCAGGCTTCAATAGCTGTTTTCCACTCGTACCTCAGCCATCCATTCTGTACTTTCTGAAAAACAGCTTGCGCGTCTGTCACAATGACTGCCCTTATTATAGAAGTCTCAGATATCCATCTCAGTGCTGAGGTCACTGCTTCCGTCTCCATTCTCATACTGGAGGTTGTTGACATGTATGCTCAACTGCGCTCAGCCACGATCTCTCCTCTCACTCTAGCCGAGAAGCCCCAGCCTGATGTCCCCCTCAGCCACGACCTCTCCTCTCACTCTAGCCGAGAAGCCCCAGCCTGATGTCCCCCTCAGCCACGACCTCTCCTCTCACTCTAGCCGAGAAGCCCCAGCCTGATGTCCCCCTCAGCAACAACCTGTCCTCTCCCTCTAGCCGAGAAGCCCCAGCCTGATGTCCCACTGCGCACGACTGATCCGTCGGTGTATATGACGGCATCACTATCCTGTGTGTTCTCAATTAGCATATTCCCCTCGAGCTCTGCTCTCCTGTTTCTCTATTCGCTGCATTCCTTACCTAATGTATTGACGACACTCTGATAGTCCGTCATTATATAACCGGTATTTTTTATCTATTTTTTTTTGCGTTCGCCTTATTTCTCTAATCCTCAAGGCGGTGTGCGTTGCACTGTGGTTTTTATTTTGCGCATGTCGGCCCAGTGCATCCGACTTCATCATGCATTTTATGTAAGGGTCTGCTTCCTCCTGCATTTTCTAAGGATTTGCTTCAGCGGGGTAACGTCCGGTGCTGTGATGGGGATCGAACCCAGCACTTTCTATCTGTTAGCCCTGCCACTTAACCACTAGCCCACACCGTCCCTTATATGACCTGCGTACATGAAATGGAGAAACAGAAAATATTTCATAGGACCGAATCATTTCCCTTTCATTACTTGAACAGCCGTTGACAAATCACGATCTCCGTAGTTTCCCCCTTACTTCTTCAGGTACCAATTTACATCTGAGTCGACTAGAAGAAGCGGTCGTGCCATGGAAAACGTCTCGATGTGCACGGTTTGTCATACTGACAACGGCGTGATTCAAACCTTGTACGTTAAGAACACAAACCGAGATCTCAACTCCTAGATCACCACTTCTGTATATGTAGACACAGCATACCTGAAGAAAGCGTGAATGTCAAACTGCTTGGCATATCATGAACAATCTAGAAACATGATAAGTGACTGCCCCCAACATATTCAACACATACGAAAATACAACAAAAGACCATACAATCTCGTCACTGAGGGGATCAGGGAAGTTGCCGCATACAGCGTCTGACTTACACTTCTATCCACAAACAATTACAGGCGATACGAAAAAGACCATACACTCTCGTCACTGAGGGGATCAGGGAAGTTGCCGCACACAGCGACTGACTTACACTTCTATCCACAAACAATTACAGGCGATACGAAAATAGTCGATTTATATGAATACCTGAGAAAGGCGAAAGTGACTGATAAATGAGCCGTGCAGTGAGTAGATGTATGTTCGAACCTTATCTCTATCGATTGGCCACCGATTACAGCTGCGCACAACCCCGGCGGGACATGAGTTGTGTTCCTGCATCAAGCACTTTTCGTTAAGGCTTCATTTGGAAATGTATTTTTTATATGTTTTTTAGTTTTTTTGTCCATTCCTAATTACGCATTAGAGTAGCAAATGATTAGAGTGATTTCGTATAGTCGGAAAAAGGTCTGGGTTCAGTTCCTGATCTCGACAGGCTTCGGTTTATCCAGACGAAAATGTGTGCCTGATTTACGAATAATTGAAAGTAAGGAAACAAAATGGGTCTCCCACCAAAGATTGTATTCAGACAGAGTGTAATACAACTCTAACACTTCATCCATGACTACAGTTAGGGCACTACAGAGAACAATATTAGAAAGATAGATAAGGAAAGGTACCTAGGTATTATAATAGATCATACAGGTAAGGTGAGTGAGCAAGTTCAGATAGCAGTGAAAAAAGCAAATGAAATGTTAGGTATGATAAAAAGAAATATTAAACATAGGAGCAAGGAAGTGATAGTCAAACTGTATAAAGCTTTAGTTAGACCTAGATTGGAGTACTGTGTACAGGTGTGGAGTCCTTATCATAGAGGGGATATAAACATTCTGGAAAGAATACAAAGAAAATCGACAAAGCTGATAGTGGGATTCCAGAATTACAGTTATGAGGAACGACTCAGAAAAACCGGCCTACAGTGTCTCGAAGAGAGAAGAATTCGTGGTGACTTAATACAGGTTTATAAGATGATCAGAGGAATCGATAAATTAGACTATAACAAGTTTTTTTAAAATACAGTCACCTACAATAACACGAGAGCATAGCCACACATTAACTAAAGATAGATCCAGATTAGATATTAGAAAATAGTTATGTAGTCAGAGAGTGGTGTCTGCTTGGAATGCATTGCCAGGGGAGATAGTGGAGGCAGGGACAGTTAATGCATTTAAGAATAAATTGGATGCGCATAGCTTTTAGAGCAAGGTGATGTAAATGAAACTGGTTGTATACAGACTCTGCAGAGTCTTCTAAACCAGTATAAAAAAGTTAAGTTAAGTTCAGTTAGCTATGCCTGTCAACTGAATCTGGTCATGTGGTCAACATCACAGGAGCCGTTTATGCTGGCCAGACTTGTTCTGGTAACCAACCATTTAGACTAGGTCGACCTTTTACAATGGACAAACATAGCTGGAACTAATTGGAATTTGAACCTAGATGGCTTGACTGAGACGCCAGTGCACTAACCAATGAGCTGCCGCGCTGTCAGTGATAGAAGAATCAGATTATGTATAATTATTCATACAATCAGGTTTGTGGGCAGAGCGACAACGCTGCAGGTTACCCTGCTTACAGCCAAAACCAAGTTGTTCGCAGGTTCTCTATCGGAAGTAATAGCATTTTAAAAATTCGAGCTGAAGTTGGGTGCAAATGGTGGTTAGGCGCAAAGCACAGTAAGATGCACTTTATGAAACAGTAGGTACAATAAAACTACCACTAAGAGTGGAATAGCCCTTGCGATGTGAGGTTTAGCTGAAGAAATATAAAAAATAGTCAATAACTCCGGCACAACGTAAAAAGTATAAGAAAAAAAGAGGAGAAAAAGAAAAAATAGAATAGGTAGCATAAGAACAAGAAGACGAAGATAAATAAGAAGATCAGTAGTAAAGTAAAGTAACGTAAAGTAAAGTAAAGTAACCCATATCATTACTGCCGTAGGGGTGTGAGGTGTTAGCGATCTCACATTTCAAAGGCTCGGCTATATGAGGGCGGTAGCCATCTCCTCTCCCTCGCCGCTTTTATTTTCCGGGCTGAACCGGTACCCATTTAAGGCTGGGTCGACCTGGGAGCCATTGTGGTCTGAAAAATCATTACCCCCTCAACTGGAGAATAAACCCAGGACCAATCAGGTTGAAGCCAGCGCACTAACCACTGCGCTACGCGGCTCCACAAGAGGAAGATAAAGAAGAAGAAAAAGAAGAACAAGAAATTGAAGAGAAAAACACAAGAACACTCTTCATTTCTCTTTACACAAAAAAGGATGGCTCCACGCCAGGTGGCTCCTCGCCAGGTGGCTCTACGCCAGGTGGCTCCACGCCAGGTGGCTCTACACCAGGTGGCTCTACACCAGGTGGCTCCACGCCAGGTGGCTCCACGCCAGGTGGCTCCACGCCAGGTGGCTCCTCGCCAGGTGGCTCTACGCCAGGTGGCTCCACGCCAGGTGGCTCTACACCAGGTGGCTCTACACCAGGTGGCTCCACGCCAGGTGGCTCCACGCCAGGTGGCTCCACGCCAGGTGGCTCCACGCCAGGTGGCTCCACGCCTGGTGGCTCCACGCCTGGTGGCTCCACGCCAGGTGGCTCCACGCCAGGTGGCTCCACGCCTGGTGGCTCCACGCCAGGTGGCTCCTCGCCAGGTGGCTCCACGCCTGGTGGCTCCACGCCAGGTGGCTCCACGCCAGGTGGCTCCACGCCTGGTGGCTCCACGCCTGGTGGCTCCACGCCAGGTGGCTTCACGCCAGGTCAGCTCACTTAAAGGTATTATCAATCGAATCACTTTCATCCAGTAGATGTTCCTCTAATCGTTTGTTTTACATGATGAGTTTTCTAACCCGAGACACAACAATCTATGGGTCTCTTTTGCGACATCATTCGGATACAAACATGTAATCCAGCGATCCAGATTACTTTTGCCTTTCTCTGCACTGTGCCCTTAGTTCAACTGACAAATGACCTGTATTCGGTCTTAGATTGGTTTAGTTTTAGTTCTTCTAATTGACGTACCAATATGCTTACGTTGCTATTTTGAGTGTTGTTACGGTATAGAGCTAGTTTCATTCACAGCCCTTGTTACTAACGAACATGTCTGAAATTTTTATTGTGAAACTAGATTGTTTAACGCGAGAAACAAACTGTTAGTCCCCCCCCCCCCCCCACCCATTTGACATACCACCCCCTCCCTACACCACACCACCCCTTCTCTGCCCCCTTCCCCCAAGAACAGCCCAGTCACACTTTAAAATATTTAATTCGATTTTAAAAAAGCGTAGTTTCACGATCAAACATCTAATTTCCATAATACAATCCCAGCCTGACAAGCTACACAGATTCTCGGGATGAAACAAATCACCAGCAACAGATGGTCGTGACATGTGTTCCAGTCCACATTAAAGACAATTGCCGTGATTACGTCAGTAATTTCATTTTGTGGCGGCAGATCCCAACCGCCCCCACTCACCCCACCACCAGGAGGGCATCATTCTGTCGTGACGTTTGGTAGGGGGAGGGGTGGGGGAGGCGCTTGTTTGTACCAGTGATGTAGCGCGTAATAAATCCAGGCACTGAACATTCCAGACATGATCAGCCAAACAACATTTTACTGGTGAGGGAACAGGCTGGGAATGGTATCCGGTATCGCAAGTTGGAGGGGAAATGGGGGAAGGGGGGATTTCGTTATAATTCGGGAAGGATCTGTGAGCTGGCTAATGGAGTTTAATGTAGATAAATGTACATCCATCAACATGGTTAGATCCAATATGGAACATAATTACAGAATGGTCGTGAATAATATTAGCAAGATAGAAAAGGAAAGGGACCTACGGGTTATAATAGATTATACAGAAAAGGTAGCAGTGAAAAAGGCAAATGCAATGTTAGGTATGATAAAAAGAAATATTAAACATTTGAACAAGGAAGTGATAGTCAAACTGTATAAAGCATTAGTTAGACCTAGATTGGAGTACTGTGTACAGTTGTGGAGTCCTTATCATAGAGGGGATATAAACATGCTGGAAAGGATACAAAAAAAGAGCGACAAAGTTGATAGTGGGATTCCAGAATTACAGTTATGAGGAAAGACTCAGAAAAACCGACCTACAGTGTCTAGAAGAAAGAAGAATACAGGTTAATAAGATGATCAGAGGAATGGATAAATTAGACTAACAAGGTGTTTTTTTTTAAATACAACCACCAACAAGAACAAGAGGGCATAGCTACAAGTTGACTAAAGACAGGTCCAGATTAGATACTAAAAATAATTTTTTTTTAAATCAGAGTGGACAATGCTTGGAATGTATTGCCACAGGAAATAGTGGAGGTAGTGGCAATTAATGTATTTAAGAATATATAGCATGCATATAGCTTTTTTTAAATATCAAATGAATGTAAAATAAACTGGTTGTATACAGACTTTGCGGAGTCTTCTAATCGACTATAAAGACGTGAAACCTGTTATCCAACGTCACCACGTAGAGGTGAAGTACGGTCTTGGCAGCTTTTGGTCGCTGACCCTGACGCTAGCAGACAGCTCTGAGTCGCTGGCCCTGACGCTAGTGGTCCGCTCTGGGTCGCTGGCCCTGACGCTAGCAGTCAGCTCTGGGTCGCTGGCCCTGACGCTAGCAGTCAGTTCTGGGTCGCTGGCCCTGACGCTAGCAGTCACCTCTGGGTCACTGGCCCTGACACTAGCAGTCAGCACTGGGTTGCTTGCCCTGACGATAGCAGTCAGCTCTGGGTCGCTGGCCCTGACGCTAGCAGTCAGCTCTGGGTCGCTGGCCCTGACGCTAGCAGTCAGTTCTGGGTCGCTGGCCCTGACGCTAGCAGTCAGCTCTGGGTCGCTTGCCCTGACGCTAACAGTCAGCTCTGGGTCGCTGGCCCTGACGCTAGCAGTCAGCTCTGGGTCGCTGGCCCTGACGCTAGCAGTCAGCTCTGGGTCGCTAATCGCTACAGCTCATATATGCACAACATCTTGCCCCAAAAGACACTACCGTATACCACATAAAGGTATAATCATTATAGCTCTCTTCTGTAAGAATTTATCACGTGACTTGACGAACTCCACTAAAACATTCCTAGTGGAGCCTAGAGTCAGCCATGGATGTCCAGCGCCATCCCTTTTATTTAACCCTACTACTGTAGCAGTGGAGACTTTGCCCCAACAGTTTGACTTGAGCGAATTAATGCAGATAGACACTGTAATTTGTAGTGACTCCAAGTCGGTTCTGGAGCCGCTGAGGAACACCCCAAACAAAGAAAAGGAGATATTCGTGGTAGGGAGGGCGATCAACACCATCATCACTGCTCACAGGATAAATGTCACCTTGTAATAGATCCCTGGACATAGTGTGCTACCAGGGAACAAGATGGCCGACAGATTGGCAAAAGCAGGAGCCTCGAAACAACAATTGGATAGACCCTGCAGTAACCACACAGTCAAACAAATTATTCAAAATAATACTCGGGAATTCTGGATGAACAGGTAAGCGACGGGAACAACAGGTGGGAGACGGGAACAACAGGTAGGTGACAAGAACAACAGGTAGGTGACGAGAACAACAGGTAGGTGACGAGAACAACAGGTAGGTGACGAGAACAACAGGTAGGTGACGAGAACAACAGGTAGTAGTGTATTTAGCGAAGTGTCACAGCCAAAAAGTAACGATGACATAAATAAACTACATAGAAGAGATCAAAGTCTCATCTTTCAGTTCCGAACAGAACATACCAGAGTCAATAGCCACTTAAACCGCATCAATGCACAGCACCTGCCCTTGTGCAGACATTGCTCTCATCCTGATGAAACAGTTCGACATCTACTCATTGAGTGCAAGTCGCTTGCGAACACGAAGAAAATATTCTTACAAGCACTGCCGACATTTGCCAACACACTGTACGGAGCAGTGAAATAACTGAAGGAGACCTGTATATGTATAAGAATGGCATGGGGCTGCCAAGAGCAGGCTTGCTCAGCAAGTATGGACGACAACAACCCTACACCTGAACTGAACGAAGATGTACAGTAGGAGCTCATTGGTGGGAAACCTTGACCGTGTAGACGACATCGCCATCCTTGCACAACGAGGAGATAGGCTGGCCACTGTCTACCAACAGAGCTGCTATACGGTGACAGAGCAAAAGGTAGACATAGGAAATGGTACAAGGACACGCTTGAGAATTCCCCGATCCAGTGAGGTTTTAACCGTAACGACTAGGAATGAATCGCCACAGATCGCTGAAACTGGCGCAGCATTAAGGCCGATGGTATTAAGACTCTGACCAAGACAATGGAGAAGGTGTTGAAGACTTTGTAATGTA
This sequence comes from Ariolimax columbianus, assembly GCA_036924085.1. Classification (NCBI taxonomy): domain Eukaryota; kingdom Metazoa; phylum Mollusca; class Gastropoda; order Stylommatophora; family Arionidae; genus Ariolimax; species Ariolimax columbianus. The sequence continues at coordinate 2,225,667 of JAVGWX010000020.1, read as the reverse complement.
GGTATTAAGAAGAATTAGTCGAGTATCCTGGATAGACAGGAAACCAATGCTGCCGTAGACGGAATATGTTAGACCGAAAGGTGCAAATATCGCAGTAAATCTGTAGACTAACAACACAACGCATTCAGTTCTCCGGACTTCATGTTGCTACTTGCAAAACTCTGTTCAGGACTTACTTGGTAGCGGGAGATTGAGAACGAACGAAGAAGAAAAAGATGAAGAAGAAGAAGAAGGAGGAGGAGGAGGAGGAGGACAAGGAGGAAGATGAAACCCAATAGCTAGGTTGTGGAACACCTCCAGGAGGAGAAGATAATTCTGACGGAAATAAAAAGAAGAAAAATATAATACTCTGGTCATGACAAGTGACATGACAGTCTGCTGAAAGTTATATTGGATGGAGGAGTGGTGGGAAGGAAAGTCAGAGGACGGCAGAGGTACAGATGGACAGACAACATGAATATGTGCTCGGGAGACAGTCTGATTGAGTGTACCAGCCGGGCACGTCACAGAGACAGCTGCAGATCCATTACCGTCAACCTCCGTTGCAGAGATAGCTCTTGATGATGATGATGCTAATAGACATGAGCTAGAAAAAATACATGAAGGTTTGCAGAGACGATCACCCCGCAAGTTAGCTCATAACATTACCCACCCTGGTGACGGCGGTGTTATATTCCCTTGTAGTAAGTGCAGCAGACAATTCAGAGCTCGGATTGGCTTATTTAGTCTCTTGGAACTCATGCGAGCAATGGATGGAGACAAGTAGTCTTTATTGATTACGATGGACAAACAGCCAACAAACAGCCAACAAACAGCCAGCAAACAGCCAACAAACAGCCAACAAACAGCCAACAAACAGCCAACAAACAAATACTAGAGAACATCACCCTACCGAGCAGAACAGCGAAGATGTTAGTGAAGACGAATCTGTCAGGGAATGACGTTTTTAAGGACGTCAATATGTTCACTGATTCACCCTGTACAGCTAATATAGCGACTTGCTAATTATCTTACAATGCTATAAAACTGATATGGCGACTTGCTAATTATCTTACAATGCTATAAAACTGATATAGCGACTTGGTAATTATCTAACAATGCTATAAAACTGATATAGCGACTTGCTAAATATCTTACAATGCTATAAAACTGATGTAGCGACTTACAATCCATCTTATAAGGCCACAGAGCTGATATATTGGCTTGAACTGTTATCGAACTTATATGTAGAGTTTCTACATTACAAATATTGTTAAATGTATAAATATACCAATAGTTTCTAGTGCCAGTTTTATCTTGCATGAATTCACGTGTTTAGATGTCCAAAAGTATTTTGGAGTGATTAAGTTAAGTCACAACTTTGTAAAACCTCCTTTGAAGTTCAATATATATATGGAACTGTGCTTCGTTTAGATCTACTGTTTGTTTTGTTAAAATTGTTTTGTTTTAATAATTATTCAACGATAAGGTCATGTTTCCATTCAGGATAGTTTTGACTGGGTTTTACTGTGTGAAGTCGAGCCGCGTGAATACATGTTGTAACTCTATAGATTAGTAAACTACTCAGGTAAACCTAGACTCTGCCACACCACAAACCAAAAGAAAAAAATTCATGATGTGTCCTATATCATATGTGGGTAATAACAATGGTACAAAAAACTGCAGATTGCAAATACGTCGTATCATTCACAGAGTTAACGTAGACTAATCATAGATCAAACGTAGACTAATCACAGATCTAACGTAGATTAATCACAGACCAAACGTAGACTAATCATAGAGCTAACGTAGAGTAATCATAGACCAAACGTAGACTAATCATAGATCTAACGTAGACTAATCACAGACTAATCAAATACTAAACGTAGACTAATTACATACTAAACATAGAATAATCACAGACCAAACATAGACGAATCACAGAGCATTGACAGACCAAACGTAGACTAATAGCAGAGCATTGACAGACCAAACGTAGACTAATAGCAGACCATTGACAGACCAAACGTAGACTTATCACAGGCCAAACGTAGACTAAAATCACAGACTATTAACAGAGCAAACGTAAATTAATCACAGACCATTGACAGACCAAACGTAAACTAATCACAGACCATTGACAGACCAAATGTCAACTATTCACAGACCATTGACAGACTAAATGTCAACTATTCACAGACCATTGACAGACTAAATGTCAACTAATCACAGACCATTCACAGACCAAATGTCAACTAATCACAGACCATTGACAAATGATTATGTTCTGAAATCTGGCTTATGTCTTACTGTGTCCTCAAAGTATAATTGCCCATACCACAGCTTCGCTGTTTTTCTTACCAGCCCTGCTGTTTTCTCATTTCATTTAGGTATTTCCATAACCAGGTTTATCTACACTAACCATTTTATCCATAAATGGGTTATCCATAATATCCATTTATATCCAATATATCATAAACTGGGTTTTGTAGACAAACCATTTATATTCATAATCTAAACTGGCTTATCTAAACTGATGTATCCAAACTAAATATTTATATCTAACCGCTAGTTTAACCAAACTAAAAATGAATTAAGTGATACTGGTTTATCCAAAATAACCATATTTATAAATATATATGTGTGTGTGTGTGTGTGTGTATATATATATATATATGAAATCGGTTTATAAAAAATATCAATTTTCATATTTTTTAAACAATGTATCTCCCAAACTAGCTTACCAAAGATAATTATTTATATTTTTAAATAGCTGCTTCAAAATTGTTATTTATTTTACAAGAAATAAACAGGCATCTATAAACTAACCATTTCCGCCCAAGTCTGGCTTTTTTAAAAAGAAACCATGTTTGTAGAAAATTGACTTATCTCGATTAACCATTTATATTGAGTATACAGCTCTACCATGACTGTAACTGTTTTTTAACTGGTGCCTGTTTCTATGACTGCAGTCAGATCTTTGCAGGAAGCCTGGCCCAAGTCAGTTGACTGATCCTGTAATAGTGGCTTCTCTGGAACTTTGTTACACATGATGATATTGTCAACCAGCCTTAACCGCCATTTTGTGACATGCGCAGTCAGGTGCAGTGACACTGCTTTTCTCCCTAAATTGGAATCTCAAGTATCCAAATAATTTACCAGACTCCCACAAAGGCCGCAGATTTCACAAATATTCAACTCTATATTATCCAGACCAAATATCCTTTGATTTATCCATTAGTCCTTACCTTTCCGTGAATCCATCTGTACTGGAAATCTGGTCTGGGACAAATTTAACGGAACAATAAGTTCAAAACAAAACTATTGCTAACAGACGAACAGACTCCTTCACGCTTGACTAGGTTAGTATCTTTCGATACGCCATCTCATACCACGTGATCATATCGTTTGGAAGAGGTATAAAGGCTTCGTTAAGTCGTGATTCACGGAAAACATTTAGAACGGACTGAAATCTGTATTGAATTTAAATTTGCTATGTTTTTTGAAGGACAGAAGTTTATTAGATAGATGGCCAAGAGTAGGGCATGGGGAATGTTAGGACAGCCAGTGAAGTCGAGAGCATGAGAGGCAGTGGAAGAGAGAGATACAAGATAAGGGATGGATGGCAATTTGGAAGTAAAAAACCGGCAGCGTTTAAATACGTTCAGAAGATAGATCATTCTGGAAGGTGTTGGTCGTAAGCAAATCACTGAATGGCTCTTAATGATGATGATTAGTAATGAATACACTGTCAGAGGTAGAGATGGAGGGAAAGGTGGAAGGTGGAGGGGGATGGTGGAGGGGGAAGGTGGAGGGGACTTGGAAGGAAAGGTGGAAGGTGGAGGGGGAAGGTGGAGGGGACTTGGAAGGAAAGGTGGAAGGGAAGGTGGCAGTGGGGGGGGGGGGGGCTAGAATGTACCCACTACCTTGTACAGGTGGGACATAGAATTACTGGCTCCAAGATACTGGTGTGGCATATAAGTTTCTTGCTACCTGATACAGGTGAGATATCGAATTTACCAGCTAAAGATACAGGTCGGACATAAAATTTACCGGCTACAGATACAGGTGGGATGTACACTTTTCTGGCTGTAGATACAGGTAACATGTTGAAGTGGACAAGATATATACCTGGCGTTCATACAGGACCGCGTAGAAGATAGACAGAGGGGCTAGGTGATAGAAATATTCATCTCTTACTCAACAAACATGAATGTTGACTAATCTGTTGTGATTAGAAGGTTCAGATATTTTCTATCCAAAAAAGGATAGATCATGAATCTGAAAATATATCCCTAAAATTGCCTAAGGCGTGAGCAACAATAAAAGCGCGTCAGGTCACCACACGAAATTCACCTGAAAAGATATTTACAGGTGAGAGAACTTTCAGACAGATCACTGCTGTCTTTATATTCTGGTCAAGTTAACACCTGAGAGTCTACAATGAAAACGATTCAGAAGAATAAGAAGACGACGAGGAAGAGGAAGAATTAGACAAAGAATACCAAGAAGAAGAGGAAAATAGTAGATGGAAGATGAAGAGAAAAAGAAGAAGAAGAAGAAGAAGAAGAAGAAGAAGAAGAAGAAGAAGAAGAAGAAGAAGAAGAAGAAGAAGAAGAAGAAGAAGAAGAAGAACAACAACAACAACAACAAAAAGAAGAAGAAGAAGAAGAAGAACAAAATGGAAGATGAAGAGAAAAAGAAGAAGAAGAAGAAGAAGAAGAAGAAGAAGAAGAAGAAGAAGAAGAAGAAGAACAACAACAACAACAAAAAGAAGAAGAAGAAGAAGAACAAAATGGAGAACAAGAACAAGTCCAAGAAGAAGAAGAAGAAGAAGAAGAAGAAGAAGAAGAAGAAGAAGAACAACAAAAAGAAGAAGAAGAAAAAGAAGAAGAAGAAGAAGAATAAAATGGAGAACAAGAACAAGTCCAAGAAGAAGAAGAAGAAGAAGAAGAAGAAGAAGAAGAAGAAGAAGAAGAAGAAGAACAAAAAGAAGAAGAAGAAAAAGAAGAAGAAGAAGAAGAAGAAGAAGAAGAAGAACAAGTCCAATAAGAAGAAGACGAGGCTTAAAATAATCTTCTCAGCATTTACCTTCCATTGATGATAAATACAGTTAAGAACTTCCCAACAACAAGAGTTGGAAGTACTTCTACACGACTAATATGTTCTCACACATCACATGTCACTGCTGATAGAACATCCGGGCAACGCGGGCCGGCCCTTGCACACAAACACCAACACACTTTTGAAATTAATATTTTCCTGGTCAAAGCTCGCGAACACAGTTCCAGGCCTGTCTGACAACGACACAGACTAACTTAATGGAGCCAGGCCTGGCCTCTCAGCAGTGGAGGTAGTGTCACCATGTCCGCCATCACAACCATCTACAGCTGATACTACCTCGCGACAACCAACGCACGAGCTCGGTGGCGAGGGATACCTAGCGCGCACAACGCACGCGCTCCTTCACAGTGGATATGAACCTGGTTCCGCTGAATATACGAAGTGCTTGTAAGAATCAATAAAGCAGTAATGGCGTGTCTAAATATTATTACTTTTATAAATGTTTCATAATGCTCAGATTATCAGCGCCATCATCAGCCGGAGAGGAGGAAGAAGAAGAAGAAGAGGACGATTTTGTGGGGGTGTATGCATTATGTGAACTATGGCCAATGGGTTGGATGCTTGGCTTACAAGCCCAAGAGACCAGATCAAATCACGTCGTGTTTGTTTGGCAGAACAGACCGCCTGTGTTCTAGATGGGTGTATGGAATGACCACTTTTCAGTCAACCCAGTTGTAAATGGGTACCTGGTATTGTTCACCTGAGACCTGGTATTGTTCACCTGAGACCTGGTATTCTTCACCTGATGGCTGGTATTCTTCACCTGATGGCTGGTATTGTTCACCTGAGACCTGGTATTGTTCACCTGAGACCTGGTATTGTTCACCTGAGATCTAGCATTATTCACATGAGACCTGGTATTATTCACCTGACACCTGGTATTGTTCACCTGAGACCTGGTATTGTTCACCTGAGACCTGGTATTGTTCACCTGAGACCTGGTATTGTTCACCTGAGACCTGGTATTGTTCACCTGAGACCTGGTATTGTTCACCTGAGACCTGGTATTGTTCACCTGAGCCTGGTATTGTTCACCTGAGATCTGGCATTATTCACATGAGACCTGGTATTGTTCACCTGAGACCTGGTATTGTTCACCTGAGATCTGGCATTGTTCACCTGAGATCTGGTATTTGTCACCTGAGATCTGGCATTATTCACATGAGACCTGGTATTGTTCACCTGAGACCTGGTATTGTTCACCTGAGACCTGGTATTGTTCACCTGAGATCTGGCATTATTCACATGAAACCTGGTATTGTTCACCTGAGACCTGGTATTGTTCACCTGAGACCTGGTATTGTTCACCTGAGATCTGGCATTGATCACCTGAGACCTGGTATTGTTCACCTGAGACCTGGTATTGTTCACCTGAGACCTGGTGTCCTTAGCAACATGTTTGAGCTGAGGGACGACGTCCACTACTAGAATCTGGAAGCAGAAGATGTCTTTAGGGCTGACCCCACCAACCTGTTTACATTTGGGGCCATCTGTTTAAACTTGCGTGACGGAAAATGTTTCTTGCAGCCCATTAAAATCTACATTGAAGAAAACTCGGCGATTGTCCAACGTTCTGTGAATATTGAATGTTTGTAATCATCATTATGTAGCTGTCGTATGTAGAGCCTCGATCCCACCCCAGTACGTCTGAAAGAAAACTCGAATATCTGTGAAATCTTTAGCTTGCTCAAAGGTTATACCCAAACATTCATTGACATCGTGGAACCATCGCCTTCTTGGTCGGACTCTGCCTCTCTTGCCCGCCGCCATACCTTCCATTACCGTTCTCTCAAGACCGTTGTGTCTTTTGAATTAATGAACGTGTCTCTTCCTTACTCAACTCTTGTCACATGTCAGTTCCTTACTCAACTCTTGTCACATGTCAGTTCCTTACTCAACTCGTGTCACATGTCAGTTCCTTACTCAACTCTTGTCACATGTCAGATCCTTACTCAACTCTTGTCACATGTCAGTTCCTTACTCAACTCTTGTCACATGTCAGTTCCTTACTCAACTCTTGTCACATGTCAGATCCTTACTCAACTCTTGTCACATGTCAGTTCCTTACTCAACTCTTGTCACATGTCAGATCCTTACTCAACTCTTGTCACATGTCTGTGTTCTCCCTTAACTCGGAGCACGGCATTCGGGGGAGGTTTCTGTAACATTTCGACTCGACGGACCCGATTCTCTTCCTTCACGTTTTGGTTAAGTGTCCATGTTTCCCAGCCGTATGCTACTACGGGAAAATCAGAGGTTCTCAAAATGTACGATTTTGTTGGTTTGCTGGTATTGTGCGATAGTTTCCTCAGGTTGTATTGTAATACAGCATGTCATTATTCTGATACCGCCCACCTGAAAGCTAAAATGTGTCCATTAGTGAGCGGTAGCGCCCAGATTGAAGAGCACTGATCTAGATAAATGGAAACAGGTCGGTATATTGTCTGGGAAACCCTAGCTACTACACAAGTCGTTCCTCAGCGCCTATAGTCTTCCCGCGACCGGCTGGAGTCGCAGAAGAGGCCGTCCTCGTACAGTATGGTTCCTGAAGATAGCGCCTTCCACCTCCGCTCTAGACGAGGCCTGAAACAATGCCACAAGTGGGTCATGGATGTGGCCGACCGACGCAACGGGGGCCAGACGCGTAAGCGAACATTATTATAACACTGTCCCTTCTTTCACAACATAGTTCCCACCAATATTGGTACACTTATCCCACGTGAGCTGCAGCGGTCAGCGACCAATTATTATGATTATGCTGTCCAGGGTAGCTAGCCACGAATACTGAAAGTAGGAGAATGATCATTTAGAGCAGCGGAAACAGATCGGTACTACATCCAAGAGGTTTTTCGCTGTGTCGTCATGAACTTTGGAAGTCTTCCAGCTTTTGCTGTAGCGTCAAACTACATGTGGAAGAAGGGGCAATTACTCTGCCTAATGATGTCAAGCTGATGGATTATCGTCTCATTTGGTTTACATGTATTGTAGAGTCACAATATTATACATGATTTTGTGTGAACATACATGTACACATACACACCAGCACACACACATACACATGTACATAAACACACACCAGTACACATACACACCAGCACACACACACCAGCACACACACATACACATGTACATAAACACACACCAGTACACACACACAAGCACACACACATGCACACACACATGCACACACACACCAGCACACATACAAACACATACACACACACACGCGATCGCACGCATGAGGATAAGTCAGTAAATAGGTCACAAATGATTATTTCAAAAACAGCTAAATGAAATACTTATATTGTCCGCTGTTACACAACATAATTTCAGCCGACATTCATATTTATTCAATGGCTCTAACAGTGCAAGGATAGACTAATTCGGTTTATTTTATGTTCCGTGGGTCATTTGTCTGGCTACCCACCGAGAGCATAATATCCGGAAATTCAATTGATCAAGCATTGTGCTGTAGGCTAAACCATGTGAACAACCTACAACAGTTGCAACACTTTCTAAGGTTTTCCGCTATCAGCTCGAATCATCTCAGCCTCCTGCCACACTTATGTTTTTGTTGCAATCTCAAGATGACGATCAGGTCGGCGTCAACAGCAACAGCTGACCATCCTTAAGAAAATATATGAGCCAAGTATGGACTGCTTTACGCGGCAAACACTTCTCGCTGCAAACAGGAAGCATCTCCTTATGATTATCTTTAGCAGAAAGTTTTCACCCACCCCTCGCCCCTAATCACTCCATCTCTTCATCTACGTAAACCGCACAATGGTACTCTGTTCTTTGATTTTACACTCCGTGAGTACGGATATCATTTTATATTTGAGCTGCGCACGGGCATGCGACCCCTACATTCGACTACCAACAGTGATCACATAGCAGATGTAGCTAAGCTCATTCATAGTATCAGAATCCCACACGCAACACCTGTATCCCATTATTTCTTGTATACAGTAGCAAGTAATTGCTCGGTGTATAATTGTATGACACATAAATACGAGAATAATTGACAACACAGTAGATTTATCTTTATTGTGCTGCTGGTATTGGCTACACTGGGCTGTCATTGTTTTTAAGTGAATTTACCCGAACTTTCAAATAAAATGTTTACCGTTTAAAAGAGCATGCTTCGCAGGGTATATCTTCAGCGTTGTGTAAGTTTCCTTTGAAAACCGTATAGAATTATCTGTTTCACGGACGTTCCACACCTCGCATCCATAAATCATTGCCGGGATGACTATGGAAGTAGAAGTGTATGTGCCTGTGTCCTTCCACGAGAAGCTGTACGGAAGTGTACAGAGCCTTGATTCGACTGTTGCCTTCGTTAGAGCCATTGACGTTGAGGTCTGAAGATGAACGAGGAAGAAAAAGATCTCTTGGCGTAATGAAGTTGACGGTATACGACACTTCTTTTCGTCGACTAGAGATTTCATGATCAGATTTGTGAGTGGCATTATCTCTTGGCATAGCTAGCTATAGGTGTTCAGAAGTCCAGAGTCACTCAGAGAGAAATCTAATGATGCGTTCTAATAATTTCGATAAGGGATGAGATCTGAAACGAAGACATTCAACACCAGACGTTGTAGAAGCGGAGACATCGGGCAATTATCGCTGGGCTGGACATATGGTTCGCTGGCCTGCCAACAGATGGACATGCGGTAGACATATCTGCCAACAGATGGACATGGGGTACGCATGCTTGCTAACAGATGGACATGTGGTACACGTGCCTGCTAACAGATAGACATGTGGTACGCGTGCCTGCTAACAGATGGACATGTGGTACGCATGCCTGCTAACAGATGGACATGTGGTACGCGTGCCTGCTAACAGATGGACATGTGGTACGCGTGCCTGCTAACAGATGGACATGTGGTACGCGTGCCTGCTAACAGATGGACATGTGGTACGCGTGCCTGCTAACAGATAGACATGTGGTACGCGTGCCTGCTAACAGATGGACATGTGGTACGCGTGCCTGCTAACAGATGGACATGTAGAATAACGTTTTGGTGGCCCCATGCCTCTACACGTCCACATGTCCTATGCGATGACGACATGCACTAACAAAAACCTAGACCCGCTGTGGTAAATTACTGCAAAAGATATGGACCCATACATAAAATGGTTGCCTTCCTGGAACACGGCACATCTGGCGGGATGAGGGCGAGGAAAATGTAAGTTAATGTATTGTGATGGGATGTAGTGCAATGTAATGTGATTTAATTTAATGTGGTGTAATGTAATAGAATGTGATAGTAATGTAATACGGGTGATACGATGTGAGGTAAAGTGATGCGATGTAATGTGATGTGATGTAATGTGATGTGATGTAATGTGATAGTAATGTAATGCGATGTGATGTGATGTGAGGAAATGTAACGTGATGTGACGTGATAGTATTATTTTGCTAGATGTAGTACATTGGCTGAAGTACAGTACTATATGTTCACAGGATATTATCTTGTAAGTCTGTGCAGGAATATTAGAACATCCAACATAAATTCTCTCCGTATATAGCAATGTTTTCGCACAACATCCAACTCACATAACGTACCATTTCTCATAGGATGTTGCTGTGGTCGACCAGTGAGCGGTAAGAAACTCGCCTCTCAAAGCGATGAATGAAAACGGCGTGGGTTCGAGCCTCGCAGGGTTCAAGCGATCCCTGGTCTCAAAGTAAGTGGGACCAGAATGCCTGTAACCTGAATGACTTCCAGTCATCTTGACTTGTCTTGCCACTGGTCTAAGGTGGCTCGGGACCAGAGAGTGAAGTTGATGACCAGCGCAATTCCCTCTCACTATAATCCTCATACAGCGCAAGTTACATCGCCAAGACAAAACCGTCTGATGATGGCGTCTTCATCGTTTGCGATGCGCCACTATCTTCTTCTTCTTCTTTGCGTTCAGGATCTTCTGGTCATGCTATATCTGCAGGCCAGTCGCCATGATGAAGTCTGTAGTCTTCACCAGGTCGGAGCGGCTGCCCCACAGCTTTTGTCTCAGCTCCGCACCCACTGGCCAGGTCTGGCATCTCATTTCCCTATAGATTGGACATTCTTGTAGAATATGCTCAGGGTTCTGGCATCCTGTTCCACATGGGCACTCATCGGTGTGTGAGATCTTCAGTCGGTACAGATGTTCTAGTAATCTGCAGTGTCCAGTTCTCAGGCGCAATAAGGGAGTTTGTTGATTTCTTTTGAGTTGGTGAATTGGTTCTGGCATCCTGCTTATGTTTCTGTCTTCTCCTCATTGGTGTATTTACTGATTTCTGATGATGTTCTTGATTTCTCTGAATGGTACTCGGTGATTAAATTGTGGCAACTAACTATTTCTCCAAACGTATCCTGGACACTTCGTCTGTCGTTCCCTACAAAATATAAGGTCTATATCTACAATGTTGTATCTTGTATAAACTTCACTGTCTCTTGTACTTCACATATCGGCCCATCATGTTTCCTAGACCAGTACGTGTATCATGTTTCTCTAGGCCAGTACGTGTATCATGTTTCTCTAGGCCAGTACGTGTATCATGTTTCTCTAGGCCAGTACGTGTATCATGTTTCTCTAGGCCAGTACGTGAATCATGTTTCTCTAGGCCAGTACGTGTATCATGTTTCTCTAGGCCAGTACGTGTATCATGTTCCTCTGACCAGTACGTGTATCATGTTTCTCTAGACCTAGACCAGTACGTGTATCATGTTTCTCTAGTCCAGTACGTGTATCATGTTTCTCTAGGCCAGTACGTGTATCATGTTTCTCTAGACCTAGACCAATACGTGAATCATGTTTCTCTAGACCTAGACCAGTACGTGTATCATGTTTCTCTAGGCCAGTACGTGTATCATGTTTCTCTAGACCTAGACCAGTACGTGTATCATGTTTCTCTAGGCCAGTACGTGTATCATGTTTCTCTAGACCTAGACCAGTACGTGTATCATGTTTCTCTAGGCCAGTACGTGTATCATGTTTCTCTAGACCTAGACCAGTACGTGTATCATGTTTCTCTAGACCTAGACCAGTAAGTGTATCATGTTTCTCTAGACCTAGACCAGTAAGTGTATCATGTTTCTCTAGACCTAGACCAGTAAGTGTATCACGTTTCTCTAGACCTAGACCAGTAAGTGTATCATGTTTCTCTAGACCTAGACCAGTAAGTGTATCATGTTTCTCTAGACCTAGACCAGTAAGTGTATCATGTTTCTCTAGACCTAGACCAGTAAGTGTATCATGTTTCTCTAGACCTAGACCAGTAAGTGTATCATGTTTCTCTAGACCTAGACCAGTAAGTGTATCATGTTTCTCTAGACCTAGACCAGTAAGTGTATCATGTTTCTCTAGGCCAGTGAGAAGGATGAGGAGGAGGAGGAAAAGGAGACGGAGAAGAAGGGGAAGAAGAAACAGAAAAGAAAAAGAAGAAGAACACCACCACCAACTACAGCTACAACCTCAACTACAACTTCAGCTACAACGTCAACTACAACTTCAGCTACAACGTCAACTATAACTACAGCTACAACAAAAACACGAACTTCAGCTACAACGTCAACTACAGCTACAACGTCAACTAAACCAAAGATTCAACGTCAACTACAGCTACAACTACAACGTCAACTACATCTACAACGTCAACTACAGCTACAACGTCAACTACAGCTACAACGTCAACTACAGCTACAACGTCAACTACAACTACAGCTACAACTACAGCTACAACGTCAACTACAGCTACAACGTCAACTACAGCTACAACGTCAACTACAGCTACAACGTCAACTACAACTACAGCTACAACTACAACGTCAACTACAGCTACAACGTCAACTACAGCTACAACGTCAACTACAGCTACAACGTCAACTACAACTACAGCTACAACTACAGCTACAACGTCAACTACAGCTACAACGTCAACTACAGCTACAACGTCAACTACAGCTACAACGTCAACTACAACTACAGCTACAACGTCAACTACAGCTACAACGTCAACTACAACTACAGCTACAACTACAGCTACAACTACAGCTACAACGTCAACTACAGCTACAACGTCAACTACAACTACAGCTACAACTACAACGTCAACTACAGCTACAACGTCAACTACAGCTACAACGTCAACTACAGCTACAACGTCAACTACAACTACAGCTACAACTACAGCTACAACGTCAACTACAGCTACAACGTCAACTACAGCTACAACGTCAACTACAGCTACAACGTCAACTACAACTACAGCTACAACGTCAACTACAGCTACAACGTCAACTACAACTACAGCTACAACTACAGCTACAACTACAGCTACAACGTCAACTACAGCTACAACGTCAACTACAGCTACAACGTCAACTACAACTGCAGCTACAACAAGATGACCAATTATTGCCAAGAAACTTTGACTACTACATATCCATCCATAAAACCGAATTTCCGTTTTCCTACCCCAGGGTATCCCAGACTAATGCCTGTCTTGCAATGTCCCCACGCTGACAAGTCGGTAGAAGGCTCCACGTTATTCGCCCATAAAGATGTCACCTGAGGGGCACATAACTCGATTCGTGTCGTCACGCAAGGTACATAACCCTTATTTATTATTTTTACATAAAAATGATTGTTTCCCTTACACTACTCTCATCTCATTTCGTCTTTTTCTTACCACAGGCGCTAAAGCAAGGCCACTTTCAGGAAGACTGTATCCTAGAATTTATAGTGGGGATTAGAACATAAAGGGATTTCGAGGTTGAGAATGCAAAACTGATTTAAATACATTTTAACACATATTAATATCACAGTAGGCCTGCTATTTGCTCTCTTAGCAGTTACATAAAAAAAGTCTCTTCTCACCTCACTTTGTTTTATTTTACTCTCTCCAACAGTCAGACTCTTGCACAACTTTCACACTCGCCCCCAGGGTGAGACCCTCCCATTGCACTTTGGTTGGGCTGGCTTCTGAGAGTGGACAAACCTAGCATAGGTACATACAGACGCACACATACATCCAAACACTGGTTTATGCGTCTTAATATCACCCAATTGACGACGGTCTGGGGTGGAACAGGCGCGCCTCCGCCAGTGAGGCAAACACGTAAAATAAACAAAACATTAAAACATGATAAAGTTTGAAGAAATATAAACAGCGCTTAAATAGTTAAACACATTTCTCTATTAAGCGATTATTCCAGATTATTGTTTGTTTGTTTACAGACACGCGACCCTGACGGGAGGTGGGTTCTTGGTCAGTATGTTTTACCTGAACTTGGCAAAAGGCGGGTTCTTGGTCAGCATGTTTTACCTGACCTTGGCAAAAGGCGGGTTCTTGGTCAGCATGTTTTACCTGACCTTGGCAAAAGGCGGGTTCTTGGTCAGTGTGTTTTACATGACCCCGGCAAAAGGTGGGTTCTTGGTCAGCATGTTTTACCTGACCCTGGCAAAAGGCGGGTTCTTGGTCAGCATGTTTTACCTGACCTTGGCAAAAGGTGGGTTCTTGGTCAGCATGTTTTACCTGACCTTGGCAAAAGGCGGGTTCTTGGTCAGTGTGTTTTACCTGACCCCGGCAAAAGGTGGGTTCTTGGTCAGTATGTTTTACCTGACCATGGCAAAAGGTGGGTTCTTGGTCAGTCTGTTTTACCTGACCCCGGCAAAAGGTGGGTTCTTGGTCAGTATGTTTTACCTGACCCTGGCAAAAGGCGGGTTCTTGGTCAGCATGTTTTACCTGACCTTGGCAAAAGGTGGGTTCTTGGTCAGCATGTTTTACCTGACCTTGGCAAAAGGCGGGTTCTTGGTCAGTGTGTTTTACCTGACCCCGGCAAAAGGTGGGTTCTTGGTCAGTATGTTTTACCTGACCATGGCAAAAGGTGGGTTCTTGGTCAGTCTGTTTTACCTGACCCCGGCAAAAGGTGGGTTCTTGGTCAGTATGTTTTACCTGACCCTGGCAAAAGGCGGGTTCTTGGTCAGTGTGTTTTACATGACCTTGGCAAAAGGTGAGGTCTTGGTCAGTGTGTCTTAGCTGATTCTGACGAGAGGTGAGGTCTTGGTCAGTGTGTTTTACCTGACCCTAACATCCAACTTGGCTCCCAGAGACCAACTCACATCCCTAGAAAAACAAATCTCGTCGGTGGATGTGGATCTCCTAGGTATCCAGGTAAATCAGATTGATGGATGATGGTTAGTGGTTCTCTAGCTGCAAGGTTGTCATGATGAAGGGGTTGGCAGTGGTAACCCTTCTAAACTTGATTATTTCTTTGGGGGGGGGGGGGGGGTGTGTGTGATAGGTACGAGAATATGGCAACTGACATACTGAGGACATGTCGTAAAAGGAGAAAAACAGTTGTCGCTAATAAGCCTAGGGTAGAAGTCTCTCCACGTCATTCACATAAGTTAAAACTCCACTACGAGTGCAATAACCAACTCAAGTGTGTGACTGTCCATCTCAAATAGCCCCACATATTTCTTTCACAGCCGTGATGGCCTCTGCCATCCTTCCCTCGTCTCCCCAGACAACGTCGTATCATCACGGGCTTCACAGCAAAGGGTAGAAAATGGTTACGACTCTGTGTCACATTCACATCAATCGTTCTTTTTGTTGGTTTAAGAGCAACTAACTACATCAATCAACTACAACAACCAACCATAACAACAACAACAATCTTTATTAATGCCGTTATACGTCATTCACGGAAGGCCATCTCCCTCCCCAACAACCACAAAAGCTTGCCCTGATAGTGGCTTATGCCATTCACGGAAGGCCATCTCCCTCCCCAACAGCCACAAAGGCTTGCCCTGGAAGTGGCTTATGCCATGCACGGAAGGCCATCTCCCTCCCCAACAACCACAAAAGCTTGCCCTGACAGTGGCTTATGCCATGTACGGAAGGCCATCAACCCAACAACCACAAGGGCTTGCCCTGACAGTGGCTTATGCCATGCACGGAAGGCCATCAACCCAACAACCACAAGGGCTTGCCCTGACAGTGGCTTATGCCATGCACGGAAGGCCATCAACCCAACAACCACAAGGACTTGCCCTGACAGTGGCTTATGCCATGCATGAAAGGCCATCTCCCTCCCCAACAACCACAAGGGCTTGCCCTGACAGTGGCTTATACCATGCACGGAAGGCCATCAACCCAAAAATCACAAGGGCTTGCCCTGACAGTGGCTTATGCCATGCACGGAAGGCCATCTCCCTCCCCAACAACCACAAGGGCTTGCCCTGACAGTGGCTTATGCCATGCACGGAAGGCCATCAACCCAACAACCACAAAAGCTTGCCCTGACAGTGGCTTATGCCATGCACGGAAGGCCATCTTCCTCCCCAACAACCACAAAAGCTTGCCCCGACAGTGGCTTATGCCATGCACGGAAGGCCATCTCCCTCCCCAACAACCACAAAGGCTTGCTCTGACAGTGGCCATGGAGAAATTGATCGTAAAATGTATTTGTGACGTGCGCACGCGCTCAGTGAGTGACAGATGGTTAGACCAATCATTAGCAGATGAACTCCTCCAAAGCCGAGCACGCACGCGACTCTCGTACGCCCAATCCCAGGGAACGAGCCAGGCCTCGTGGTTGGGTTGTGGGGATACTGGAGGATTTCACAAGTTATTATTTTGTTAAGTACGTTATGACTAATAAGGGTGTACCACATATGCCATCTGCGGTCATCTTCACTCCTGTTCTACTTGGAAAGGGGAGGGGGGAGGGGTGGCAAGAGGGGATTAATAAGTCTCCAGAAATCCACATTTGTTGCAAACCTCTACCAAAGAGGGGTGTTAATATTGCCAGCAACATCATCACGTGAAAAAAATATATACAGAAACTGCAAACGCAGGAATATGTCAATTGTTTTAAGGAAAGCGTCAGTACTGAGCCATCTGCTGTGGTGGATGGCCTCATGCTCGGTAGGGAACGAAATGGAGACTAGAATACCATACTGGTAATGTGTGGTTGAAACTGGAGTTTAATTACTGTGTACACGTGCTCCACAGAGAGAAGTGTTAGCTCAAGACTATTCCCTGGGCCTAGATGTGGTAGACAATGTTTGTGACAATCTTCCCTACCGGCGACTTCTTCCTTTTCCTTGTCTTCCCTACCGGCGACTTCTTCCTCTTCCTTGTCTTCCCTACCGGCGACTTCTTCCTCTTCCTTGTCTTCCCTCCTCGGGACTTGTTCTTTCTCTTCCGTGTCTTCCCTACCGGCGACTTCTTCCTCTTCCTTGTCTTCCCTCCTCGGGACTTGTTCTTTCTCTTCCTTGTCTTCCCTACCGGCGACTTCTTCAGCTTCCTTGTCTTCCCTTCTCGGGACTTGTTTTTTCTCTTCCTTGTCTTCCCTACCGGCGACTTCTTCATCTTCCTTGTCTTCCCTCCTCGGGACTTGTTCTTTCTCTTCTTTGTCTTCCCTACCGGCGACTTGTTCTTCCTCTTCCTTGTCTTCCCTACCGGGGACTTGTTCTTCCTCTGCCTTGTCTTCCCTACCGGCGACTTCTTCCTCTTCCTTGTCTTCCCTACTGGGGACTTGTTCTTCATCTGCCTTGTCTTCCCTACCGGGGACTTGTTCTTCCTCTGCCTTGTCTTCCCTACCGGGGACTTGTTCTTTCTCTTCCTTGTTTTCCCTACTGGGGACTTTATTCCCGAAAAAGATACCCACCATTCAACAGACTTGTGCAAAGAACAACCACAGATTATATAGAAACTGGGATCAAGACGCTGAGCAGCTCATGAGCTGCAGTGGTCAGCGACCCATAGCTGACTGCTAGCGTCAGGGCCAGCGACCCATAGCTGACTGCTAGCGTCAGGGCCAGCGACCCATAGCTGACTGCTAGCGTCAGGGCCAGCGACCCATAGCTGACTGCTAGCGTCAGGGCCAGCGACCCATAGCTGACTGCTAGCGTCAGGGCCAGCGACCCATAGCTGACTGCTAGCGTCAGGGCCAGCGACCCATAGCTGACTGCTAGCGTCAGGGCAAGCGACCCATAGCTGACTGCTAGCGTCAGGGCCAGCGACCCATAGCTGACTGCTAGCGTCAGGGCCAGCTAACGAGAGCTGCCAAGACTTTTATACTCCTCCACGTGGTGATCCCTGGACAACAGGCTGCAGCATGGCTGACTGGCTAAAGAATATGAATCGAAGAGGGCAGGCTAACCCAGTACCTCAAAAATGCTTGCTGTTGTCGGATTTTGCGAACCGAAAGGTTTAAATATTACAGAAAATCTGTTAAATTTGATGACGCCTTCCGTTTTTCGGACTTCCTGCAAGTAGCGTTACTCAGGGGTGGGTAGCGGGAGTTTGAGCACGAACGAAGAAGATACATCGGCTGGAAACATTGCCACCGACCAGGGAGGGGGAGGAGAACACCATCTTTTGGGTTGTGCATCATTGTTAGAGCTGTGCAAGCAACGACTACCACCAAACCCCTCTACCACCAACCCCTCTACCACCAACCCCCTCTACCACAAACCCCCTCTACCACCATAACTTTCTACCACAAACCCCCTCCCTCACCAACCACCTCCTTCACCAACCCCCTCCCTCACCAACCCTCTCTACCACCAACCCCCTCTACCACCAACCCCCTCTACCACCAACCTCCTCTATCACCAACTCCCTCTACCACCAACCCCCTCCATCACCAACCCCCACTACCACCAACCCCCTCTACCACCAACCCCCTCTACCACCAACCCCCTCTACCACCAGCCCCCTCTACCACCATCCTTTTCTACCACAAACCCCCTCTATCACCAGCCCCCTCTACCACCAGCCCCCTCCATCACCAACCCCCTCCCTCACCATCCCCTTCCTCACCAACCCCCTCCCTCACAAACCCCCTCCATCACTAGGCCACTCCATTACCAACCGCTTTCTTCACCAACCCCCTCCTTCACCAGCCCCCTCCATCCCCAACCCCCTCCATCACCAAACCCCTACCTGACCAAACCCCTTCCCTCACCAACTCCCCCATCACCAATCCCTTCCATCACCAACCCCCCCCCCCCATCACCAACCCCCTTCCCTCACCAACCCGCTCCATCACCAACCCCCTCCCTCACAAACCCCCTCCATCACTAGGCCACTCCATTACCAACCGCTTTCTTCACCAACCCCCTCCTTCACCAACCCCCTCCATCCCCAACCCCCTCCATCACCAAACCCCTACCTGACCAAACCCCTTCCCTCACCAACTCCCCCATCACCAATCCCTTCCCTCACCAACTCCCCCATCACCAATCCCTTCCATCACCAACCCCCCCCCCCCCCCCCCCCCCATCACCAACCCCCTCCCTCGCCACCTTCTGTATGGAGACACAAAACTATCAAAGACTTCGGAAACAATCCACTCCCTGCCACACAAAAATACAAACTCATTATCTCGAAGTTCAAAACAAATGAGTCCCACTCTCTTTCGTCTTCTCGAACCTCTCACACAGACCTTGACCTAGTTAAGGGACGTCTCTGTCCATTTTATCACATGTTCGGATTATTTCATTTTTTTAAAAATTCTTCATTAAATTATCCTTTGTCACTGACGAATGCCCTTTGGTCGTAACTATTTATTCTTCTTCAAATATCAGCCCACGCAGAAGGGATCCTTCTTTATGCGTTTATCAGTGTGGAATGTGCTGGGACAGGAGGTAGATACCACACCAACTCCTACCCCCGATAATTATGAGCTGGCAGGTGTACACCAATTCACATCCCTAGACCCAGAATTAAACAGTCACTTTGGCAAAGTTGCTGATACATTTGCTCGCCTCACAACGTCGGTTTGGTAAAACCAGAAACGGACAATTAAAACCAAAGATACAGTGTACAATATATGTGTCATCAGCTCGATCTGTGTGGTAGCAAGACTTGTGCAACATATACCATACAAAAGCTGCAAGATATGCCATATAAAAGCTTCAACATATGCCACAAAAGAGATGCAACATATGCCATACAAGAGCTTCAAAATATGCCACACAAAAGCTGCATGTACACCTAACATCTACACCGCCTGCGATCCATTCTTTGGATCAAATTGAGACACAGTTATAAATGCAGAGATGCACCCTCGCACCGGTCTCCCAGGAATGTGCCCTCTCTATAGACAGGGAAGACGATATGAAGGCCTGGACATGAGTCTGGCATCGTTGGAAGAGCGAAGAGCGATCTAAGTGGAGATGTACCCGGGAGGATCAAGTCGTGCTAGTTGACAGGAAGCTCTTGCAGCATGAAGGAGCGAAGCAGCAGCGCCGAAAGGAGAAACAAAAACATACAAGCTAAGAGGTAAAACTTCAAGGTCGCATTAACCTATAGTCAGTCACGACTAAAATGGGCTACTTTAGTAATGGCTGAAAAGGGCTACTTTAATCAGTCATGGCTGAAAGCGGCAACTATAATTGTTCATGTCTAAAACCGACTAATATAATCAGTTATAGCTGAAAGGGCAACCACAGTCAGTCATGTCTAAACTGGGCTACTATAGTCAGTCATGTATGAGCGGGGCTACTATAGTCAGTCATGTCTGAACGGGGCTACTATAGTCAGTCATATCTAAAAGGGCTACTATAGTCAGTCATGTCTGAGCGG
The DNA here is from genome assembly GCA_036924085.1 of Ariolimax columbianus. Classification (NCBI taxonomy): domain Eukaryota; kingdom Metazoa; phylum Mollusca; class Gastropoda; order Stylommatophora; family Arionidae; genus Ariolimax; species Ariolimax columbianus. The sequence goes on along the minus strand of JAVGWX010000020.1, from coordinate 2,204,972 downwards.
GGCTCTATAGTCAGTCATGTCTGAACGGGGCTACTATAGTCAGTCATGTCTGAGCGGGGCTACTATAGTCAGTCATGTCTGAACGGGGCTACTATAGTCAGTCATGTCTGAACGGGGCTACTATAGCCAGTCATTTCTAAAAGGGCTACAATAAATATGTGACAGTGTCAGTCATGTGACTGAAGTGGGATTCAGTGGTGGTACAAATAGCGGTAACTAGAAGCGTGGAAGCTAATTTGAGCTGGACTGAAGGTTAAACTGCCGAGAAAGACAATATATGCCGAAGTGTTCAGATTGCAGAGGTCAGTTAAATTCTTCTTCTAACAAAGCCGGCCTGGATGGTCAGATGGTCAGTCCTGCGGGGGTTACCGTCCATAGTTTGGGGAGACAGGTGTACAAATTTGATATGTGTAAAACGGTTCGTTCAGTGTTGGGGAGAGTTGTGGGTCAGAGGGAGAGTTGTGGGTCAGAGGGAGAGTTGTGGGTCAGAGGGAGAGTTGTGGGTCAGAGGGAGAGTTGTGGGTCAGAGGGAGAGTTGTGGGTCAGAGGGAGAGTTGTGGGTCAGAGGGAGAGTTGTGGGTCAGAGGGAGAGTTGTGGGTCAGGGGGAGAGTTGTGGGTCAGAGGGAGAGTTGTGGGTCAGAGGGAGAGTTGTGGGTCAGGGGGAGAGTTGTGGGTCAGAGGGAGAGTTGTGGGTCAGAGGGAGAGTTGTGGGTCAGAGGGAGAGTTGTGGGTCAGAGGGAGAGTTGTGGTTCAGAGGGAGAGTTCCTAAGAATGCTAGTTAGGTTTGTTGCAATAATTATATGGAGGATTAGATCAGACCTTTGCATAGTTTCTAGAGGATACCTTAATATTGTGGAGAATTTCAGCTATTTATGATTTGGGGACAAGTTACCACGGGAAGTTGGGAGAGGTTAACATCGTTCATGCGGTGGTAGTGTCCACAAGAGACAAGAAGATTGGTAGGGGCTCCAGAAATGGGGAACTTGACATTTGTTACAGAAACTGCAGGCTAAGTGGTGACATGAGATGCGAGCTAGTTAACAGGCTAGGGACAGAAGTACATCGTGACCGGCGACCATGTTGGATCGGAGGGCCTTAGGAGAGCATGAGGAGCCAATAAAAACCAAAACACGAGTTAGTACATAGCTGGCCAGGAGGTTCTTATACTATGGGTTCAGTAAGCACTGCACATTGTTGCCTATTGGCAGGGACAGTGAACTGACCCCAACGAATATCAGAGCAGGTGTCAAAACGCAGTGGTGGATTCTACAAATCTTGTTCGTTTGGCATGACTGAAAGGACAAAAAAAAAACAATTACCAACTCTCAACCAAATCTACCAGTTTGTTGTCCTTTCCAGCATGCCCAAGAGCAAGACATGTTAAATCCACAACCAGGTTTTCAGTACTATTTTCACATTCTATGGGGGTACGTTTACTACCCCTTACATTATGTAATCATGTACAATGTCTAAACTCATAGTGGGAAATCTTCCCGACCAGCTCTGAATGCACTTTCTCGTGTTTTGACTTGTAATACTCCATAATGCTTTTTCCTGAGGCGCCTCCTATCGAAAATGGCTGCCGATCACAAGGTACCTCTGTCACCACTCATTTGACTAGATCGCAGCTTTTGTCACCGTTTGGTCTGCCCCGCCTTTCAATTTGTCATATCCCCCATTTCTGGAGCCATTACCGATCCTCTTGCGTCCTCTATGACAGTTCCAGCTTGAGCATATGCGTTTAGGGCAGAGAGATTGGGCTGGCAACTCTTAGAACACAGGTTGCCTAAATGTGTGCCAAGGTCAATCACCAGTTTGACACTAGGTCGACAATAGAAATGACTGGTTTAGGTGGAAAACTGTCTGGTACAGGGATGGATGTTCGGAGTCGGGGTGGGGGTTCGAAGCTGACCACTCTGGCGTTCCGAATTGGCGCAGTGAGACTTGGTGACAGTCAGATGCCGGCACGACCTGCTACACCATTTAGAGCGACAGGGTCCAGTGATAGTCATCCAAAAACAATTAGTTGAGGTTCCAAATTAGAGTGATGGCTAAGTCAGACAAACCAACAGAAGACCATTGGACAGCCATATTCTTGCTTGAGGCTATAAAATACTCTGCAAGGAAAAACTCAGGAGACTGACTAGGAGGAGGCTGAGAGGCTGTCAGGAGTCTGAGAGTGAGTGAGTTTGCAGGGTGATTTCACCTTCATTCACCTGAAGTTTTGGTCAGTCGCTCAATAGATGTTTTTGTTGGACACCCTGTGAACAGTAAGAGATCTGAATGTGTGTCGTATGTGTTGGATATCCTGTGAACAGTAAGATATCTGAATGTGTGTAGTATGTGTTGGACACTTTGTGAGCAGATTATATGTGAATGCACAGGTCGACTGAGTACATGATCACAAGTGAGTACGTGATCCGATTATAATTGACGTGATCTAATTACATATGAATGCACAGATCGCCTGATCATACGTGAACCGATTGTATGTGAATGCACAGAACGTAATTCGATCGTGATGATGAGTTTGTGATTGTGTGTTGAGTGTGCAGATACGGGAGTGCTGGGGCAAGAAACTGGCTTATGTAGTTTGGAAGTCCCCTGCATTTCGTAGTCGCACCCTAGTCGACTTGTCCTTTACTTGCCACTGGGGTCCGGCGACACGAGACGAGAGAGTGAGGCAAAAAGTAGCCCAGTTAATCCTTACTAAAAATAGCACTAGCAAAATAAATTATGCCATCATCATCTACGATGGACGGCGGCCTTTGCCGATTTAGTTTAGATGTACTTTGCTTTTTGTTGATATTCATGTTATTAAATCATGTATATTTTGTTGAGTGTTATTTACTGTGTGAAGTCGTGTGGTGGTGTGGATACATGTCAGATAAGTAAACTACTCAGATAACTTATACTCTACCACACACCTCGTCAGCAAATCATGCTTAGCTCAAACTTCAAAACATTTAGACACTACGGCATGGGTGAATCTAATCCTCCCTATAATTATTACTACAAATATAACTAGCACCACTAGGAACAACCCCTCTGAATAACCACCACTGAAACACCTGCTTTACACGTCTCAAACACGAAAACCTATCGCACCAAACCGTGTATAAAATCTGAAGTAAAACTGATCATCCAACTTTCCCCTACCTGATAGACAATAAAAATCGAGTCCATCTTTGTCAAAACAAAATCACACAATTTAGCTGACCTTTGCATGAACTGTCCGACATGAAATATCTTTCTCACCTGTGGGCCTACACTCCAGCTATCTTTCTCACCTGCCTACCTACAGTCCAGCTATCATTCTTACCTGTCTGCCTACAGTCCAGCTATCTTTCTCTCCTGTGGGCCTACACTCCAGCTATCTTTCTCACCTGTCTGCCTACAGTCCAGCTATCTTTCTCACCTGTGGGCCTACACTCCAGCTATCTTTCTCACCCGTGGGCCCACACTCCAGCTATCTTTCTCACCTGCCTGCCTTCAGTCAAGCTATCTTTCTCACCTACCTGCCTACAGTCCAGCTATCATTCTTACCTGTCTGTCTACAGTCCAGCTATCTTTCTCACCTGTGGGCCTACACTCCAGCTATCTTTCTCACCTGTGAGCCTACACTCCAGCTATCTTTCGCACCCGTGGGCCCACACTCCAGCTATCTTTCTCACCTGCCTGCCTTCAGTCCAGCTATCGTTCTCACCTGTCTGCCTATAGTCCAGCTATCGTTCTCACCTGTCTGCCTACAGTCCAGCTATATTTCTCACTTGTCGGCCTACAGTCCAGCAATCTTTCTCACCTGTCGGCCTACAGTCCAGCAATCTTTCTCACCTGTCTGCCTAGAGCCCTTCTAAAATTAGCTTCCACCCTTCTAAGATCCGCTATTTCTACAACAATGAATTCATACCTTCGTCACGTGACTAACACTGTCACATATTTACCATACCTCTAAAAATACACGAAATTAGTCACTTTAAATCCAATATGGGATCATGACATTCATATTTCCCCAATTAATTGGCATTTGCTTATGTACATAATATTACACTACATATTCACACACAAATGTCAAACCTGTCATTTGACCTCATGTCATACCGCTATGAGATCAAACCTGTCATTTGGCCGTCATGTCATACCGCTATGAGATCAAGCCAGGACGTCACCAGCTGAGATGATGTTAGTTGGCTCCCTTCATTAAATATTTTAATTGTTAAGTCCCCTATATTGGCTATCTGAGCCTTTATTTTCTTTTATATACATATCCTAGTCTCCTTCTGGTTATACCTACTTTAATAGCATCATATTAAGGCAATAAACAGTGATTAAACTCATATGAGACATCGCATACACATGTTATGAGGTGACATACAAATCACACTCTCCGTCACTTTACTAGTAAATGTATATACCTAACTTGTCTAAGGTTTTCATTTACTGGGCAAGCTCTCACATTACATCCTAACACCTCCCTTTTACATCTCAGTATACCGTTTCATCTATAAGGGTTGGCTGCTACCTCCGTGCTCCATCCCATCGAGCAGTATAGCTTTCTTCACCATAGGAGACACATCATTCTCATAGGCATGATCTCGTAGCACCTTCCAAAAACTATTTATCGGGACTTGCTTGATTTGCTAATCTTCTAAAAGCACAACACATAATCATTCCTCTCAATAATACGCTGTACAAACGGCTTTCGACAAGCACAACCAAAACAAAAATGAAAGATTTAACATTATTTTATAAAACGTGACAAAATAAATAAAGAAAGAAAGAAAGTCCATAACCAACCTTACAAGAACGCATATCAGTTCATTCAAGGAAACGTTTCAATGTTACACTTTATAGAACATTCATCTTTCTGAACAAAAGTGTCTCCAGCAACAATCCTATGCTACAGTCCAATTTCATGTTAAGTAAGCTTGCGCGCTCTATGGAGGGCCGGTCGTGAAGATATCTTAGAACAATATTAGCAACACAAAGATGAAGATCTCGAGCAATGTATGTTCTCCCTGACACAGCTCTCAGCATAACACCCAAGGTTGGTCAAACAGTGGATCACATCCCACTGCAATATTGAAGGCAATGAAGCTGCAGACAAACTAGCAAAGAGTGGAGGAGCATCCCCACAAACAGACCTGAGCATACCCACAAACAGACCTGAGTATCACATATAATGAGACCAAGACCGTAATTAAAGCCAACTTCAGGGTAAAATGGGCTGATCAACATCCCGACTTACGAAAAGAAGACAGCTACTATAACTTAACTAGAGAAGAGCAAGTCATCATCTTCAGGCTGAGAACTGGGCATAACAGACTCAAGGGTCATCTTTACAACAAAATGAGGATTGAGACAGATGACAGGGACAGATGACAGGTGTCCGTGTGGGGAGCATACCATGACCTTGCAACACATCCTACAAAGCTGCATGCTCACGCAGAAAAAGAGAGAACAATGCTGGCCTTGTGAGACAGGTATGAGACAGAAGCTGTATGGAGACGAAACAGCCTTACAAACAACGGTGTCCTTTGTAAGAGAAACCGGAACCTTGATCTGAGGATGTAAGAGAAACCGGAACCTTGATCTGAGGATGTAAGAGAAACCGGAACCTTGATCTGAGGATGTAAGAGAAACCGGAACCTTGATCTGAGGATGTAAGAGAAAACGGAACCTTGATCTGAGGATGTAAGAGAAACCGGAACCTTGATCTGAGGATGTAAGAGAAACCGGAACCTTGATCTGAGGATGTAAGAGAAACCGGAACCTTGATCTGAGGATGTAAGAGAAACCGGAACCTTGATCTGAGGATGTAAGAGAAACCGGAACCTTGATCTGAGGATGTAAGAGAAAACGGAACCTTGATCTGAGGATGTAAGAGAAACCGGAACCTTGATCTGAGGATGTAAGAGAAACCGGAACCTTGATCTGAGGATGTAAGAGAAACCGGAACCTTGATCTGAGGATGTAAGAGAAAACGGAACCTTGATCTGAGGATGTAAGAGAAACCGGAACCTTGATCTGAGGATGTAAGAGAAACCGGAACCTTGATCTGAGGATGTAAGAGAAACCGGAACCTTGATCTGAGGATGTAAGAGAAACCGGAACCTTGATCTGAGGATGTAAGAGAAACCGGAACCTTGATCTGAGGATGTAAGAGAAAACGGAACCTTGATCTGAGGATGTAAGAGAAACCGGAACCTTGATCTGAGGATGTAAGAGAAACCGGAACCTTGATCTGAGGATGTAAGAGAAAACGGAACCTTGATCTGAGGATGTAAGAGAAAACGGAACCTTGATCTGAGGATGTAAGAGAAACCGGAACCTTGATCTGAGGATGTAAGAGAAACCGGAACCTTGATCTGAGGATGTAAGAGAAACCGGAACCTTGATCTGAGGATGTAAGAGAAACCGGAACCTTGATCTGAGGATGTAAGAGAAACCGGAACCTTGATCTGAGGATGTAAGAGAAACCGGAACCTTGATCTGAGGATGTAAGAGAAACCGGAACCTTGATCTGAGGATGTAAGAGAAACCGGAACCTTGATCTGAGGATGTAAGAGAAACCGGAACCTTGATCTGAGGATGTAAGAGAAACCGGAACCTTGATCTGAGGATGTAAGAGAAACCGGAACCTTGATCTGAGGATGTAAGAGAAACCGGAACCTTGATCTGAGGATGTAAGAGAAACCGGAACCTTGATCTGAGGATGTAAGAGAAACCGGAACCTTGATCTGAGGATGTAAGAGAAACCGGAACCTTGATCTGAGGATGTAAGAGAAACCGGAACCTTGATCTGAGGATGTAAGAGAAACCGGAACCTTGATCTGAGGATGTAAGAGAAACCGGAACCTTGATCTGAGGATGTAAGAGAAACCGGAACCTTGATCTGAGGATGTAAGAGAAACCGGAACCTTGATCTGAGGATGTAAGAGAAACCGGAACCTTGATCTGAGGATGTAAGAGAAACCGGAACCTTGATCTGAGGATGTAAGAGAAACCGGAACCTTGATCTGAGGATGTAAGAGAAACCGGAACCTTGATCTGAGGATGAACGAAGAAGAAGAAGTATCACTGATACCACCGAATGCGTCGATAACATTCCGATTGTGATGTTGTTGTTGTCGTTGTCGTTGCCGTTGCCGATGTTGTTGTTGTCGTTGTTGTTGTCGTTGTTGTTGTCGTCGTTGTTGTTGTTGTTGTTGTTGTTGTCGGTGTTGTTGTTGTTGTCGTTGTTGTTGCTGAGTGCCCACAATAAGTAACTTTACGCTTGTGTGCGCCCTGAAAAGGTGGTGGTAGCTTTCTTCAAATTTTGAGGGTGCTAATGAAGGTGGACGGCGGTCATCCAGTCGGTTGTGCTGTGCGCGATGCTCACTACTACGGGGATCACGTACAGCCACGTCTCGAATGTATTTTGAAAAATGTATTCATAAGGCTGTATTAAAAACAACCTAAATGAATTGGACATTATTTTAACATGTTTACAGTACTCAGTCACGCTGTTTTAAAAATAGATGTTTTAACATTCAAATACATCGAGTTAAAAATAAACACCTGATTATCCCGTACCGCAATTAGACATTTCATCAAATGTGGAAAACAGCCAAGGTCAATCATGCGAAATCTCGTTCAGTTATAGGTGTATCCCTATCTCATAGTTTGTGGGGTCGGTATTGTGACATCAAGTTGCTTTTTCAAAAGTTACATTGAAACAATTTCAAAATGAGTTTGAAGTGTATGTTTATAACAACGAAGAAAGTTACCTTTTTACTATAACAGTTCTCCGCAGGGAATCTAAGATAGGTGATTTATATCTTGATATTCATGACCCAGAGAAACGGACGCAATTGGCGCTTGGTCTGGATAGATCATCCTTTAACCGTTGGATTGGACAGGACTCAGTGTGCACTCATATCAAGCAAAGTAGGAAATGGACATTTGACGAAATCGACAGAGATGTCATAAAATGGTAGATATTGAAACTGTTGATGAAAATTCAACTTGATACTCTGCTGAAACTCAAAATAACTTTGCAATCCGACTGCAGTTTTGAAGTTTCCAAAAGTACTATTTGGGAAATCCTTAGAGTCTCCGGCTTTACATTCAGAAAAACTTCAGGTGGCAGGAATATTATATGTGAAAAGCCATAGTTGATTGCTGCCCGAAGCAAATACCCGAGACAGATACGTGAACGACGTAGGCAAGGCTAAGATATTGGAAACTTGAATGAATTATGGGTCAATGCACATCACACATATGGTAAAGAATGGCAATCAGTTCACGGTGAACAGAAAAGACAAATTCCAAGCAGCAAAGGACAGTGCATTACTCGTACTAACGTTTGCCAGAAGCAGGGAAAACGGACTTGTCCATGACGCTGAACTTATTTTCCAATCAAAAAGTAATGACGGTAGAGACTACCACACTGATATGGATGGACAAATTGTCAGGCACTGGATGACGAAGGAACTGCTTCCAATTCTGGATAGACCGCCACGCCTAGTAATGGATAATGGATCATATCATAATCCAGTATCAGAGGAAGACAAAGTATGAACTTCCTCAAATACAAAAAGCTCAAATTGGGTCATGGCTAGATAAGGAAAACGTGAATTTCGACGACACGTGAGTTCTTGCAGCTTGTGAGGAAGACAAATCAGACAAAGGTGTATCATATTGACAAAATCATTGAAGAGTACGGCCACACTTCTCTGAGACTACCTCCATATCGTGCGCATCTAAACCCTCCAGAGCTTGTGTGGGTTAAAGTCAAAAGACAAGTTGTCGAACAGAACAGAACATTAAAAATGTGTGACGTTGAAGTGCTGACACGTGAGAACCTTTCAAAAATAGATATTCAGTTCTGGGGTGTTGAACATGTGCTCGGGGATGGTGTGTTGAACATGTGCTCCGGGAAGAAGAACAGTACTGGCAACGAGATAGATTACAATTTGTCCAGTCAGTAACGATTATTAATCTCTTTGAATCGATAGATTTGAAATGATAATCCCATCTGTTGTGGACTAGACCTACTGATTAGCAGATTTGGATACATTAGCGTATGTTTATCAAAACAATTAGGTGTACATACAATAACAACACGTACATTGCAATATTCAAATACGTTACACAACATAAAATTAGCTGCACAGCTGATATAACCTTGGGGTCTAAGGGTGACCGAAGGGATGTACTAACTGTTGTATATTGGTGCCGTTCTTACGATTCTACATAAAGGGCAACACAAACAATCAATTGATCTATCAAAGCATTAGGGAGATACGCCTATGAACAAAATGCTGAGACATTCAGCTGCGTACTGTAAAATTTAATGCCATTTATTTTTGCAATGGTCCTAAACGATCAGAAGAATTCGCGGATGTGCAAATGTCTTTACATCTTTGGACTAAATAATATCAATGTTTTAGCGTCATGGATATTCTAAGGCTGTATGCGAAAAATTATTTGGATCTGACATGCAGTTTAGTAGAACATTGCTTCGGACCGTGTTCACGAATTAAAAGACGGACTATAGAGAGAAGGGTATCACCACTAAATAGGTCAAAATCCTTCAGATAAGTCTAAGATAAGCGCAGTGAATGAATCGACAGCAGCCATAGACTCATAGCTACATCAGCAAGCGACCCATAGCTACATCCGCTAGCGACCCATAGCTACATCAGCCAGCGACCCATAGCTACATCAGCCAGCGATCCATAGCTACATCCGCTAGCGACCCATATCTACATCAGCCAGCAACCCATAGCTACATCAGCCAGCTACGCATAGCTACAGCAGCCAGAGACTCATATCGTACGGCTTGCATCAGTGACCAATCTGACCAATTCCTCATCCAGGCCCAAGGGGACGGTCCTTGAAAGAGGCTGCACTCCTGTTGTCTGGCTAAGATAATAGAGATCTCAACCAATAGAAAAGTCTGCTTTAGTAAATGCTGAAATGAAGCTGGATCTGTTGGGCCGAAAGGCGCATATATCGCAGCCTCGCTGTAAATTACGACACAACATGCCAATGTCCTTTTTAAGATCAAGGCTGAAGAAAAAGAAAACACACAAACAAAGAAGAAATCCTTCCGCTCACTGTGGAGGATAGGTCCTAAACAAACAGCCTCCAAAGATATCAAACCCTACCTTTTTCCTCAACACAAAAATCGAATCCCTTTTGAAAATTAAAATCCTGTCAATGAATCACAAGAGAAACAAAAGACTACAACATCACATGAGTCCAGTTATCACAAGTTGGAAGAGATGACATTTGAAAGAGATGACATTTGAAAATGATGACATTTGGAAATCCAGACAAACAAAGGAATTACCGACCTGACGGCCATGAGCTGTGAGTACACACCGACAACTTAAGAGATTGTTTACGGGCTCCAGAGATTACAGAAAAAAGTGAGCTGGAAATAATGGATTCTAAGACCTTGGAAACTCAAAGATTGTTTCTGAACGTGGCAAGTTAGGGTTATGGTTCGAGTCCAATCGTATTGTTTGTTTATTTCAGAGTAGAGGCAGAGACAATGGAAGCTGCAGTAGAAGCAATACTGACAGACGAAGGCAATGAAAGCCATATAGTCCTGCTTACAGATGCACTGTCCGTAGTCACAGCACTAAAAAGCCTGAAAAATACTGAACTTAATGATTTAAGAGCAGTACCCTGTCAACTATGCCAGCAGTCCGCACCAAAAAGAGTAGGGTTACAGTGGGTTCCATCCCACTGTAACATCCAAGGCAAGGAAGAGGCAGACAGACTGGCAAAAGAAGATGCAAGACTACCACAACCTGATACTAGTATGACATACGAAGAGTCAAAAAGGCTTATTAGAGCTGATACATGACCAAATGGGAAACAGAACATACCGGCTACACAAGAAACGATGCCTATTACCAGTTGAACAGAAGAGAGCAGGTCGTGGTCTTCAGACTCCGCACAGGCCACAACAGACTGAGGTACCATCTATTCAATAAACTGAAGATAGGTGGCACTGACGAATGCCCGTGTGGTACCGGGAAAATGATCGCTGAACATTTCCTGCAAAACTGCCCGACATACGACGATCAGAGAGAGCAGATGTGGCCATCACCAGTGGCAACACTTGACAAGCTCTATGGGAGTGTCGACAGCCTCAGGATGACCGCTGCTTTCTTTGAACAAATTCAAGTTGACGTCAGACAGCGTACGAAGAAGAAGAAGAAGAAGAAGAAGAAGAAGAAGAAGAAGAAGAAGAAGAAGAAGAAGAAGAAGAAGAAGAAGACGAAGAAAGGGTGTTCACATAGTTTAGCCCACAGCATAATGTTTGATCCATCCTTGGCGGGAGATGTTTTGCGAATGACGAAGATGGTGAATGTGAAGCACAAATAGGAACCATGAAGAGGCCACAGACTTCCATGCTGCAAGTGCATAACACATAAGACAAAACCGTGTCGACAGCCTCAGGATGACCGCTGCTTTCTTCGAACAAACTCAAGTTGACGTCTGACAGCGTACGAAGAAGGAAGAAAAAGGAAGAAGAGGGAAAAAGAGGGAAGAAGAAGGAGGAAGAAAGAGGAGGAAGAAGAAAGGGAGGATAGAAAGAAGGAAGGAAAGAATAAGAAGAAGAAAAAGTATGTCTGACTCCACGAGGAGTACAGGTATCTACTTCTACTCGCTTCGTTACGGGAAGCCTGTTCAAAGCTTACATGTCCACTTGGGGAGGCAATTCCTGTGGCACGTTTGACCTGATCAAGTTGCTCGTTTCATGTACAGCCCTACTTAGTTGACTGCCTGTTTAGTAGGGTAGGTCTGAGTGGCAGAGTGGTAGAGCACTTCCTTCTCTCGGCAAATGTAGAGTTCTATCCCAATTGTCGCCACGCTCTTGTCGACCCAGCTGCAAATGAGTACGTGGCTTACTGTTAAGGCAAGAAATGCAGCGAGATAAACTGGTCAGATGTCCTCATACAAACTGAGGCATAGAACAACGAAACTTCATACCTGACTACATTGTCACCTGTCGGTCTACTTTTACTTCTACAACATCAAGGTGTAGTGGGCCTATTCGTTAATCCCTCAATAAACAGCGCGAAGACCCACCTTAGAGCTAGGATCAGATCAATAAACAGCGCGGAGACCCACCTTAGAGCTAGGATCAGATCAATAAATAGCACGGAGACCCACCTTAGAGCTAGGATCAGATCAATAAACAGCGCGAAGACCCACCTTAGAGCTAGGATCAGATCAATAAATAGCACGGAGACCCACCTTAGAGCTAGGATCAGATAAATAAACAACAGGGAGACCCACCCCTTAGAGCTAGGATCAGATCAATAAACAGCGCTGAGACCCACCTTAGAGTTAGGATCAGATCAATAAACAGCGCTGAGACCCACCTTAGAGCTAGGATTAGATCAATAAATAGCACGGAGACCCACCTTAGAGCTAGAATCAGATCAATAAACAGCGCGGACACACTAGGGCTAGGATCAGATCAATAAACAGCGCTGAGACCCACCTTAGAGCTAGGATCAGATCAATAAACAGTGTGGACCCACTAGGGATAGGATCAGATCAATAAACAACGCAGAGACCCACCTTAGAGCTAGGATCAGATCAATAAACAGCGCGGACACACTAGGGCTAGGATCAGATCAATAAACAGCGCGGACCCACTAGGGCTAGGATCAGATCAATAAACAGCGCGGACCCACTAGGGATAGGATCAGATCAATAAACAGCGCGGAGACCCACCTTAGAGCTAGGATCAAATCGTCTAGACGTCTGTGCGCATATTCTGACGAAGGTTTGCAGGCGGGATTTGTTGTGATAAGTTGCACTAGTCTAACCAGACAGGTCCTAGATTAGATCCAGCAAGGGAAAAGAGGAGCAGTGACACTACGAAATATGATGTCTTTTTGGCAAAGCTCAGGAGGATGGCTCAAATTAAGGATCAAGGAAGAGCATTTGTTGGAGTTATGTGCTCCTTGTGGGATAAGAAGGATTTGGTCAAGTTGTGTTGTGTCAAGTTGTGTTGTGTCAAGTTGTGTTATGTCAAGTTGTGTCAAAGTTGTGTTGTGTTAAGTTGTGTTGTGTCAGAATGTGTCAAGTTGGGTTGTGTCAAGTTGTGTTGTGTCAAGTTGTGTTGTGTCAAGTTGTGTTGTGTCAGAATGTGTCAAGTTGTGTTGTGTCAAGTTGTGTTGTGTCAAGTTGTGTCAGGTTGTGTCAAGTTGTGTTGTGTCAAATTGTGTTGTGTCAAGTTGTGTCAAAGTTGTGTTGTGTTAAGTTGTGTTGTGTCAGGTTGTGTCAAGTTGTGTTGTGTCAAATTGTCTTTTGTCAAGTTGTGTGAAGCTATGTTGTGTCAAGTTGTGTTGTGTCAAATTGTCCTGTGTCAAGGCGTCTTGTGTCAAGTTGTCTTGTGTCAAGTTGTGTTGTGTCAAGTTGTGTTGTATCTAGTTGTGTTGTATCAAGTTGTGTTGTGTCAAGTTGTGTTGTGTCAGGTTTTGTCAAGTTGTGTTGTGTCAAATTGTGTTGTGTCAAGTTGTGTTGTGTCAAGTTGTGTTAGGTTGTGTCAAGTTGTGTTGTGTCAATTTGTGTTGTGTCAAGTTGTGTCAAAGTTGTGTTGTGTTCAGTTGTGTTGTGTCAGGTTGTGTCAAGTTGTGTTGTGTCAAATTGTATTTTGTCAAGTTGTGTCAAGCTATGTTGTGTCAAGTTGTGTTGTGTCAAATTGTCATGTGTCAAGGTGTCTTGTGTCAAGTTGTGTTGTGTCAAGTTGTGTTATGTCAAATTGTGTTGTGTCAAGTTTTTTGTGTCAAGTTGTGTTGTGTCAAGTTGTCCTGTGTCAAGTTGTCCTGTGTCAAGTTGTCCTGTGTCAAGTTGTCTTGTGTCAAGTTGTGTTGTGTCAGGTTGTGTCAACTTGTGTTGTGTCAACTTGTGTTGTGTCAAATTGTGTTGTGTCAAGTTGTGTTGTATCAAGTTGTCTTGTGTCAAGTTGTGTTGTGTCAAGTTGTGTTGTGTCAAATTGTGTTGTGTCAAATTGTGTTGTGTCAAGTTGTGTTGTATCAAGTTGTCTTGTGTCAAGGTGTGGTGTATCAAGTTGTGTTGTGTCAAATTGTGTTGTGTCAAGTTGTGTTGTGTCAAGTTGTCCTGTGTCAAGTTGTCCTGTGTCAAGTTGTCCTGTGTCAAGTTGTCCTGTGTCAAGTTGTGTTGTGTCAAGTTGTGTTGTGTCGAGTTGTGTTGTGTCAAGTTGTGTTGTGTCAAATTGTCCTGTGTCAAGTTGTCCTGTGTCAAGTTGTCTTGTGTCAAGTTGTGCGTGCAGGGACAGTAGAAGTTAGCCGAAACCAAACACCCCCACCAATTATTGATGAACGGAAACCCAATAAAAAAAACTCAGCAAAACTAATCCCGCGAGATTATAAGAACGAGAGCGACCTACTGGCGACACGTCTCGCCGTGAAGGAATCAAGAATTCAACTGGCGTGAGTTAAGGACACAGCAAATGAAAATCTTCGACTAGAAACCATCACAAATCTCATAAAGCTTTTAAACACATCCATCGAATCGATGCAAATCCTTCAAATCTGGAGGAAATCTCTCGTGGTAGCGTGATAAAGCCAGGAAAACCCCTCAATAGAGCTCAAGAATTTCCGAGTTCTGTCACTGTTATGCCATTAGTATAACGTTTTTGAGAACAAACTGGTCCTGAATCGTAACGCTTCCTCGATAGACAAGAGCCAGGCAGGTTTCGGGCCGAGAAGAGCATGTTGCATCCCTAATCTTTAATCAGACTCAACAAATCGAGGTTGAGGGAGGGTGGGTATAAACGCAAACAGATCACGGGGGTGGCTTTCCTTGATCTAAATTCAGGTACGAGACGATAAACCACCAGTGACGCATGACATCACTGTATTATATGGGCGTTACCAGCCTCATCAAATGTTTATTACGGAATAAAGTCCAGTAGAAGAGGAGGGGGGAAGGGTCATTGGCGACTCCAAAATAAGGAACTGGCACAAAAAAGCGCTCTGGCACCTATGCTGTTTAACATGTACACAAACGACCTGCTGATAGATAGAGAGGTGACGAAATTCATGTATATCAACGACACAGCAATCGCTGCCCAATGCCTTGGAGTGGTTGAACACAAACTGGCAAGCGATTTTGATGCCTTTGCCGGATATCTCCAGAAAAATCAGCATAAACCTCAACAACGCCGAAATATAAGCTTCACACTTCCGGAACAGAGAGCCATAACGGAAGCTACAGATCCAAGAGCAAGGTCAAGGGCTGAGACATGGAACGGACCCAAAATACATGGATGTCAAGTTGGATGTATCATATGTGATACACTGCCAGGATACAAAACAGACTCGAACATACGAAAAACAATATCATCTGAAAATTGCTAACTTATGTTATGAAATGTTAATTCTTAATACGAAGTGTGTTCAAATGAAACCGGACCAAACTGTAATAAGTGAACATACATACGATGCGCATGATGACGTCACTTCTGGTGCATACAGCACATACCAACCGTCAAATTTCCAAATTTTAATTATCCTCCGACTCATAGTTTTCTCAGCAGAAAGTTGAAAACATGACGGATGTAATATGGAATCCGTCCAGAGCTGATCAGCGAGCGGTGATTCGGTTTCTAACAGCTCAAAGATGTCGACCAATTGACATTCATCGCAGAATGCAGGCAGTGTATGGTGACAAAAGTGTGTCGAGGACAACAGTGAAGAACTGGACAACGATGTTTAAAGAAGGACGTGAATTAACGCAACAATATGCGCCTGACCTGGTCTCGGACGTGAATTAACGCAACAATATGCGCCTGACCTGGTCTCGGACGTGAGTTAACGCAACAATATGCACCTGACCTGGTCTCGGACGTGAATTAACGCAACAATATGTGCCTGACCTGGTCTCGGACGTGAGTTAACGCAACAATATGCGCCTGACCTGGTCTCGGACGTCAGTTAACGCAACAATATGCGCCTGACCTGGTCTCGGACGTGAGTTAACGCAACAATATGCGC
This sequence comes from Ariolimax columbianus, assembly GCA_036924085.1. Classification (NCBI taxonomy): domain Eukaryota; kingdom Metazoa; phylum Mollusca; class Gastropoda; order Stylommatophora; family Arionidae; genus Ariolimax; species Ariolimax columbianus. The sequence goes on along the minus strand of JAVGWX010000020.1, from coordinate 2,188,934 downwards.
CTGACCTGGTCTCGGACGTGAGTTAACGCAACAATATGCGCCTGACCTGGTCTCGGACGTGAGTTAACGCAACAATATGCGTCTGACCTGGTCTCGGACGTGAGTTAACGCAACAATATGCGCCTGACCTGGTCTCGGACGTGAGTTAACGCAACAATATGCGCCTGACCTGGTCTCGGACGTGAGTTAACGCAACAATATGCGCCTGACCTGGTCTCGGACGTGAGTTAACGCAACAATATGCGCCTGACCTGGTCTCGGACTGAGTTAACGCAACAATATGCGCCTGACCTGGTCTCGGACGTGAGTTAACGCAACAATATGCCCCTGACCTGGTCTCGGACTTGAATTAACGCAACAATATGCGCCTGACCTGGTCTCGGACGTGAGTTAACGCAACAATATGCGCCTGACCTGGTCTCAGACGTCAGTTAACGCAACAATATGCGCCTGACCTGGTCTCGGACGTGAGTTAACGCAACAATATGCGCCTGACCTGGTCTCGGACGTGAGTTAACGCAACAATATGCGCCTGACCTGGTCTCGGACGTGAGTTAACGCAACAATATGCGCCTGACCTGGTCTCGGACGTGAGTTAACGCAACAATATGCGCCTGACCTGGTCTCGGACGTGAGTTAACGCAACAATATGCGCCTGATCTGGTCTCGGACGTGAGTTAACGCAACAATATGCACCTGACCTGGTCTCGGACGTGAGTTAACGCAACAATATGCGCCTGACCTGGTTTCGGACGTGAATTAAGGCAACAATATGCGCCTGACCTGGTCTCGGACGTGAATTAACGCAACAATATGGGCTGACCTGGTCTCGGATTGAATTAAGGCAACAATATGTGCCTGACCTGGTCTCGGACGTGAATTAACGCAACAATATGGGCCTGACCTGGTCTCGGACGTGAATTAAGGCAACAATATGCACCTGACCTGGTCTCGGACGTGAATTAACGCAACAATATGGGCCTGACCTGGTCTCGGACGTGAATTAACGCAACAATATGCGCCTGACCTGGTCTCGGACGTGCGTTAACGCAACAATATGGGCTGACCTGGTCTCGGACGTGAATTAACGCAACAATATGTACCTGACCTGGTCTCGGACGTGAATTAACGCAACAATATGTGCATGACCTGGTCTCGGACGTGAGTTAACGCAACAATATGCGCCTGACCTGGTCTCGGACGTGAGTTAACGAAACAATATGCCCCTGACCTGGTCTCGGGCGTGAGTTAACGCAACAGTATGCCCCTGACCTGGACTCGGACGTGAGTTAACGCAACAATATGCCCCTGACCTGGTCTCCGACGTGAGTTAACGCAACAATATGCCCCTGACCTGGTCTCGGACGTGAGTTAACGCAACAATATGTGCCTGACCTGGTCTCGGACGTGAGTTAACGCAAAAATATGCGCCTGACCTGGTCTCGGACGTAAGTTAACGCAACAATATGCGCCTGACCTGGTCTCGGACGTGAGTTAACGCAACAATATGCGCCTGACCTGGTCTCGGACGTGAGTTAACGCAACAATATGCGCCTGACCTGGTCTCGGAAGATCTTTCTTTAACTCGTGTCCTTCTTTAAACATCGTTGTCCAGTTAGTTGTAAAATACCTACTAGATACAGCCTAAAACTTCGGCTACCTGGCATCAGACATTTAATACCAGCATTCCAAGTATTCCAAGTATGTTGTTTGTTTATGTCTACAGATGATATTTTACCATAATATATTATAATAATTTAGGTTCTTTTGTTATGTCAAGTTATGTTTAGTTATTATGCAGTGTTTTCATCTACCACGCGGCATTTTGATGATTTTATCGTGTCCCATCTATTCAATAAGCTACCATGACAGTAGCTTTATCGGAGTCACTGCCACAACATTACAGGACAGATTGATGAAACATTTCGTCGTGGTTTGTAGCCTCTGTTCCTATAAAAGTTCTCCTATTTCAGTAATCACACAGAGGTTTATGGCCTCTGATCCTATAACAAATCTTCCATTGTCGTAATCCCACAGCCTGACCAAGCCAGGAGGCCCACACTTTCCCCATGAAAGATGGGTCCTCTATGTCTGCAATGAGACGGATTATAGGGCAAGGATTGCGTTAATATAAACGGCCTTCAGAGAAAAACAGAATTGCTAATCTCAAGGAATGTCAGGATAGAAATGAGGCAAAGAAAAATAACTATTCACTTTTGGCCAATTGCACTAGATAGGTTTGAAATATAGACACTAGCAAAGATGGATGATAAAAGCAAAAAGCTTGGAAGTGTTTGGAACGTGGGGACGCAGGAGAATAAAGCGAGTGAGTTGGACAGAAAGACGATCCAATGAGGATGTCCTTGTTGAGGTTGGTTGGTGCACAAAGACAAATATAGACAATGATTCCAAAACGTTGGTTGAGTTGGCTGGGACACACAATGAGTCATGAAGGTCTTCTACAGAAGATACAAGTACCAAGATGCAAGGGAAGCGAGGATCAGGCCGACCAAGACTCACTTTTACATCTCAGGCATACAGGGACATTAAAGAATAGACTTATGCTGAAATGGAGATAGCTGCATAGAATAGGGTACAATGGGGAGACATGATCAGACAACCTTACAACCAGTCTCAGGACTGTTCAACCAGAGAATAGGGTACAATGGGGAGACATGATCAGACAACTTTATGCATCTAGCATAATTATACGAAATGAGTCAATTGACTCATGTGGCGAATATAATAAGAAAACCAATGGCGATAAAGAATATATCAACAAAGATAGATCCTATGGCGAACGAAAGAAGTAGCCTGCTTTTGTAGCGAATGTAACAGAAGGCTAGTTTATTTGGCGAATCTAATATGCACTAGATTCAATGGCGAATATAATAGGAAAGCCAGTTTGTCTGATGCATATTATAGGGAAAACTAGCTCCAATGGCGAATATAATCAGAAGGTTAATTCCAATGGCGATAATATTAAGATAGCTAGCTCCAATGGCGAATATAATTCGATTACTAGATCCAATAGCGAATATAAGAAAAAGCCCACATAGCGAAGTTTATAAGAAAGTCAATGACCGTAGCGAATGTTAGAGACAGTTTAGCTCCGATAGCGTAATTAAGAGACAGTTTAGCTCCGATAGCGAAATTAAGAGACAGTTTAGCTCCTATAGCGAAATTTAGAGACAGTTTAGCTAAGATAGCGAATGTTAGAGACAGTTTAGCTCCGATAGCGAAATTAAGAGACACTTTAGCTCCGATAGCGAAATTAAAAGACAGTTTAGCTCTGATAGCGAAATTAAGAGCTAGTTTAGCTAAGATAGCGAAATTAAGAGACAGTTTAGCTCCCATAGTGAAATTAAGAGACAGTTTAGCTCCGATAGCGAAATTAATAGACAGTTTAGCTCCGATAGCGAAATTAAGAGACAGTTTAGCTCCGATAGCGAAATTAAGAGACAGTTTAGCTCCGATAGCGAAATTAAGAGACAGTTTAGCTAAGACAGCGAAATTAAGAGACAGTTTAGCTAAGATAGCGAATGTAATAATAATGCCATCTAATCAACTATAATTTAGATGCGGCCCACTACGGCCCACTACGGCTTAAGAAAACATTTGTTCTGCTCTTGCCATTCTAAACCATCCTCGGGTGCACACTTGATCATTAAAAAAAGCCTTCTGCCCAAGATCAATTGAACCTCCATGATCCCCTCTCTCTTGGTCCTCCCAGAGAAGCGATGCATAATTAATTCAATGATTGATTACTTTTGCCTGCTGTGGGAAAAACACTGATCATCAATACTGGAGCAATCGCTCAATCGTTGACCGATCAATTCATGCGTGATGTTTGTGTTTGCTGTTTGTGTGTGCTATTTGTGTGTGATGTTTATGTTTGCTGTTTGTGTGTGCTAAACACGATTGTGTGTGCTGTTTGTTTTTAATGTTTGTGTGTGCTGTTTGTGTTTGCTGTTTGTGTTTGATGTTTGTGTTTGATGTTTGTGTTTGATGTTTGTGTTTGCTGTTTGTGTTTGATGTTTGTGTGTGCTATTTGTGTGTGATGTTTGTGTTTGCTTTTTGTGTTTGATGTTTGTGTGTGCTAAACACGATTGTGTGTGCTGTTTATGTGTGCTGTTTGTGTGTGCTAAACACGATTGTGTGTGCTGTTTGTGTTTGATGTTTGTGTTTGATGTTTGTGTTTGCTGTTTGTGTTTGCTGTTTGTGTTTGCTGTTTGTGTCTGTTAAACACGATTGTGTGTGCTGTTTGTGTGTGCTGTTTGTGTGTGCTATTTGTGTGTGATGTTTGTGTTTGCTGTTTGTGTATGCTGTTTGTGTATGCTAAATACGATTGTGTGTGCTGTCTATGTGTGCTGTTTGTGTGTGATGTTTGTGTTTGCTGTTTGTGTTTGCTGTTGATGTGTACTGTTTACTATTTGTGTGTTTTGTTCGATTTGTGTAGATAAGCCCGTCTGACCTTCGCCTTCTTTGAACAGGCCATCAGCTCTCTCGTTCACCGCGAGTCACATGAGTCGTTCACCGCGAGTCACATGAGTCGTTCACCGCGAGTCACATGAGTCGTTCACCGCGAGTCACATGAGTCGTTCACCGCGAGTCACATGAGTCGTTCACCGCGAGTCACATGAGTCGTTCACCGCGAGTCACATGAGTCGTTCACCGCGAGTCACATGAGTCGTTCACAGCGAGTCACATGAGTCGTTCACCGCGAGTCACATGAGTCGTTCACAGCGAGTCACATGAGTCGTTCACCGCGAGTCACATGAGTCGTTCACCGCGAGTCACATGAGTCGTTCACCGCGAGTCACATGAGTCGTTCACCGCGGGTCCACAAGAGAAGGCAGCTACAGAAGAGCATATGTTGAGGTTATTTCGGTTTTGTTGAGCTCTGAACTGCTTCTTTCTTTCTATCTCTCTCTTTCTATCTCTCTCGCTCTCTCTCTCTCTCTCTCTATTTATCTATCTGCCTTTATCATCGACATTGAAAAACTCTATCGGCCGCTGACTATATGAAAAAGTCTACTCAGTTGTAAATTGGAACGTGACTTATTGTTAAAGCAGGAAAAATAACAATAATGGAACTGACACCCGAACTCATAAAAATATGATTTCAAGTGCAATGACTTCTCTATCACATCATCCCCGCCAGCAATGCCTGCCCTATAACTACTATTGCCTCATACACACAAATATAGATGCTTGTATAAAATTTAAACACTAACGCTGTATTTGTCTAATCAGTTCAGTTGTCCGCCCGTTTGTGCTGGTGGGCGCCGTGTGGGGGGGGGGGGGACGGGGGGGGGGAATAAAGTCCTTCCTCTCAGACTGTTCATTGGGTTGCTGTAAGCTCATGAAGGATTGCTCATATGCCATCCCCGGGAAGTCTCCCTCGTGCCATGTAGCCGGGACCTCTAATAATTTAATTCAGTTTAAAACAAAATCTAAGCACGCGCTCCGCTCACAGATCAGCGCGTGCTCACTATAATTCACTCCCATTTTCTTTGGCTCGCGAGACTGTTTTCATCTGCGCAACAGACGACCGGAATGAGAGAAAGAATGGACAACCTACATGGAGACACAGCTTTAGTGCGTAGAATTTAAAAAATGAATGCGTCACATTTATATGTGAAAGCAACCAAGTGTTACGGGTCCTCGTTTCAATGTGCGGTGTGGAAACACGAACAATGGACACGGAGGAACATTTGAGGCATCTGAGATGTGGATTGATAGAGGAATGGGGCAACCCATGTGGGAAGAGAAGAAAACAAATAAGGAAGAGAAACTGGGGATAAAGAGAGAAATAATGATCAAAGTCAGGAGGACAGCCGACATAGGCGTAGACACAGGGAGGGATTAACGTCCCGTGGGTGAGACATACTGGGGAATGTTGGTCCGGGTTAGGTGAGACATACTGGGGAATGTTGGTCAGGATTAGGTGAGAGATACTGGGGAATGTTGGTCAGGATAAGTTGAGAGATACTGGGGAATGTTGGTCAGGATTAGGTGAGACATACTGGGGAATGTTGGTCAGGATTAGGTGAGACATACTGGGAAATGTTGGTCCGGGTTAGGTGAGAGATACTGATCAGACTATGTTAGTCAGGGTCAGGTGAGACATATTGATCAGACTTTGTTAGTCAGGGTCAGGTGAGACATACTGATCAGACTATGTTACTCAGGGCCAGGTGAGACATACTGATCAGGCTTTGTTAATCAGGGTCAGGTGAGACATACTGATCAGGCTTTGTTAGTCAGGGTCAGGTGAGACATACTGATCAGACAATGTTAGTCAGGGTCGGGTAAAACATACTGATCAGACTATGTTAGTCATGGTCAGGTGAAACATACTGATCTCGGTTTCCATGGGTACAGGATGTTTCAAGGCAGTCTGGGTAACGTGGAGGGAATCGATAACGTGATCCCCATAGAGTTGAGTATACTTTGGAGCCTTGCATTGCACTACAGCTAGGAGGAGCACATCCATCCTATCAATTATGTCTCTGATGGGAGGAGAGCCACTGTAACCCGACAATATATAAAGTAATCAAAAGTACGTACCTCAAGTACATATAGCGTTAGCAGGAACAGTCATACTGTCAGTCATGTGTGAAAGGCAACAGTAATACTGTCAGTCATGTGGGAAAGGCAACAGTCATACTGTCAATCATACGGGGAGGGCAACAGTCATACTGTCAGTCATACTTGAAGGGCAACATCCATACTGTCAGTCATACTTGAAGCGCAACATCCATACTGACAGTCATACTTGAAGGGCAACATCCATACTGACAGTCATACTTGAAGGGCAACATCCATACTGTCAGTCATACTTGAAGGGCAACATCCATACTGACAGTCATACTGTCAGTCATACTTGAAGGGCAACATCCATACTGTCAGTCATACGGGAAGGGCAACAGTCATACTGACAGTCATACTTGAAGGGCAACATCCATACTGACAGTCATACTGTCAGACATACTTGAAGGGCAACATCCAAACTGTCAGTCATACTTGAAGGGCAACATCCATACTGACAGTCATACTGTCAGTCATACTTGAAGGGCAACATCCATACTGTCAGTCATACGGGAAGGGCAACAGTCATACTGACAGTCATACTTGAAGGGCAACATCCATACTGTCAGTCATACGGGAAGGGCAACATCCATACTGACAGTCATACTTGAAGGGCAACACAAGGACATGCGTGTTAGAGAAAAACACTACAAGTGAGAGAAAGACAAAAGATGGACAGAAAAATAAACACTAAATATTGCACCAGTAAGGCAAGAAGAGTTTGTAGATAGATTGCATCAGACAGACTACATGGAGGCTCAACCGATCTGATCTGATTAGCCGTAAATAGATTATTCCAACGAACTCGATAAAACCAACAGATTAAAACTAATCTATCGGTCCGCCATGGAGTAGGTTACGTGTCGTGGCTTGAACAGTTCATGAAATAGTCCTTCTCTGCTACACGCTCTACCGGGCACTGCTATGGTCGATTACAAGTATGGTAGTGTTTATGGTGTAGTGTTTAGAGGTGTTTATGGTGTAGTGTTTAGATGTGTTATGGTGTAGTGTTTAGATGTGTTTATGGTGTAGTGTTTAGATGTGTTTATGTTGTAGTGTTTAGTTGTGTTTATGGTGTAGTGTTTAGATGTGTTTATGTTGTAGTGTTTAGTTGTGTTTATGGTGTAGTGTTTAGATGTGTTTATGGTGTAGTGTTTAGATGTGTTTATGTTGTAGTGTTTATGGTGTAGTGTTTAGATGTGTTTATGGTGTAGTGTTTAGATGTGTTTATGTTGTAGTGTTTAGATGTGTTTATGGTGTAGTGTTTAGATGTGTTTATGGTGTAGTGTTTAGATGTATTTATGTTGTAGTGTTTATGGTGTAGTGTTTATGGTGTAGTGTTTATGGTGTAGTGTTTAGATGTATTTATGTTGTAGTGTTTATGGTGTAGTGTTTATGGTGTAGTGTTTATGGTGTAGTGTTTAGAGGTGTTTATGGTGTAGTGTTTAGATGTGTTTATGGTGTAGTGTTTAGATGTGTTTATGGTGTAGTGTTTAGATGTGTTTATGTTGTAGTGTTTAGTTGTGTTTATGGTGTAGTGTTTAGATGTGTTTATGGTGTAGTGTTTAGATGTGTTTATGTTGTAGTGTTTATGGTGTAGTGTTTAGATGTGTTTATGGTGTAGTGTTTAGATGTGTTTATGGTGTAGTGTTTAGATGTGTTTATGGTGTAGTGTTTAGATGTGTTTATGGTGTAGTGTTTAGATGTGTTTATGGTGTAGTGTTTAGATGTGTTTATGGTGTAGTGTTTAGATGTGTTTATGGTGTAGTGTTTAGATGTGTTTATGGTGTAGTGTTTAGATGTGTTTATGGTGTAGTGTTTATAGTTGTTTATGGTGTAGTGTGTGTATGTGTTTGTGGTGTATTGTTTAAAGGTTTCTATGGTACACCATCATATCACTGGTACTGTCTGTTCTCGTGAGCTCGTGCAGGCCTGCATCTCGCGATTGCTTTCCTCTTGTCTTTCTCCCGTCTGATCCACGCGAAACATAGGGCCGCCACTGACTTAACGTCTTTATGCTGGTTTAGAAGACTCTGCAGAGTCTGTACACAACCAGTTTATTTTACATTCACTTGATCTAAAAATAACTATACGTATCAAATTTATTCTTAAACGCATTTATTGAGCCTTGCATCCACTTTTTCCTTTGGCAGTGCATTCTAAGGATTCACCACTCTCTGATTTAAAAAAAATGTCGTGGTATCTAATTAGGACGTTTATTTAGTTAATGTGTGGTTGTGGCCTGTTGCTCTTGTTGGTGGTTGTATTCTGAGATACGTTTTATAGTTGACTTGATACTCTCCTGTGCTCATCTTTTAATGTTAAGGCTGTCCAAGGCAACGCAGAGGCTGAACAGTTGCTACCAGCATAGCGGCAAGAGTGGAAGTCATAAGAGGGCTACGTGACGGTGGGGGGGGGGGGGGGTTCTACATGATGATGGGGGGGGCTACGTGATAGTTGGGGGGGGGGGCTACGTGATAGTTGGGGGCGGCTACGTGATGGTGGGGCTACGTGATGGTGCGGGGCTACGTGATGGTGGGGGGCTACATGATGGTGGGGGGGGGCTACGTGATGGTGGGGGCCACGTGGTGGTGGGGGCTACGTGATGGTGGGTGGGCGGGTACGTGATGGTGGGGGGCTACAAGATGGTGGGTGGGCGGCTACGTGATAGTGGGTGGCTACATGGTGGTGGGGGCTACGTGGTGGAGGATGGCTACGTGATTTTTTGGGGGCTACGTAATGGTGGAGGACTACGTGGTGGTGGGGGGCTATGTGGTGTTGGGGGCTATGTGATGGTGGGGGCTATCTGGTGGTGAGGGGGCTACGTGATGTTGGGGGGCTACGTGATTTGGGGGGGCTACATCATGGTGGGGGACTACGTGATGTTGGGGGGGCTACGTGGTGGTGGGGGCTACGTGATGGTGGGTGGGCGACTACGTGATGGTGGGGGGGCTACAAGATGGTGGGTGGGCGGCTACTTGATGGGGGGGGGCTACATGGTGGTGGGGGCTACGTGGTGGAGGATGGCTACGTGATTTGGGGGGGCTACGTGATGGTGGGGGACTACGTGGTGGTAGGGGGCTACGTAGTGTTTGGGGCTATGTGATGGTGGGGGCTACGTGGTGGTGGGGGGCTACGTGGTGGTGGGGGCTACGTGATGATGGGGGGGGGCTACGTGATGATGGGGTGCTACGTGATGGTGGTTGGGGCTACATGATGGTTGGGGTGGGCTACGTAAAAAACATGCTACAAACAGGGATAGATGGGATGAGAGACGGACAACAATGGTTGACATTAACAGACTTGGAGATAATGTAACAGCGAAATAAATACCAAGCAATTGCTTTCACTTTGGACAGAACATCAAACATCCCATAATTTCTGGAACATATTTTATTGTAAAGTGTTTGTGTGTGTGTGTGTGTGTGTGTGTGTGTGTGTGGGAAAGGGGGGGGGGGATAAGTTCTTTCGAGAGCAGTAGATAGGACGAACGCCGCTGTTGAATAGTTTGAGAGGTACGTCTTTCATTCTTTGGGCCCGTCGGTTATATTAGGGCTGTTTTCATACAATTTTACCGTATTTAGGATAACAGGACACACAAACATAAAAACACACACTAACGTACAAACACAAAACACACAAACTCATACAAACTCCCACAAACTTATGTAAACACCCAGACACAAACACACTAACACGCACACAAAGAATAAGAAACTACAAGCGATATGGGGAAAAACAGTAACAAACACAAATACACAAACAGGGAAGAAGAGATACAAACATTAGATGGAATAATATACAAAGATTCACTGGAAGAATACAAATATTAGATTGAATAATATTACACAAACATTGAATGGAAGAGTACAAACACTGGGAAGAATGACAGGTATACAAACGTAAAACATAACAAACACACACATACAAACATTAGAAAAGCAAACACGCCGACAAAGAGTTGAAGGAATACAAACCTAGAACATAATAGGTCTGAAATAGGAGATGAACAAATTCAAACAACAGAGAACACACAATCGAAAGGGCAAACAAGTCGTTTGGGGTCGATCAAAGACACAGTCAAACAAGTCCTGTGAAGTTCAAACATTCCTTGATGAAAGCAAGCAGACACACACGATCTGTAAATATCTTTTGGGGCGAACCAGTCGAGCGAGAAATGTGGAATAGATACACATCACGAAGGAAAAGATACATCACGAAGGAAAAGATACATCACGAAGGAAAAGATACATCACGAAGGAAAGGATACATCACGAAGGAAAGGATACATCACGAAGGAAAAGAAAAAGGATTACATAGTGAACAATAAATACAAGAGTCTATCTAGCTATCTTCAGTCCACTTGGGGAGGTGTAACATCAATTGTTTCATCTTTTTTGAGAGGCGAAAATTAGATGGTTACTGCCAGGTCAATCCCAGTATCTGTTATCAATCGTTACGTTGGTAACCCCTGGAATATACGATCTATTTTTGGGACTGGTAGTGGTGGAAGAGTAAGTTATAGCAAGGTAGACCCGCAGTCTGTTATGTTCCATCTATTCCGCTCCGCTAACCACATAACCATAATGTTATAGCGGCTCTGTGGGACGATGAGGCTAACGTCTGGTCAGGCAAAACACACTGATCAGAGAATGTTAGCCAGGGTCAGGGGAAATATATAGGTCGAGACCCTCACCTGACCTCCTCGTTGGTCGTCCTGGAAACGGGCTATTGTCGAGGACAACAGTCTGGCTAACAAGGTGAGGTTCGACGTGATCTCTGTAGTACTGAGCGACACGCAGATGAAGCCAAGCGTAGCACGACCACCTGGAGGACTCCGGGCAACCTTCATCAGCATGCTCGGGATGTCAGGAAAGCTACAACAACCAGATGATTCACGTGAGAAAGTATCGGGTCTTCACCGTGCTTTGAATCCATGACATCCAGCCCCCGAGGCGAAGCTCTTACCTCGAGACCACTGCCTCCACCACCACCCCCAAGTGTTATTTACATAACGACAAACAGATGTGGACTGAATTGAGTTGTTGTTGTTGTTGTTGTTGTTTAATGCCTATAATGAGTACGTTTACTCTTTTGTGCGTCCTGAAAAGGACGTCAAGTGGTGGGTTGTAGTAGTTTTCCTAACATCCCGAGCGTGCTGATGAAGGTGGACTACGGTCCTCCAGGCAGTTGTGCTGTGCTTGGCTTCATCTGCGTGGCGCTTACTACTATGGGATTCACGTCGATTCATATCTCGCCAGACTGCCTGCCTTGAAAACAGCCTGCTCCGAGGGTACGATGCTTGGAAGAGAGATTGTGGTCTTGGTCTGTATATTGTGTCTGACCCTGACGCGACGTCCTGGTCAGTATGTTGTGTCTGACCCTGACGAGACGTCCTGATCAGTATGTTGTGTCTGACCCTGACTTAACGTCCTGGTCAGTATGTTGTGTCTGACCCTGACGAGACGTCCTGATCAGTATGTTGTGTCTGACCCTGACTTAACGTCCTGGTCAGTATATTGTGTCTGACCCTGACGAGACGTCCTGATCAGTATGTTGTGTCTGACCCTGACTTAACGTTCTGGTCAGTATATTGTGTCTGACTTGACGTCCTGATCAGTATGTTGTGTTTGACCGTACTTGCCTCTCAGTTCCCAAATACGCTGAGTCATAACAAATAAACAGAAAGAAATTCACTGAAGATATACAGAGAATGAATTGAGGTAAAACACGAAGGAAGTCAATCAGACTAACAGATAAGGAATATATACAAGACAAACACATAGAGAGAGACAAATAATGGTAACATTTAAAGTAATAAAACACACAGACACACAGATAAGGAATAAGCTGAAGAAAAGAAGCACACAGATACGGATAATAAGCTGGAGTAAGACAAACACACAGATAAGGATAATAAACTGGAGTAAAACAAACGCACACAGGGATCAAGATGCTGAGCAGCGCATGAGCTGCAGTGGTCAGCGACCCATAGCTGACTGCTAGTGTCAGGTCCAGCGAACCATAGCTGCCAAGACCCTTCTACACCTCCATGCGGTGATCCTGGATAACAGGCTGCAGCAGGGCAGACTGGCTAAGGAGAAGGGATCGAAGAGGGAATGTTAACCCGGTACTCAAAAAATCGTTGCTGAAGTCGGATGTGTTGGACCGAAAGGTACAAACATCGCAGTCAAGCTGTAAACTACGACACAACGCATTCCGTTCTCTGGATTACATTCTGCTACTTAAGCCATTTCAAGGTTTGGTAGCGGGAGATTGAGAACGAATGAAGCCAAGCCAAGCACACACAAAAACACGTACACAAACACTCATAAACACACACAAACATTCACAAACACAAACACACACATTTTTTCTGATACAAGAACCAGAGACGCATGTACCGACAGGTAAGGCATGAACTAAATCTAGGACAAAAGACAGAACAGATAATATACTCTTACCTTATGTGGATAAATTGACAACCGTGGAAATTATAAGCCGAAGTAATCCAGGTGTAATATCCATCACAGGTAAGTAATATCCAGGTCCATTACCTGAAACAGGTTAGTGTGGAATAGACGTGTAATTGACAGATACATATACTTACTGACTGATGGTATGGCATATTTGAAGTTATCTGATATAATTACAGATACATTGGTGGACAGATAAAATACTGGACAGATAAAATAATGGACAGATAAAATGATAGACAGATAAAATGATGGACAGATAAAATGATAGACAGATAAAATGATCAACAAATATAATGGTAGACAGATAAAATGATATACAGATAAAATGATAGACAGATTAAATGATAGACATATAAAATGATAGACAGATAAAATGATGGACAGATAAATTGATCAACAAATACAATGGCGGGCAGATAAAATGATAGACAGATAAAATGATCAACAAATACAATGGCGGGCAGATAAAATGATAGATAAAAATGATGGATAGATAAAATGATGGACAGATAAAATGATCAACAAATACAATGGCGGACAGATAAGATGATGGACAGTTAAAATAACGGACAGATAAAATGATACACAAATAAAATGATGGACAGATAAAATGATTGACAGATAAAATGATCAACAAATAGAATGGTGGACAGATAAAATAACAGATAAAAAGATATATATATATATATACACATATTAATGAAAGTCAAATAACATTGCAGCTATATCAACGTACACCCAGATTTATTGAATGTCAGATTATCTTGGTTACAAATAACATAATTCACTATCAAATTGTAGTTAGATAAACCAGATTATAATCGATAAATTATCGTACAGGTTAAATGGCGAACACATTTTTAAAAATTACAAACTTCTTCTCGACCAAGGAATGGCGACATGGCAGAACAATCGCTGTTCATGACAAAGGTATGGGGTTAGAATTCTTCTATTGGTGCGCTCCAGTAGACTCACCTGTAAACGAATACCTGCCATACGACTAGAAATGCAACAGGATGCGAGGAAAGGAGCTAGCCACCCTACCTTATACAGGCTGTGGCTTTGTATACTGAAGTCTCTAGTAACTTCATTCCCCTGCTGTAGTGTAACTACTATGGGACAAACCTTGACTTATGTGTTACTTGATAGACAGACAAGAAGGATTGACAAATACGATTTTGGAAAGAAATGTCTCAACAGATATTATTCACAAATAATATGGAGCGCAGACAACATGGCTCACAGACAGACAACATGGTTCACATACAACATGGCTCACAGACAGACAGCATGGTTCACATACAACATGGCTCACAGACAGACAACATGGTTCACATACAACATGGCTCACAGACAGACAACATGGTTCACAGACAACATGGCTCACAAACAGACAACATGCTCACAGACAGACAACATGGCTCACATACAAGGTGGCTCACAGACAACATTGCTCCCAGACAGACAACATGGCACACAGACAGAAAACATGGCTTACAGACAGACAACATGGCTCACAGACAGACAAAATGGCTCACAAACAACGTGGCTCACAGACAACATGGTCACAGACAACATGGCTCACAGACAGACAGCACAGCTCACAGACAGACAACATGGCTCACAGACAGACAACGTGGCTCACAGACAAGATTGCTCACCGACAACATGGCTCACAGACAACATGGCTCACAGACAGACAGCATGGCTCACAGACAGACAACATGGCTCACAGACAACATGGCTCACAGACAACATGGCTCACAGACAACATGGCTCACAGGCAACATGGCTCACAGACAGACAACATGGCTCACAGACAACATGGCTCACAGACAACATGGCTCAAAGACAGACAACATGGCGCACAGACAGGCAACGTGGCTCACAGACTAGATGGCTCACAGACAACATTGCTCACAGACAGACAACATGGCTCACAGACAGACAGCACGGCTCACAGACAGACAACGTGGCTCACAGACAGACAACATGGCTCACAGACAGACAACATGGATCACAAACAACGTGGCTCACAGACAACATGGCTCACAGACAGACAGCACGGCTCACAGACAAGATGGTTCACAGACAACATGGCTCACAGACAGACAACATGGCTCACAGACAGACAACGTGGCTCACAGACAAGATGGCTCACAGACAATATGGCTCACAGACAGACAACATGGCTCACAGACAGACAGCACGGCTCACAGACAAGATGGCTCACAGACAACATGGCTCACAGACAGACAACAGGGCTCACAGACAGACAACGTGGCTCACAGACAATATGGCTCAAAGACAACATGACTCACAGACAACATGGCTCACAGACAGACAAAATGGCTCACAGACAACATGGCTAACAGACAACATGGCTCACAGACAACATGGCTCACAGACAACATGGCTCACAGACAACGTGGCTCACAGACAACATAGCTCACAGATAACATGGCTCACAGACAACATGGCTCACAGACAACATGGCTCACAGACAGACAACATGGCTCACAGACAACATGGCTCACAGACAGACAACATGGCTCACAGACAACATGGCTCACAGACAACATGGCTCACAGACAGACAACGTGGCTCACAGACAACATGGCTCACAGACAACATGGCTCACAGACAACATGGCTAAGGAGCACGATATTAGTAAAATGAGTCTGTGAAATGGCCAGCGATTAAAACAGCCGACAAGACGCATTGTACCAGTCCACATAAACATCCACTCTCTAATCTAAAACAGCCGACAGGACGCATTGTACCAGCCCACATAAACATCCACTTTCTAATTCAAAGAACAAGAAAAGTTCAGTATGTACTTGTGTACTCTCCAATCCCAGACACAACCACACAACAGCACCATCTTAGTTTCAAGTGACCCTCAGATGAGCTAGGAGCTGTAATATGCAGCCAAAACAAACATGTCAATACTTGACCAAACATGTCAATACTTGACCTTTCGATTGTTGTCCCTGATGGCTGGCATTATCTGTTCGTTGATTTTCTTCAACTAAATGTCAGATTTTCATATTTGTTAATATTGAAAGAGAGGAAGTCTAAGAAGGAAGAGTCTGGTGGATAGAAGCGCTAGTCATATAAATGGGGAGAGACAGATGTCTTGGGGTGGTTAACGTTGTTTGTAGTAAAGACGATTGGATATCAGGAGGACGAGTTTCACATAACGGTGGTTGTGACATTTCTAGATACAGTCATTTGGTGATTAAGCAAAGAGAAACGAGGAGAAACCTATAGGTTTGCCTGGTGAGCAGTGACGTTAATTGGTAATAGAACAAAGTCGAACAAACTATGAATATAAACCAGCCCCCTTATTTACGAAGTTTCGTTTAACGTCCGTTTCGTTTTAACTTGAAGTCAACAAAATGACAGTTTAGGTTAGTGAGATTGGTTTCGTCGAAGAATAAACGTCATTGTATACGGACTAACCCACAAGTGTTCTGTTCTTTTCCACATTTGTTGGAGAACCTCAGTACAATGGACGAACTCTGTAACACCGGCCAGGATCCAGTTATAGATTGGGTACATTTTGAACAAAAGTTTGAATATTGCCCGGGTAGCGGGCGTTAAGTCAATTATTTTCAATTTTCAACTCTCGAAGGATTTTTAATGTGTGCAGTCAGTTCTCTATTACCCAGATATTCTTGGATCAGTTCTCTATTACCCAGATATTCGTGGGTCAGTTCTCTATTACCCAGATATTCTTGGGTCAGTTCTCTATTACCCAGATATTCTTGGGTCAGTTCTCTATTACCCAGATATTCTTGGGTCAGTTCTCTATTACCCAGATATTCTTGGGTCAGTTCTCTATTACCCAGATATTCTTGGGTCAGATCTCTACGCCCCAGAAATCCACGGGTCAGATCTCTACGACCCAGAAATCCACGGGTCAGATCTCTACGACCAGAGATCCGGGGAAATTCCAGAGGGTCCACGTGAACAAATCTTGGTCTTCACCGTGAGTTGAACCCGCAACCTCCAGCAGCCAAGATCGATGGCTTACCTCGTGACCACCCAGTCTTAAACCAGCCCCCCCCCCCCGCCCCCTGCTCGTCATCCCGAATGGGAGATTGGTGACGGAAATAAAAAGTTGGAGAGGTAGACAGAGGTTGAGGAAGAAGTTGGAGAGGTAGACAGAGGTTGAGGAAGAAGTTGGAGAGGTAGACAGAGGTTGAGGAAGAAGTTGGAGAGGTAGACAGAGGTTGAGGAAGAAGTTGGAGAGGTAGACAGAGGTTGAGGAAGAAGTTGGAGAGGTAGACAGAGGTTGAGGAAGAAGTTGGAGAGGTAGACAGAGATTGAGGGAGAAGTTGGAGAGGTAGACAGAGGTTGAGGAAGAAGTTGGAGAGGTAGACAGAGGTTGAGGAAGAAGTTGGAGAGGTAGACAGAGGTTGAGGAAGAAGTTGGAGAGGTAGACAGAGGTTGAGGAAGAAGTTGGAGAGGTAGACAGAGGTTGAGGAAGAAGTTGGAGAGGTAGACAGAGGTTGAGGAAGAAGTTGGAGAGGTAGACAGAGGTTGAGGAAGAAGTTGGAGAGGTAGACAGAGGTTGAGGAAGAAGTACAACAGAATGAATAACAAGGTCACGAACAAGAAGAATAAAGAGAGAACGGAGAAGGTGAGGAAAGAATACGGGAGAGAAGAAGAGGAAGAAAAACAGGGGGAGGAGGAGTAGGATGAGTGACACTATTATCTGCCATGTCTTCTACGCCCCCACCCGCCCCCTCCAAGCAAGCCAATATCTTGGATGAGGTGCGAGACTGGGCTTCTCGCTCCTGCCATACGGTGCCATCTTGTGGAAGATGATGATGGATGACGTGAGGATGGTGTCCTCCTTGAGGAGGAGGGAGCGAGAGATGGGTGCAAGTGAGCTAATTATGACAGAGGGCTTTCCTCTAGCGCGTGCTTAATAAAGGCCGCAGCTTTATCCGTCAGAGAGGATGTGACACGGCGGCTGAGAGGTCATGTTACGTTCTGGTGCGTTTGGTTGTATTGTCTGGTAGAAGGGGGTTGTTAGGGCATTCCATGGTCTTGTGTTACAGGGGGTTGTTAGGGCATTCCATGGTCTTGTGTTACAGGGGGTTGTTAGGGCATTCCGTGGTCTTGCGTTACAGGGGGTTGTTAGGGCATTCTGTGGTCTCGTGTTACAGGGGGTTGTTAGGGCATTCCATGGTCTCGTGTTACAGGGGGTTGTTAGGGCATTCCATGGTCTTGTGTTACAGGGGGTTGTAAGGGCATTCCGTGGTCTTGCGTTACAGGGGGTTGTTAGGGCATTCTGTGGTCTCGTGTTACAGGGGGTTGTTAGGGCATTCCATGGTCTCGTGTTACAGGGGGTTGTAAGGGCATTCCGTGGTCTTGCGTTACAGGGGGTTGTTAGGGCATTCTGTGGTCTCGTGTTACAGGGGGTTGTTAGGGCATTACGTGGTCTTGCGTTACAGGGGGTTGTTAGGGCATTCTGTGGTCTCGTGTTACATGGGGGTTGTTAGGGCATTCCGTGGTCTTGTGTTACAGGGGGTTGTTAGGGCATTCCGTGGTCTTGCGTTACAGGGGGTTGTTAGGGCATTCTGTGGTCTCGTGTTACAGGGGGTTGTTAGGGCATTACGTGGTCTTGCGTTACAGGGGGTTGTTAGGGCATTCTGTGGTCTCGTGTTACATGGGGGTTGTTAGGGCATTCCGTGGTCTTGTGTTACAGGGGGTTGTTAGGGCATTCCGGGGTCTTGTGTTACAGGGGGTTGTTAGGGCATTCCGTGGTCTTGTGTTACAGGGGGTTGTTAGGGCATTCCGTGGTCTTGTGTTACAGGGGGTTGTTAGGGCATTCTGTGGTCTCGTGTTACAGGGGATTGTTAGGGCATTCCGTGGTCTTGTGTTACAGGGAGTTGTTAGGGCATTCCGTGGTCTCGTGTTACAGGGGGTTGTTAGGGCATTCCGTGGTCTCGTGTTACAGGGGGTTGTTAGGGCATTCCGTGGTCTCGTGTTACAGGGGGTTGGAAATCTGGTGGCTGTGTTAGGGTATTCCATGGACTGTGTTAAAGGGTGTTGGCGATCTTGCGGCTGAGTTGTTAGGGCATCCGCCTGGAGGACACGCGGTTCGAATCCCCCTGGTAAGGCTCGTTTTCTCCTGATGGAGGTCAAATATAAAGTTAATCTGTACACTCCGTGGCGACTAATGGCGCAAGCGACCTTTATTTCTATATAACATAAATCTCTGAAGGATTAGAACATTGCAAAAAGACTTTGGGATTATTTGTTATTCTCGTTTTCCTCCTCATTATCCTCCTCATTGTCTTCATCTTCTTCTTCGTCATCCTCTTCCTATTCTCATTTTTTCTCTTCTTTTTTTGGTCTTCTTTTCCCATCCTCCGTCTTTCTTTGTCTTCTTTCTCTTCTTCTGTGTCCTCTTCTTTCTCTTTTTGTTCTTCTTCATTTTCATGTGCTTCTTCATGTGCGATGCCGACTGGTTTTGCTAATCAAATACACAACCTTCTTTAGTTCCCTCTAATAACAAAGCCAAAAGGAAGCAAAAACCTGATAATATTAAACCAAGAAACCCCTCAAGTTAGTTCCCTCCAATAACAAAGCCAAAAGGAAGCAAAAACCTGATAATATTAAACCAAGAAACCCCTCAAGTTAGTTCCCTCCAATAACAAAGCCAAAAGGAAGCAAAAACCTGATAATATTAAACCAAGAAACCCCTCAAGAGCTAGACTAAGCGGCTGATTGGAAGTTCAATGACCCCGTTCACAGCAACCGGACAAAGATGGAGCAGCTACAACAAATTCCGGCAGCCAAATATCGTTGCACGTCACTAACTAGATGGCGAGGCAGTTGGCTACGTTAAGAAAGTCATATGATTTGCATAGCGCAAATCAAAGCCAGATACATGACCAAATGGGAAACAGAACATACTGGTTACACCAAAAACGATGCCTATTACCAGTTGAACCGAAGAGAGCAGGTCGTTGTCTTCAGACTTCGCACTGGCCACAATAGACTGAACTACCACCTATTCAACAAATTGAAGATAGGGTGTACCGACGAATGCCCGTGCGGTACCGGTAAAATGACCGCGGAACATCTGCTGCAGAACTGCCCGACATACGAGGATCAGAGAGAGCAGATGTGGCCATCACCAGTGGAACTGCAAGACAAGCTCTATGGCAGTGGCGACAGCCTCAGGATGACCGCCGCTTTTTTCGAAAAAATAATGGTTACTGTCTGACTGCGTACGAAGAAGAAGAAGAAGAAGCATAGCGCAAATAATTAGCGACAATTTATGATAATTTTGCTTTGAATTGGATGCAGGATGTTTGGATCGTCTGGATGGACTCTGGATTGAGCTGGATAATCATTTAATTTTATTTATTGGATGTCTTAATACTCTATACCCCTCCCTCCACCTTTCTCTCTCTCTCTCTCTCTCTCTCTCTCTCTCTCTCTCTCTCTGCCTCATGCTGTTATATGTGTGTTTGTATGCGCATATATGTTATGTTGGTATATTTATGTACATGTGTGTCTCTTGTATATGTGTATGTGTAAACAATTGTCTACGAAGTCTAATGGGCCTAACGTTGCAGGACATGATGAGAGATGAAGACATGTGTTCATAAAGTGGCAGGACATGGTGAGGAATGAAGACCTGTGGGAAAGGAGTCAACATCATCCACTGTAACAACACATCAAGAAAAGTCAATGTGGCTACATACGCATAGTACAACATAGCCTAACTGGCTCTCACATAGAACCCTCAATGGCAGAGAAAAAGGGGTTTAACCTAAAGATAGACTGAGAAGAGAATGTAAGAGGCAACTAGGACTACCTGATTAACCATGGATCGAGGTAGACAGATAACCATGGATCGAGGAAGACAGATAACCATGGATCGAGGAAGACAGATAACCATGGATCGAGGAAAACAGATAACCATGGATCGAGGAAGACAGATAACCATGGATCGAGGAAGACAGATAACCACGGATCGAGAAAGACAGATAACCATGGATCGAGGAAGACAGATAACCATGGATCGAGGAAGACAGACGAGCCCAGGACCGTCTACGCTGACGAGATGTTAGAAATGTCATATGTACCGAAATGAGCGATGTGCTTTGATTAAATGATTGATTGATTTACTGACACAACACTTCATCTCTAGCTGTATGCTGTTTGACAGTATTAATTTGTATGCTATTGCATGGCAGTTAAACAAGTAACTCATGCTCATCCCTTCCTCCCCCCCCCCTCCCTCTCTGAAAGTTCAATAACTTGAATCATAAAGTCTCTAACACATTAACACATCATCCCCAATGGCAGCATTTATCACGGGTCTACCTTTGTCTTACGCTAACATCAGGCAGCGAGGAGACGAACTGGTTATTCTACATTACAAAACTATCAGACCTGGTCCAATAACCACTTGATCGCTTTCCAATTGATGAATGTGCTACAGGGCATCTGTGGCGATACACATGGTGTGCGCGGGGGGGAGGGGGGGGGGGTTGATCAGGGTCCGAGGAAACATACTGATAAAGATCCCATAATTTCAGTGCCTCGTTTTTGAGTGTGGAAAAACCCGTAGAGGGGACTGCGAATCTGAATCTCCCAGACTGAGAATCGGACACAATAGAGTCATCTTTACAAGATCATGAGAATTGAGTCTGATGAGGGATGTCCATGTGGGGAGCATACCATGGCCCATGGCCGTGGAACACATCCTATAAGGCTGCATGCTCACGCTGGAAGATGGAGAACAATTCAGATTTGAGATCATGGAACGGTTTGAGAATCAAGAATAGTGGGAGGTTGGTGTGCGATTTGCCATCTTTTATAATCTCGTTAACAGCTTGTCAGTCAACTTCCCCCCCCCCCCCCCCCAATGTACACACTTAACTCCCACCCACACGCACAAACACAAACACTTATCTCCCATCCACACTCAAACACACACACACGCACGTATCTCCCACCTACACGTATCTCCCACCTACACACACACACGCACGTATCTCACACCTACACACACGTATCTCCCACGCGCACACACGCACATATCTCCCACCTACTCGCACACACACACGCACACACGTATCTCCCACATACGCTGGAATACATACACATGTATCTCCAATACACACACGGAGACACTCACATACCCACACGTCCGTGAACTCCCCCCTTTCACGTAATACCAAATAAGAAAACTAATCAAACTATCGATATCAATAAACATCTAAAGACTTTTAATCGATTAAATAATTATCTGCGCTACAGCTGATGAACTTCACAAACATTGACCGGGTCTGTGTGTCGCCATGACGCAGGCAAAGACATTAAGTGAGTTCATAGATGCTTAACATGGACTCCCTTAGACAAACACAACCTTGCGATGATTAGTACATCACCTTAATAGGTAAGTCTTCTATTCAAGCATGCACTTTTACACTGAATTCACCCAGAAGTTGTGGGGCTGCCAGCCGGATCTGGAGAGGACTTTAAGGCTGCCACCAGGACCTGGAGAGGACTTTAGGGCTGCCACTAGGACCTGGAGAGAACTGTGGGACTGCCACCAGGACCTGGAGAGGACTTTAGGGCTGCCACCAGGACCTGGAGAGAACTGTGGGGCTACCACCAGGACCTGGAGATGACTTTAGGGCTGTCACCAGGACCTGGAGAGAACTGTGGGGCTACCACCAGGACCTGGAGACAACTGTGGGGCTACCACCAGGACCTGGAGAGAACTGTGGGGCTACCACCAGGACCTGGAGAGAACTGTGGGGCTACCACCAGGACCTGGAGACAACTGTGGGGCTACCACCAGGACCTGGAGACAACTGTGGGGCTACCACCAGGACCTGGAGAGAACTGTGGGGCAAAACCCTGCAGTCTCCTGTCATTGCCTTTGGTCATCCTCCATGTTTTCGATCCATATAGCAGCACTGGCTTCACATTTGAATAGAAAATCCTTATTTTTGTCTTCCTTATTATTTCCTTGGAGTTCCATGTGTTTGAACATTCCGAATACAACTCTTCCTTTTCGTATCCTTGTTTTTATATCCTCATCTCTACCTCCTTCCGTGTTGATGATACTTCCTAGGTATTTAAATGCATCTACCTCTGCCAGTGGCGTTCCTCTCAGCCTGATTGGTTCTGTGTTTGCTGCATTGACCCTAATTATTTTTGTCTTTCCCTCATGGATCTTCGAACCACCTTGTTTAGAGGTATAATCCAGTCTATCCGGTTTGCTTTATATGTGGGACAGAACGGCTATATCATCCGCAAAATCCAGGTCCGCCAGCTGTTTATCCAAGGTCCACTGGATTCCATTTCTCTCATTTGTTGTTACTTTCATAATCCAGTCCACTGCCAGGATGAACAGGAAAGGCGACAGTAGACAACCCTGCCGTAAACCTGATTTAATTTTGAATGGCTGTGAGTTGTCCTTGGTGTATAAGAAACATTTCATACTTTCATACGTCTGTCTAATTATGTTTTAAGTTTTGAAAAATTCCATAATGCATCAGTAGTTTCCAGACTATATCTCCGTCCAAACTGCCGAAAGCCTTTTCATAATCAACGAAATTGATGTACAAACTCGAATTCCATTCCAATGATTGCTCCACAATTACCCGTAATGTAGCTGGTCAATGCATGATCTATTCTGTGTCAAGACCACCTGCTCATCCCTTATTTTGTTATTAACTGCCATTTTTAACTTTTCTTGTAATGCTCTATTACATTTTCTCATATCCCACGTTGTCATGTCCTAGCTTTACGTTGGTATCCCATTAGTACGGTAATGTCATTCCTCCCTGTCTCCTCCACTAGTTGAAGTCTCCCATTAGTATGGTAATGTCACTCCTACCTGTCTCCTCCACTAGTTGAAGTCTCCCATTAGTATGGTAATGTCCCTCCTCCTCCACTAGTTGAAGTCTCCCATTAGTATGGTAATGTCACTCCTCCACTAGTTGAAGTCTCCCATTAGTATGGTAATGTCCCTCCTCCACTAGTTGAAGTCTCCCATTAGTATGGTAATGTCCCTCCTCCACTAGTTGAAGTCTCCCATTAGTATGGTAATGTCACTCCTCCTCCACTAGTTGAAGTCTCCCATTAGTATGGTAATGTCCCTCCTCCTCCACTAGTTGAAGTCTCCCATTAGTATGGTAATGTCACTCCTCCACTAGTTGAAGTCTCCCATTAGTATGGTAATGTCCCTCCTCCACTAGTTGAAGTCTCCCATTAGTATGGTAATGTCCCCCCTCCTCCACTAGTTGAAGTCTCCCATTAGTATGGTAATGTCACTCCTCCACTAGTTGAAGTCTCCCATTAGTATGGTAATGTCCCTCCTCCTCCACTAGTTCAAGTCTCCCATTAGTATGGTAATGTCACTCCTCCACTAGTTGAAGTCTCCCATTAGTATGGTAATGTCCCTCCTCCTCCACTAGTTCAAGTCTCCCATTAGTATGGTAATGTCACTCCTCCACTAGTTGAAGTCTCCCATTAGTATGGTAATGTCACTCCTCCACTAGTTGAAGTCTCCCATTAGTATGGTAATGTCCCTCCTCCACTAGTTGAAGTCTCCCATTAGTATGGTAATGTCCCTCCTCCTCCACTAGTTCAAGTCTCCCATTAGTATGGTAATGTCCCTCCTCCTCCACTAGTTGAAGTCTCCCATTAGTATGGTAATGTCCCTCCTCCACTAGTTGAAGTCTCCCATTAGTATGGTAATGTCCCTCCTCCTCCACTAGTTCAAGTCTCCCATTAGTATGGTAATGTCCCCCCTCCTCCACTAGTTGAAGTCTCCCATTAGTATGGTAATGTCCCTCGTCCTCCACTAGTTGAAGTCTCCCATTAGTATGGTAATGTCACTCCTCCACTAGTTGAAGTCTCCCATTAGTATGGTAATGTCCCTCCTCCTCCACTAGTTCAAGTCTCCCATTAGTATGGTAATGTCCCTCCTCCTCCACTAGTTGAAGTCTCCCATTAGTATGGTAATGTCACTCCTCCACTAGTTGAAGTCTCCCATTAGTATGGTAATGTCCCTCCTCCACTAGTTGAAGTCTCCCATTAGTATGGTAATGTCCCTCCTCCTCCACTAGTTCAAGTCTCCCATTAGTATGGTAATGTCCCTCCTCCTCCACTAGTTGAAGTCTCCCATTAGTATGGTAATGTCCCTCCTCCACTAGTTGAAGTCTCCCATTAGTATGGTAATGTCCCTCCTCCTCCACTAGTTGAAGTCTCCCATTAGTATGGTAATGTCCCTCCTCCTCCACTAGTTCAAGTCTCCCATTAGTATGGTAATGTCCCTCCTCCTCCACTAGTTGAAGTCTCCCATTAGTATGGTAATGTCCCTCCTCCACTAGTTGAAGTCTCCCATTAGTATGGTAATGTCCCTCCTCCTCCACTAGTTGAAGTCTCCCATTAGTATGGTAATGTCCCTCCTCCACTAGTTGAAGTCTCCCATTAGTATGGTAATGTCCCTCCTCCTCCACTAGTTCAAGTCTCCCATTAGTATGGTAATGTCCCTCCTCCTCCACTAGTTCAAGTCTCCCTTTAGTATGGTAATGTCCCTCCTCCTCCACTAGTTGAAGTCTCCCATTAGTATGGTAATGTCACTCCTCCTCCACTAGTTCAAGTCTCCCATTAGTATGGTAATGTCCCTCCTCCTCCACTAGTTCAAGTCTCCCTTTAGTATGGTAATGTCCCTCCTCCTCCACTAGTTGAAGTCTCCCATTAGTATGGTAATGTCACTCCTCCCTGTCTCCTCCACTAGTTCAAGTCTCCCATTAGTATGGTAATGTCCCTCCTCCTCCACTAGTTGAAGTCTCCCATTAGTATGGTAATGTCACTCCTCCTCCACTAGTTCAAGTCTCCCATTAGTATGGTAATGTCACTCCTCCACTAGTTCAAGTCTCCCATTAGTATGGTAATGTCACTCCTCCTCCACTAGTTCAAGTCTCCCATTAGTATGGTAATGTCACTCCTCCACTAGTTGAAGTCTCCCATTAGTATGATAATGTCACTCCTCCACTAGTTGAAGTCTCCCATTAGTATGGTAATGTCACTCCTCCTCCACTAGTTCAAGTCTCCCATTAGTATGGTAATGTCACTCCTCCTCCACTAGTTCAAGTCTCCCATTAGTATGGTAATGTCACTCTTACACTAGTTGAAGTCTCCCATTAGTATGGTAATGTCCCTCCTCCTCCACTAGTTCAAGTCTCCCATTAGTATGGTAATGTCACTCCTCCTCCACTAGTTGAAGTCTCCCATTTGTATGGTAATGTCACCCCTCCCTTTCTCATCCACTAGTTTCTGTAATCTGCTGTACAACACCTCTTTAACTGTTTCTCCCTCCTCATTTGTTGGGGCGTATCCCAGAATTATATTTAGTTTAACCTTCTCGTTTTTTGTTCTAAATGTAGCCATCAAAAGTCGGGATCCGGCTGCTCTCCACTCTGTGAACCGACTGTGGGCATCTACTGATTGCCACTCCCTCTGTGTGTGGTGCGTTTCTCTTCCTCATGTCCTGAGTATATCACAGTCTCCCCTGTTGACTACGTTTCCTGACAGGAAAGGCAACAGTAGGCAACCCTGCCACACCATCTAGTCGCACTTAGCCCAGGGAAACTAACGCCACATCCCTCCGCCTCTTTTGCAATCTGCGCTGTCTTCCCCTCCTCCCACATGGCTCTAACATACCAGGTGCCGAGTCTGGAGGGCTTCCTTGACGAAAGAAAGATAGTCGGCAGTCCAGCTTCCTTTCGGGTTTAGCTGAGCCGCATCATATGCCCTGCTGAGGGGACTGTTCTCCTCTTGTATCAAGACGTTGATCATTCCGCCAACTGCAGCTCTGCCTAGTTGCTTAGATCGTACTAAACCTCCCCACACTGATCCCATGTAACAGGTTTCAACAGAGCAGACTGGCTAAAGAGAATGGATTGGAGAGAGAACGGTAACCAGATACTCAAAGATACCTGATGACGACGGATGTGTCGGACTGGACGGTGCAAATATTGCAGGTTAGCTGTAAATTATGACAACTATCGTACGAACAACATTCTGCTACTTGCGAAGCCCTTTTCGTGGCTTGGACGCGGGAGATTGAGAACGAAAGAAGTAGAAGATGAAGAAAAAGAAGGCGACGAAGATGAAGACAAAGAAGAAGACAGAAGAAGACAAAGAAGAAGAAAAAGAAGAAGGTAGGTAGATCAGTCAGGTAGTTATACCCTTAGCTAGGTACACAGGTAGGTAGGTGTGCAGGTAGGTATATATGTAGGAATGCACATAGCTAGATATGTAGGTATGCAGGGCAGTATAGTAGAATGCAGGTAGGTAGGTATGCAGGTAGGTAGATATGTAGGTATGCATATCAATGTTGGTGGTCTATGTTTGTTGTATGGAAGATGAATGTTGGTTGTCTATGTTTGTTATATGGAAGATGAATGTTGGTCGTCTATGTTTGTTATATGAAAGATGAATGTTGGTCGTCTATGTTTGTTGTATGGAAGACGAATGTTGGTGGTCTATGTTTGTCGTAGGATTGTTGATTTGTAGGTCGCTGGGGTCGAGAGGTTAGGCACTCATCTCACAGAACGATGAAAAAAGAGGGCGATCGAGTCCCGGAAGTTTTAAGCGAGCCCTGGTCTCACCACAGATGGGACCAAAGTGCCTGCATTCTGAGATACCTCTAGTCTTTTCGACTTATATCTTGCCTAAATTCCAAGGTAGCTCGCGACCAGAGAGCGAGGTTGATGACCAGCGCAGTTACGCCTCCGTTATAATCTAAATACATCGCAAATTACACCATCAAAACAAAACCCATCTTATAATATCTCCATCATAGTTCACGATGGACAACTAACAAAACATGTCTGGTCTTGTTTGCTGATGTTTAGTTCCATCCATCATGCTCCATGTGTCTGACCTCCTAAGAGCAAGCAAATCGATTTTATAATTCTAGCAGTCAGTACAGATGCGCAAAAATCTCGACATCTACAACAAGGATCGACATCACGTGACATGAAATCTCTCCCGACATTCTCTTCTATGCTGACGACAATACGGGATGTGTTTACCCGTTACTTCCGGCCAATCCTCAACTCCACAACCGCCAGTCAACATCCAGGAAAAGTCTGTCATCCTCATCTGCATAAATGTCCAATTTTTTGTCGAAAGATTGAGCGAGATTTCAACTACTTGAGTTTTGTCTTGTATTCGCTTTTGTGGTGAAACGAGGAATGGCTAGACAGACATGCTGGCAGACAGACAGATTGATGGAGGGACAGATGAACAAGCCGGAAGACATGATCATAGATAGGAAGAGTTGTATGCTGGCAGACAGACAGATTGAGAAGTTGTCTATTTGCCATTTTGTCTGCATGACCAATATATATGCAAGCATGGGGACAATTCAACAGCCATTGAGACAGGCATAGCGAAAGTCAGGAAGATGCAGAAATTAACACGTTGGGAGATAAACAGAACGAAGATAAATAGACAGACAGACAAATAGATAAACAGATTGACAGACATTCAGACAGACATAAAGAGAGCCAGGAAGATACATAAATTAAAACGCTCTGCGCAGCGAAGACGTGTATATATATATTAGAATGGCAGTGGGTTTCCAAGAGAAGGCTTGCTCAGCAGCTATGAGATAATAATAATAGCAACAACAACAACACGCTGGGAGATACAGAACCAAGATAAATAGACAGACAGATAGACAGGCAAATGGAATGGACAGGACGACATGAAGTTATTAGACAGAAAGGCAGACACACGATATTAACACGGGAATAGACACAGTCATACATGAACAGACACAGTCATACATGAACATTTGTAAATGGATGTGGAATACATAATGACTCCTAAATAGCTGGACGTAAAGTTGGATCGCACGCTGTGCTACGATATACGCTGCCAGAAAACAAAGCGGAAGGTACCTGCGAGAAATAATATCATCCGAGAAATGACTGGCACAATATGGGGAGCACAGACAGATGTCCCCCAACATCAGAACAACATAGGGAGCATAGACAGATGTCCCCCAACATCAGCACAACATGGAGAGCACAGACAGATGCCCCCCAACATCAGCACAACATGGGGAGCACAGACAGATGTCCCCAACATCAGTACAACATGGGGAGCACAGACAGATGTCCCCCACCATCAGTACAACATGGGGAGCACAGACAGATGTCCCCCACCATCAGTACAACATGGGGAGCACAGACAGATGTCCCCCACCATCAGTACAACATGGGGAGCACAGACAGATGTCCCCCACCATCAGTACAACATGGGGAGCAA
Source organism: Ariolimax columbianus (assembly GCA_036924085.1). NCBI lineage: Eukaryota > Metazoa > Mollusca > Gastropoda > Stylommatophora > Arionidae > Ariolimax > Ariolimax columbianus. The sequence continues at coordinate 2,159,520 of JAVGWX010000020.1, read as the reverse complement.
AGACAGATGTCCCCAACATCAGTACAACACGGGGAGCACAGACAGAAGTCTCGCACCATCCGCACTCACCCCGTGTTTCTGTTCCTATGTAGTCGAGTATACCGGGTCAGTTTGGAAAATGTTGTTCGTCCATCTCGGGTGATGAAGTCCTTTCCTTGCTTTGTTCAACCAGTCCTTTCAGTTGAGTATTCTGTGAGACAGAGTTGTGGGTGGGTGTAACGATGGCTGGCGAGTCCAATATGAGATCTGCATAATCGCAGGCAGTGAGGGCAGGGAAGTTCGCTTTGCGAGACGGTAGTTCGCTGGTTTTCATAGTCTGTCTCCGCTGTTCTGCTGTAGCATTTCTGGAAGCGTCGCATGTACGCCAGGCTGTACTGTCTTGCACAGCATCTTCTTATGTTTCCTAGGTTCGTGCTGAAATCCTTCAGATACGTTTTAAGCGTGTCGTTACAGCGCTTTTTTGACCAGCTCTGACGTGGTATCCAGGACAGGGGAAGTAGGTCGTGTAACTAGAACAGAGGAAGTAAGTCGTGGTACATAGAACAGGGGAAGTAAGTCGTGGTACATAGAACAGGGGAAGTAAGTCGTCGTACATAGAACAGGGGAAGTAAGTCGTGGTACATAGAACAGGGGAAGTAGGTCGTGTAACTAGAACAGAGGAAGTAAGTCGTGGTATATAGAACAGGGGAATTAAGTCGTGGTACATAGAACAGGGGAAGTAGGTCGTGTAACTAGAACAGAGGAAGTAAGTCGTGGTACATAGAACAGAGGAAGTAAGTCGTGGTACATAGAACAGGGGAAGTAAGTCGTGGTACATAGAACAGGGGAAGTAGGTCGTGTAACTAGAACAGAGGAAGTAAGTCGTGGTACATAGAACAGAGGAAGTAAGTCGTGGTACATAGAACAGGGGAAGTAAGTCGTGTTACACAGAACAGGGGAAGTAAGTCGTGGTACATAGAACAGGGAAAGTAAGTCGTGGTACATAGAACAGGGGAATTAAGTCGTGGTACATAGAACAGGGGAATTAAGTCGTGGTACATAGAACAGGGGAAGTAAGTCGTGTTACACAGAACAGGGGAAGTAAGTGGCACCCATCCACAACCCCGACGCAAAACCAAACTGATTGGTCTGGTTGGACAAAGACATTTAAAGTCTTATTCACATATGAAGGACGAAGAACACATAAAACTATATCTACATACTTAATAAGGAAGATTATCTCGCTTTCCCTGAAAATAGATCTGATTGATGATTGACAGGACAAAACTATGTTATTGTGATAGATGAATCTACCGACATTTCAACACAAAAATAGGTGAATCTACCGACATTTTAACACAAAAATAGATGAATCTACCGACATTTCAACACAAAAATAGATGAATCTACGGACTTATCCAAACGAAAATAGGTGAATCTACAGACATTTCAACACAAAAATAGATGAATCTACGGACATTTCAACACAAAAATAGATGAATCTACAGACATTTCAACACAAAAATAGATGAATCTACGGACATTTCAACACAAAAATAGATGAATCTACAGACATTTCAACACAAAAATAGATGAATCTACGGACATTTCAACACAAAAATAGATGAATCTACGGACATTTCAACACAAAAATAGATGAATCTACGAAGATTTCAACACAAAAATAGGTGAATCTACAGACATTTCAACACAAAAATAGATGAATCTACGGACTTATCCAAACGAAAATAGGTGAATCTACAGACATTTCAACACAAAAATAGATGAATCTACGGACATTTCAACACAAAAATAGATGAATCTACAGACATTTCAACACAAAAATAGATGAATCTACAGACATTTCAACACAAAAATAGATGAATCTACAGACATTTCAACACAAAAATAGATGAATCTACGGACATTTCAATACAAAAATAGATGAATCTACGGACATTTCAACACAAAAATAGATGAATCTACAGACATTTCAACACAAAAATAGATGAATCTACGGACATTTCAAAACAAAAATAGGTGAATCTACAGACATTTCAACACAAAAATAGATGAATCTACGGACATTTCAACACAAAAATAGATGAATCTACGGACATTTCAGCACAAAAATAGATGAATCTACGGACATTTCAACACAAAAACACTTGTATATTCGTATTCCTTTTCTAAGTGATAGGAAAATGAAATGTCGTCTGGATTTTCTAGTTGAATTCCGCTTAAGAGGCTACGTGAGACAACACATTCAATTCCACTGAGGAGGAAATTGCAAAATGCTGTCATAGTCTTATAAACTGAGTAAGGTTTGCATCGGATGGTGCGTCGAACATGTTTGGGTGGGCAAAGTGAGTAAGGTTTGCATTGGATGGTGCGTCGAACATGTTTGGGTGGGCAAAGTGAGTAAGGTTTGCATTGGATGGTGCGTCGAACATGTTTGGGTGGGCAAAGTGAGTAAGGTTTGCATCGGAAGGGGCGTTGAACATGGATGGGTGGGTAAACTGAGTAAGGTTTGCATCGGATGGTGCGTCGAACATGGATGGGTGTGCACAACTAGGTGGGGTCCGGATTGAAAGATGTCTCCCCATTGTGTGCAGCTCAAAAGTATATGTCATTCCCTTGAGTTGTGCACTGAACATGCAGTATGAACATTGACATGAAATATAGGATTTTTATTGTCAGAGATACCTCACTGTCTCGGCATAGCGAGTTAAGATGAGAGTTTGATTACGATTTATTTAAAGTGATCAACACAGCTACAGCTACTCTGTCCACATGAACAACTTTCATGTATTGGCTGGCTTGTGCGAGGAAAGGTTATATATACCATGGTGATGGGCTGGGGTATACCATGGTGGTGAACTGGGAGGAGAAAAAAACTTATTTTAGCATTGCTGAGCTAGACCAAATAAAGATGGATACAACATACGAATATTGATTGTTAAACGAAATGTCAGAATGCAAAAGCTACTTGCATTTTGTGTTTACGACGTCTCTTGTACAGGAATTTGAATGATGAATGGTGTGTTTCAACAACACAAAGCTGATCAAATGACAAATCCAGTTAACTTTGATTGACTTTTTTATTTGGCTTTTTAAAAACTTTGTTTGGCCTTTCCTTAGAATTATGAATTGACAACCCTGTCTCCAGGACAATGAAAGTAAGTCTTGGCACCCAGGACAGGGGAAGTAAAACGTGGCGCCCAGGACAGGGGAAGTAAGTCGTGGTGTCCAGGACAGGGGAAGTAGGTCGTGGCGACCAGGACAGGGTAAGTAAGTCGTGGCGACCAGGACAGGGGAAGTAAGTCGTGGCGACCAGGACAGGGGAAGTAAGTCGTGGTGTCCAGGACAGGGGAAGTAGGTCGTGGCGACCAGGACAGGGGAAGTAGGTGGTGGCGACCAGGACAGGGGATGTAGGTCGTGGCGACCAGGACAGGGGAAGTAAGTCGTGGTGTCCAGGACAGGGGAAGTAGGTCATGGCGACCAGGACAGGGGAAGTAGGTGGTGGCGACCAGGACAGGGGAAGTAGGTCGTGGCGACCAGGACAGGGGAAGTAAGTCGTGGTGTGCAGGATAGGGGAAGTAGGTGGTGGCGACCAGGACAGGGGAAGTAGGTCGTGGCGACCAGGACAGGGGAAGTAGGTCGTGGCGACCAGGACAGGGGAAGTAAGTCGTGGTGTCCAGGATAGGGGAAGTAAGTCGTGGTGTCCAGGACAGGGGAAGTAGGTCGTGGCGACCAGGACAGGGGAAGTAGGTCGTGGCGACCAGGACAGGGGAAGTACGTCGTGGCGCCCAGGACAGGGGAAGTAGGTCGTGGTGTCCAGGACAGGGGAAGTAGGTCGTGGCGACCAGGACAGGGGAAGTACGTCGTGGCGCCCAGGACAGGGGAAGTAAGTCGTGGCGCCCAGGACAGGGAAAGTAAGTCGTGGTGTCCAAGACAGGGGAAGTAAGACGTTTTGTCCAGGACAGGGGAAGTAAGACGTTTTGTCCAGGACAGGGGAAGTAAGACGTTTTGTCCAGGACAGGGGAAGTATGTCGTGTTCAATGATTGTGTTTCTATAACTAGGTTTGATATTTTATGGATTTTTGCAATCACAATAACCAAAGAGACAATCTATAGTGGCAACTTCTTGAACATTCTCCATACAGCCCCGACTAACGTTTTCCACCTATTTTAAGCACTAAAAACCCACCATGACGAAGTAGTTCTACAAATGTGGCTGTGACACTAGACCCAGACTTTCAAGCTCCAGGTTTTTGGTGGACTGATAAAGTGATGGATAAGTGTTTCAATGTTGGAGGAAATTATTGAGAAATAAGAGACCCTGTTAGTGTAATAATAAATCACTTTCAGGATGTCTTGTCAATGTCCTTTTAAAAATAGCCATTTGTGACCCACTAACTGACTTCCGTGTTCTTAAATGTTTCACCTGTTTATGAAGCGAGTTTCAGCTCCTCAGACGGTAGACAGACTAACCGATCTATTTCTGGTCTATTTCTGACATCAATATACAAAAACGGATCTCATTATAATTCTTCCCCAACTCCGAACCCTCTTCCCCGCTCTCTCTCTCTCTCTCTCCTTCTCTCTCCCTCCCTGCACTGCTTCGTCTACATCATGTTTCTGTCCATCCGCCTCCCATTTCTTAAATCAAAGATACCAAAATATCTTTCCTTGGATCTACTCAACAGAAAATAGAAATTCGATAAGACATCCCTTCACACATTTTGACAAGTGACTAAAACAGACAGACGCCACAAATAGCCGCGCAAAATTCACAACATAACCGTCTGCACGGGGTTCTGTCGTCTGCCACAAAGGCTGTGCGCCTGCACGGCCGCACGTGTGCGTGTGTGTATGTGTGTAAGCTGATCTGTTTAATCTTCTTTGTTTTGAGTGCAC